>OZ026848.1:33687052-34142221 GCA_964023205.1 Lutraria lutraria | reverse complement strand
CTTCCCAAGGTAGGCCTCTGTTCCCAGGCTTCACTGTATGTAATGTCCTTCCCAAGGTAGGCCTCTGTTCACAGGCTGGACTGTATGTAATGTCCTTCCCAAGGTAGGCCTCTGTTCACAGGCTTGACTGTATGTAATGTCCTTCCCAAGGTAGGCCTCTGTTCACAGGCTTGACTGTATGTAATGTCCTTCCCAAGGTAGGCCTCTGTTCACAGGCTTGACTGTATGTAATGTCCTTCCCAAGGTAGGCCTCTGTTCACAGGCTTCACTGTATGTAATGTCCTTCCCAAGGTAGGCCTCTGTTCACAGGCTTCACTGTATGTATGTCCTTCCCAAGGTAGGCCTCTGTTCACAGGCTTCACTGTAGGTAATGTCCTTCCCAAGGTAGGCCTCTGTTCACAGGCTTCACTGTATGTAATGTCCTTCCCAAGGTAGGCCTCTGTTCACAGGCTTGACTGTATGTAATGTCCTTCCCAAGGTAGGCCTCTGTTCACAGGCTTCACTGTATGTAATGTCCTTCCCAAGGTAGGCCTCTGTTCACAGGCTTGACTGTATGTAATGTCCTTCCCAAGGTAGGCCTCTGTTCACAGGCTTGACTGTATGTAATGTCCTTCCCAAGGTAGGCCTCTGTTCACAGGCTTGACTGTATGTAATGTCCTTCCCAAGGTAGGCCTCTGTTCACAGGCTTGACTGTATGTAATGTCCTTCCCAAGGTAGGCCTCTGTTCACAGGCTTCACTGTATGTAATGTCCTTCCAAGGTAGGCCTCTGTTCACAGGCTTCACTGTATGTAATGTCCTTCCCAAGGTAGGCCTCTGTTCACAGGCTTCACTGTATGTAATGTCCTTCCCAAGGTAGGCCTCTGTTCACAGGCTTGACTGTATGTAATGTCCTTCCCAAGGTAGGCCTCTGTTCACAGGCTTGACTGTATGTAATGTCCTTCCAAGGTAGGCCTCTGTTCACAGGCTTCACTGTATGTAATGTCCTTCCCAAGGTAGGCCTCTGTTCACAGGCTTGACTGTATGTAATGTCCTTCCCAAGGTAGGCCTCTGTTCACAGGCTTCACTGTATGTAATGTCCTTCCCAAGGTAGGCCTCTGTTCACAGGCTTCACTGTATGTAATGTCCTTCCCAAGGTAGGCCTCTGTTCACAGGCTTCACTGTATGTAATGTCCTTCCCAAAATGGCCTCTGTTCACAGGCTTGACTGTATGTAATGTCCTTCCCAAGGTAGGCCTCTGTTCACAGGCTTGACTGTATGTAATGTCCTTCCCAAGGTAGGCCTCTGTTCACAGGCTTCACTGTATGTAATGTCCTTCCCAAGGTAGGCCTCTGTTCACAGGCTTCACTGTATGTAATGTCCTTCCCAAGGTAGGCCTCTGTTCACAGGCTTCACTGTATGTAATGTCCTTCCCAAGGTAGGCCTCTGTTCACAGGCTTCACTGTATGTAATGTCCTTCCCAAGGTAGGCCTCTGTTCACAGGCTTGACTGTATGTAATGTCCTTCCCAAGGTAGGCCTCTGTTCACAGGCTTCACTGTATGTAATGTCCTTCCCAAGGTAGGCCTCTGTTCACAGGCTTGACTGTATGTAATGTCCTTCCCAAGGTAGGCCTCTGTTCACAGACTTGACTGTATGTAATGTCCTTCCCAAGGTAGGCCTCTGTTCACAGGCTTCACTGTATGTAATGTCCTTCCCAAGGTAGGACTCTGTTCACAGGCTTGACTGTATGTAATGTCCTTCCCAAGGTAGGCCTCTGTTCACAGGCTTCACTGTATGTAATGTCCTTCCCAAGGTAGGCCTCTGTTCACAGGCTTCACTGTATGTAATGTCCTTCCCAAGGTAGGCCTCTGTTCACAGGCTTGACTGTATGTAATGTCCTTCCCAAGGTAGGCCTCTGTTCACAGGCTTCACTGTATGTAATGTCCTTCCCAAGGTAGGCCTCTGTTCACAGGCTTGACTGTATGTAATGTCCTTCCAAGGTAGGCCTCTGTTCACAGGCTTGACTGTATGTAATGTCCTTCCTAAGGTAGGCCTCTGTTCACAGGCTTCACTGTATGTAATGTCCTTCCCAAGGTAGGCCTCTGTTCACAGGCTTGACTGTATGTAATGTCCTTCCCAAGGTAGGCCTCTGTTCACAGGCTTCACTGTATGTAATGTCCTTCCCAAGGTAGGCCTCTGTTCACAGGCTTCACTGTATGTTAGAGAGAAAAAAAGAACACAAATTAAATAATACAGGACAGCATATGACCAACAAAGTACAAGCTTTACTAACAATACAATACATGTAGTTTTATCTAATATCATATCAGTATTTAGAATATTGATAACATTTAATCTCGTGCATTATATCTTAATTCAAATATTGTAAAAATAAACATGAATTACTTTATTATGGACTGAAAGACAAATTATTAATATGTCATAACAAAATTATTAGATACATATAAGGCATGTGTCCAAGAGAAACATGTATATATTCTTTTCTTCGCATTTAGTCATTCATTGCTTAATACAGTATGCATGCTTAGAGTAGGTATCATTCCAAGGACCCATTGGAAATAAGCTTCCAGGCTTTCATGGGCTATCCTCGTTTTTTCTACGCACTTGATAGCAAACACATGTTACATGTCATAGATCTCTGCATTCATTCCTCATTTTTATATATTTTCACCACGTACACAGGTACCACAAATTCTCTACAATGTACAATAAAATTACTTCTGTGATATATATGCACTACAAGGCGACATATCTTACTGTGATAGTTAATTTATCTTTATCTATTTCTTTAGAACCATGTCTAAGATTTATATGGATTTATTTATTTTCTTTAGAACCATGTCTAAGATTTATATGGATTATATGATAGTTCTTATTTTAATGTAACTGGTAATTGCATACTACATGTATAATACATAGAAATGAAAGGAAATGTGAATTTTGTGGAAGAATCTGTGGAAAATGAATTTCATTTTGGCTTAGAATGCCATTAAAAACAAATATTCAAAAACAGTACCTCGACAAATAATTTTGGAAAAGACAAGATATTCCAAAATCCATCTACATGTACATGTACTTCCATCTGATAATGAAATAATAATAAAAAAAAACTTTCGGTTTATATCCATAAATGGTTTAAATTATGTATCGTTGACGTGTAAAGTTGAACTATAACGGTCGTATAACATTTTTCTCTTTATCCATTGGAATATTTCACGTAATCTATCATTTGAAATCCGTCTTTACAACCTTTAATATTAAAGTCCCATAAGCGTATAATGTATTGGTCTTAATAGTTTGTTCTATAACAGAGGAATCCGGTGTGTTTTCCTCCCGTGCATACTTTATAGCAAGAAAAAATGTTTCCGAAACTACTATTGTATTTTTTTTCAATATCATTGAAATAAATACTATTTATAGAACACCTGAGTTTTCCCGCAGTCATGCTATGCACACGTAGTAAAGTGACGTCACGCGCTCTAAATATTTCAAGTTTACAAAAGCAAAAATCACAGTGAAATGATTGTTTTTAGAAGAAAAATGGCTTGTTTCGTCGGTAATAATTATCTTGGGATAATATATCAGCAATTGTTTGATTTTTGCATAGTATGTTTTTATAGCAAAAAGCTTATGGGGGCTTTAAATATCTAGAAATTATATATGCTTTGTTCAACCATAATTTACATTGATTATAGAGAGGAATTTATATTTTCAATCCACAACAATGATATTTTAGTAAATACCATGATACATACTTGTATGTGTGTGTTTGAACAGTGAATTGGAATAAGTTTTAAACCAACTAATTGGCATGTAAACTGTTGGGCTGTATGCTAGTCCAACTAATTGGCATGTAAACTGTTGGGCTGTATGCTAGTCCAACTAATTGGCATGTAAACTGTTGGGCTGTATGCCTATGTTTGGATAGCCTAATACATGTAATATTTTTCAGTGAGTGTTACACTGACGTCAATGCTTGTATTGTGTTTATGTTACAGGTACAAAGATTATGCAGCTTTTGATCAGTATAAGTATTCGTATAACCCGTGTGACCCTTTTACTGAATCTGATCAATTCGCTTATGAAGACCATTGTCATGGTGTAGCGGTAAGTATCAATATACCTACCATCTTATACCATTGTGTATGTAAATATCTAATCCATGTAACAACAAGTTAAATGTTTGTACGGCGCAAAATCGCATCCGGCAATTCAATACTAGAATGTGGCCTATGTAGCATTTTTGAAGTTTCAGATCAAACGAATTTGTTATTTTGACTTAACTGATCCCGAAACTAAAGTGATCATCTACTCCATCAAAAATACAAGCTGTTGATGTTTCATGAATCTTATGAATCTGGTCATATGGTTCTACAGTTCACGAGGTACTCTATATGTAGTCCCTGTTTCCACCCTAAAATTAAATCAGGGGAAACTATCACCTCGATGTATCAGACGTTGCAATATAAATAGCTCTACATGAAGACATACAGTTTGATAATAAGAAGTAAAATAGTCACGGTTCATTGTTTCCTCACCTACCCAATCGGAACTCCTCGGTGTATGTCTAAAGAAAAGTGCCTCAGATACAATCTCTACATAGCGTGACGTCACTACGTTTGTCACTGCGTATTGCTAAAAAATTTAAGCGCTACCATAGGGTACACATTGGCCTCGGTCGCCGTATTTCTGTTGTTGTTTACTTTCCATCATGGCAGACCCTGGGAATCCAACGATGGAAACAACCTGCTTCTCTTTCATTGGGAGCTTGAGGCCCATTTTATCAATCGCGAACGATAAACACCTTTGAAAGTCTGTAATTCTGAAAATGATTCTTGAAAACGAGTACATTTGTACCTAGTGTTGAAAAAGTAGTGACCGGAAACCAAATTTGTAACCATACACTTATATGTACGAGGCGTATTTCTCAGTTACGGAAATGCCCGAGTAGTTACAATTGCTGACCAACTCTATAACTTCTCCAATCGTAATCTCGGGCATTTCCGTAACTGAGAAACATACACTTTTCTTTAGACAAACGCCGAGATGTTCCGATTGTTAGTAACCCCGCAACCATTGACTTTTTATCAGGCCCAAGGAACGGTGCCTTATTATATATATAACAACTCGTACTGTCTCACTTATTTACTTTCAAGAGTACTAAAAAACTTCCTCAACATAATATACCTAACCAATATTTAATGTGTATGTAACCAGAAACACAAATCATTTACTCTTGACAACCTCTAAACTAGTTCCCGTTCCTTGTTCCAGTGCACCAAAGGCGTTCTACAGACAGAGACAACGGGAACCAGTTTCGACAACCTCTTAGCACTTTTATACGAAGACCAACCATATTCGTATCTAAATTTTCTCTAACTGATAATGAAACATCATCTATTAAAAATCCGTTATCATATCGAGGGCTTCAGTCAAGTTATAAATAGATGATATTTTAAAATATTTACCCTACACTATTATTTTTAGGGAGTGATACATCAATTAACACGCACGAGAGTTTTTTACAGTCATGTCCCTTTTTTAAAAATCTTTAACTCAAAAAGTATTAAAATTATTAAGATGAAATTCCATATGTTAATCCATCTTGCTGACAAGAACTGTGAAGAACTGCAGTCCGCAAGAGCCATAACTCTTGAAGTTTTTTTTTTACTTATTGTCATTGCTTAATTGGGAGTTTGGACTTTCATTCATTTTTTATACTTCATTTATAACTTCACCTCAAAGATCTCATATCTGCTGTTTTCGAAGAAAAGGTTGAGCAATTGCGTCTGCGTCTTCGTCGTGCAAAATATAACTCAGAAATTGTTAAATGTAGCTACATGAGACTTTCTCACTTTAGTAGTGATAGTAATTAACTATCAAGAAACCGTCAAACATATTCCTTGTCAAGTCAATCAACCTATTCCAGGCATGTCAAGTAATTGAGCTTTCTGGTACTTTTCAATACTATGATATTGGTACACAAGACTCAGTGACGTTTTACACAGATATAGGTAACAATGTTGGATTGGTCGATGTGGACAAAAATGTGGTAGTGGCAAAATATACGTCAGCTGATAAAGCCAGGTAATAATAAACAGACAAATATTTATTTATATCAGTTTCGATAATCAGATAATAAAACAAGAAAGATAACTCACAAAATATTTATGTATCTTGTTAATAGAATTATCGCCCTTGGTTGAATTTTGACTCATATAATTATGCATGTACACTGAAATCTGTACCTTAGAACACATGGATTTTTAAATGCGTGTTTAATACCCTTGTTCTGATGATATTATTCATTTTAGACAAACAGAAGTCATTCTTGTATGTGACGATCAAGACGAGAGTACAGCATTTGACACATTTGGAGAAGTCCCAAACACTACACCACTTTATGTAAGACCATTTTAATCAAAAGACAAGACCCTAAGGTTATACTGTTTTTGATATCTGATTTTTTCATTTGATAGTAATGTATAGTACGATGGCACAAAGGGGACATAGGACATACTTTACGCGATAGCTATCATGTGGCCATGTCGGTCAATAGCTATACATAGCTAATATTATTTTGTTATATTTCTACAGACTATAAATACAATTTTGTATCTTGTGATAACTATAACTTTACTCGCGTGATATTTATAACATGGTCACGTTACAGCTATTACGTGCATACACAATAGCCACTATACTAACATGCGCACGTGATAGCCACTAATTGCACACGTGATCGCTACTACGTGCGCACTCGTGGGCACGTTATAGCTGTTTTGTGGCCATGTAATAAATACTATATTTCCTATGTCCCCTTTACGCCACCGTAGTAATGACAATAAAATGAAAACAATCAGTTGTCAATGACTCAGATTTAGTGTGACAGTATAATACATCTCACTTCATTTACTAAGATATCTAAAGAGTTGAGTGTTGAAATACATGATTGTATGTTACAATTAAATTGAAATGTAGAAGTGATACATGTGTTGTACTAAAATAGAAGTGACTGTCTTACTGGACCAAATTCTATATCAGGGGAATTATTCAAGGTCTAAAGATCCACATACCCGTGTAACTCCGTCAGTCCACTGACGCATATGTAGAGCACCAGCGTGTGTTCTGACTGACGTATATTTATGTTTACTTTCAGAGATTCATCTTAGTGTCACCATTGTGTTGTTTCTTTCCTGCTGGAGGTTTAAGTGTTGGTTCAATATTACTTATAATGTAAGTAGTTCATAGTTCCATACCTAACCGCGGCATGCTGTGTAAAGTCCAATAAAGCCATACATCAATAGTGTGAGCAGTCCGAGGCTCGGCCTTGTGAACTTTGTTTATCTTAACTTTCGTATTGAAAGAGCTACGAATTTCTTTGCAAAATAAAAGTGATTTGATGAAAATATCTCAATAAATGGCAAAGTTATGGTCAATTTAAACTGCTCTGAAGGATTTTCTTTAATACAAACTGAGATAAATATGGAAACAATGTAGCGGAAGGCCTCTTGTTTGGCAAAAATGGTCGACCGTGAATGAATTCAGAACTTTTAAGTTGGCTCTATTTGCACCCCTGTAAGTTTAATTATACGTGTACATAAAGTTACATGTTTCGTTTGAAACAAACAATTTACCCGCAGTAGTCTAATGACGCAGTGCAGGGTGGAAGTGCGTGAAATAAATGAATTAGCCAATCAAATAATTTGTTTAAATTTACAGTGACTGTTTAGTGTTATATACAACATTTATCAAAACTTACTAAGTAAGTACAAATATAGTTATGTCTGGTCTATAAAACAAACAAAAGTAATGCATACAAATTGACATCGAGACACGTACATGTATAATTACTTTGTATTTTATCATTTGTTATTACATGTACATGTATTACCATCACCGTGTTGGGTTTTTTTGTGTTTCTTTTTATATATATCAACACATACAGTCTGGTTCACTGTAAATGGAACTATATAATTTATTTCACGCACTTCAACCCTGCACTGCGTCATTAGACTACTGAGTGTGTGTAAATACCTCTTGTCACTTGTTTAGAAAAAAATACCCCACCCACCACGGTCGCTCTTACCACTATCAAAAAAGTGTCTGTGGTCACAATACTATATGTGCTGAGTGAAACAATAAAAATAAATTTTATTTATGTGTTTTAACTGTATCTCCGGCATCACATTTTGTACGGAACACTCATCAGTTGATTTATTGAACTGAACACTTTGTTGTGTATTCAAACATGGAGAATATAGCAGATGTTCTCTGGTCGTATATTTGATCAAACAACTAACATAACATTTATTTTATATTTTCTAGAGTGTTTGTAACCTTGCCGGTTTATTTTATTGCCGGTGTCTTGGTAAAAAAGTTCCGTTATCAATCTACCGGGACAGACTTGATTCCAAATAAAGAATTCTGGACCTCGCTGCCGTCTTTAATAAAGGTGATTTCTTCAAATTTATTTCATATTTATCTTATTGAACATTTTCCCATTGTACTTACTTATATATCTCCAGATGGATTGTAGAAGAGATGGATCGGACAATGCAAACTTTCCTAACCACGTTATCAGTTCATATTTACATAGTAGCATCAAGGACTAATATACACACTTGGATTCTTCCGTATTTTACAGTTGGAAGTAATCAAACTCCGGGGAAGCGACGTGGATCAACGGGATTTCATTAAAAAAACCTAAACTCGTACCACTGCGCATGCTCATGTTACAACGGGGAAAATATCCGTGATCATTCGAATCACGGTTTAGTTCCGGAGAATTTTCCGAAGACAAACGGATAGTACTAAAAATCCGTAAACACCCGCTTACAGTTGTCGGAAATAGTCGGAAAAGTCGAGTATCGCAATGGATTGTTGGATTCTCTCGATATCGTTTTACGGCTATTTTAGCAGTTGCGAATCCATGTGTGTATATAAGTCCTTGGTCTATCTACATTCGGCCTACATCCGGGTAGAACCACTGGCTTTCCATAACTGTGTACACTACGGTAGCGCTATGCACTGTTAGACAAACGCAGTGACTTCACGCTATGTATAGAACGTTGCTTGACCTCTTCTGATTTTTCTTATGATCCCGGATGGTATTCGAACTTACAGCAGTAAGATGCCAGCGATTCATGAGCACTATTTTATCATTTTATTTTTGTTTTTTTAACAACATGTGTATTTTTTATCATTTTATATGCTTTTTTTCATTTTTCATATTTTTGTGGTTTTTTTTTTTTATTATTTGTATTTTTTCTTCATTTTTTAGGCTGGGTGTTTATTTGTACGTCACAGAGGAAAGTATGAACCTGTGTAGACTGGAGACACTTACCACATTATTCATGTTCTGACGGTGGACATGTTTAAATCTGTAAATAAATGGAACTGTGGCATGGGTGATTTGATCAACATTCCGAGTCACGGCTTGTCGTGCACTTTTATTATCCATTATTGATTACAGTATTTGCGTTTTCTGTGTTTCTATAATAAAAATATAAGAATGATATCTTAATAAGATATTTTCAAAGCCCACTTCACAGGAACAGAATTCTAGGGTAAATGTTTGAAACACAAAAAATCGGTTATTCTTTAAAAGGTTAGTTTTCTGTAGCACGTCCCAGTTTTAACAGTGACCAGGACCCGAGGTTATAAAAGCGTTGAGATCGGTCTCCGGGCTCAAATCTCATTTTCATTCTTAAAGTATTATGATTGAAAATTAATGTTTAAAGATATGTAGATCAATTATACTGTCAGGCTAATGTATCAATAATACAATGTATAATAAATGTCTGATCACAATTAACTGAGAACTATCAAAAGACAATATATGAGATTTGAGTTCAGAGACCGATCTCAAGTTGTATAACCTCGGGACCTGGTAGGTGCATTCTTTAAAATTCCAGTTCTGTTAGCATTATCTAATTATATACTTGTACATTTAAAAAAGAAAAGCTGGTAAAAGGAACGAAACTGCTTTTTTAAAAAAAAAAACGCTAAAGTTTTTGGGACATGTAGATTTCTTATTTGGCAATTTCTGATGAAACCACGACTTAATATACAATCGCATCGTGACAATGTCGCAAGCATTTAATGATAGAAGTTTAATTTGTTGGTGAATTTTTTACATTTGATACTTCTATGGCCTTGATTTTTTCACCTTTTAATATCATTACACAGGAAACAAGTGTAAACTAAAGTTTTGTCAGAGAATTTCAGGAGATTGTTAGTTTCCTTCCTTTTATATTAAAGAGCATGTTGAATCACTCTCCCGTCTTCATTGATCTGGCTGAGAACTCAAATGTAACTTTTGTCTTGCGTTGCCCGCCCGGTAACTCAGTGGTAAGAGTTTTGGTCTACTGATTAAGAGGTTGTGAGTTCGAGCCCCGGACAAGGCTCACACTGACTATGACAAATTTGACAGCAGATATTACATCCTATGTTAAATTGTCCTCCACCTCTGAATTATGTGGGGTAGCTTGGCAATAGCTTGTGGATAGAATGTGGTAAGTACTGGTTAAGGTCTATATGAAGTCCAGGGAAGCAGGTTATGATAACTGCCCGCCGCGATATAACTAAAATAATGTTGAAAATGGCGTTAAACCCGATGAAATAAATAAAATGTGTTTTGCGTTGATCCACGAAAGCTTCAAACATCAGGTGATGATAAAACACATAAATTATTCATACTACAAGGATGTCAATGTCAAAGTACTCGTAACAATTGAAATGCCTCACTAGAATAAACTGAAGCATAAAACGGAAGGTTTCAACAAGTTCAAGAACTTTTTATGAACACGAAAACTCTCACTTCACACTAAAACAGCTATAAAATATAATTGTTCTGTTATGTTGTTGGTACGCGTGTCAAAGTAATTTCGCACGTGTCATAATTGTAAACCCCTTAATAGTGGATTTTACGAGGCATTATGGGTAGTAAATAATTTATTAAGGGCTTCTTCAGAAACGAGACAATGCGTCTATTATGTGTGGTTTATTGTATATTTCCCTATATAAGAGCGACATTGTCAACTATTTATGACGGTATAATCGTGCCCTAATGTTCGTTTTAAGTTTTTATTGAGTCGACTCACACACATACTTTACGTGGAGAGTTATAAGAGTTCTTTGATATGATAGGTAACATTTCTCTAAGCAATATAAAAGTCCGTCCGTTAGTCGGTGCCCATACCTACCCGTCCGCCCATCTGTGTAAGAATTGTTGGGTAAATCCCGTGTTTTCTGCACTTACATCAGCGTATTTGAACCAATGAACTAAATCAATGAACTGAGAATATTTAGATTCATTTATTTGGGTTTAACGCCGTTTTTTTCAACAATAATTTAGTTATATACGGCGACCTATTCACCTAACCAGTTATATACGGCGGTCTATTCACCTAACCAGTTATATACGGCGGTCTATTCACCTAACCAGTTATATACGGCGGCCTATTCACCTAACCAGTTATATACGGCGGTCTATTCACCTAACCAGTTATATACGGCGGCCTATTGACCTAACCAGTTATATACGGCGGTCTATTCACCTAACCAGTTATATACGGCGGTCTATTCACCTAACCAGTTATATACGGCGGCTGATTCACCTAACCAGTTATATACGGCGGTCTATTGACCTAACCAGTTATATACGGCGGTCTATTGACCTAACCAGTTATATACGACGGTCTATTCACCTAACCAGTTATATACGGCGGCCTATTCACCTAACCAGTTATATACGGCGGTCTATTCACCTGACCAGTTATATACGGCGGTCTATTGACCTAACCAGTTATATACGGCGGCCTATTCACCTAACCAGTTATATACGGCGGCCTATTCACCTAACCAGTTATATACGGCGGTCTATTCACCTAACCAGTTATATACGGCGGTCTATTCACCTAACCAGTTATATACGGCGGTCTATTCACCTAACCAGTTATATACGGCGGTCTATTCACCTAACCAGTTATATACGGCGGTCTATTCACCTAACCAGTTATATACGGCGGCCTATTGACCTAACCAGTTATATACGGCGGTCTATTCACCTAACCAGTTATATACGGCGGTCTATTCATCTAACCAGTTATATACGGCGGTCTATTCACCTAACCAGTTATATACGGCGGTCTATTCACCTAACCAGTTATATACGGCGGCTGATTCACCTAACCAGTTATATACGGCGGTCTATTCACCTAACCAGTTATATACGGCGGTCTATTCACCTAACCAGTTATATACGGCGGTCTATTCACCTAACCAGTTATAAACGGCGGCCTATTGACCTAACCAGTTATATACGGCGGTCTATTCACCTAACCAGTTATATACGGCGGCCTATTGACCTAACCAGTTATATACGGCGGTTTTTTCACCTAACCAGTTATATACGGCGGCCTATTGACCTAACCAGTTATATACGGCGGTCTATTCACCTAACCAGTTATATACGGCGGCCTATTCACCTAACCAGTTATATACGGCGGCCTATTCACCTAACCAGTTATATACGGCGGTCTATTCACCTAACCAGTTATATACGGCGGTCTATTCACCTAACCAGTTATATACGGCCGTCTATTCACCTAACCAGTTATATACGGCGGTCTATTCACCTAACCAGTTATATACGGCGGTCTATTCACCAAACCAGTTATATACGGCGGCTGATTCACCTAACCAGTTATATACGGCGGTCTATTCACCTAACCAGTTATATACGGCGGTCTATTCACCTAACCAGTTATATACGGCGGTCTATTCACCTAACCAGTTATATACGGCGGTCTATTCACCTAACCAGTTATATACGGCGGCCTATTCACCTAACCAGTTATATACGGCGGCCTATTCACCTAACCAGTTATATACGGCGGCTTGTTCACCTAACCAGTTATATACGGCGGTCTATTCACCTAACCAGTTATATACGGCGGCCTGTTCACCTAACCAGTTATATACGGCGGTCTATTCACCTAACCAGTTATATACGGCGGCCTGTTCACCTAACCAGTTATATACGGCGGTCTATTCACCTAACCAGTTATATACGGCGGTCTATTCACCTAACCAGTTATATACGGCGGCCTATTCACCTAACCAGTTATATACGGCGGTCTATTCACCTAACCAGTTATATACGGCGGCCTGTTCACCTAACCAGTTATATACGGCGGTCTATTCACCTAACCAGTTATATACGGCGGTCTATTCACCTAACCAGTTATATACGGCGGCCTATTCACCTAACCAGTTATATACGGCGGCTGATTCACCTAACCAGTTATATACGGCGGCTGATTCACCTAACCAGTTATATACGGCGGTCTATTCACCTAACCAGTTATATACGGCGGCCTATTCACCTAACCAGTTATATACGGCGGCCTATTCACCTAACCAGTTATATACGACGGCCTATTCACCTAACCAGTTATATACGGCGGCCTATTCACCTAACCAGTTATATACGGCGGCTGATTCACCTAACCAGTTATATACGGCGGCCTATTCACCTAACCAGTTATATACGGCGGCCTATTCACCTAACCAGTTATATACGGCGGTCTATTCACCTAACCAGTTATATACGGCGGTCTATTCACCTAACCAGTTATATACGGCGGCCTATTCACCTAACCAGTTATATACGGCGGCCTATTCACCTAACCAGTTATATACGGCGGTCTATTCACCTAACCAGTTATATACGGCGGTCTATTCACCTAACCAGTTATATACGGCGGCCTATTCACCTAACCAGTTATATACGGCGGCCTATTCACCTAACCAGTTATATACGGCGGCTTGTTCACCTAACCAGTTATATACGGCGGTCTATTCACCTAACCAGTTATATACGGCGGCCTGTTCACCTAACCAGTTATATACGGCGGTCTATTCACCTAACCAGTTATATACGGCGGCCTGTTCACCTAACCAGTTATATACGGCGGTCTATTCACCTAACCAGTTATATACGGCGGCCTGTTCACCTAACCAGTTATATACGGCGGTCTATTCACCTAACCAGTTATATACGGCGGTCTATTCACCTAACCAGTTATATACGGCGGCCTGTTCACCTAACCAGTTATATACGGCGGCCTGTTCACCTAACCAGTTATATACGGCGGCCTATTCACCTAACCAGTTATATACGGCGGCCTGTTCACCTAACCAGTTATATACGGCGGCTGATTCACCTAACCAGTTATATACGGCGGCTGATTCACCTAACCAGTTATCATGAACGGTATTTTAACCAGTACTAACTTACCCTTCCACAAAGAACCGGCAACTGTGGAGGAAAATCGACATTTTTGGCAAATATTCATGGAAGGGTATGACCACCTTGGCTTCGATTTGTTTGTTGAATTTAATCGTACTATTTTCAAAGCGAATGATATTCTTAGTTGAATCGATTAAAATTAATTGTTAACTTAATAAACGAAACTGAATTAAGTTCCTTTTTTGTTTTAATTTGAACTAAGGCACAGAATCACAAAATTGATGCTTTGTTGAACACCGAGGAGGCCAACTTGAGCATTTTAAACAAACTTTAACTTATTTTTCACGGCATTATCGGAATAAAATTTTCTGCTCGTTTTATTTTTTATGCTTAAAAAGCAAGAACATCATAAGTTGGTTTACTTTTCGAACAGTTCGACAAATATTCTCTAAATTCGTTAAATATTTACATACGCCACGTGCCGGTCATTCGAATTCCAGTGTAAACAACTTCCGGCGGAGGATAATAATAGACCTGCGCATAAACAAATAGTCCTTTGAAAAAGTTGAATAATCAGAATTGTAGTGCAAACCTTCATGATCGCTTTCAGTTTAAGGACTAATTCGGCGGAAATTCGATTTCACCTCTGAAGCCGCCGATTAAAACTAGAAGTGTTTGTTAATGAATAAATATTTGACAATAGACGAGAACTTGTAATTAGTCTATTCATTGTATAGATCAATAATACATGGTGGTATTTGAAGCAACAAGTATGGAGAAAATTTCTACTCTACATTTATATATCGAATTTTTATCTGAAATGCAATCAATACGGTTAAAATTAATAAAATTGAAATGTGAGGCGTATTGTCATTATTGCTTAGTGGTTTGTTAATTATAAGGACACGACGAGCTCCTTAAAACAGTCGTATGTGATCCAGTCTCCAATGTACGCATTTTATAATCATTTTCAGAATTTGTTTTTCTAATTTATAATGTAGGCCCCGTGAAAGCAAAAAAGGCCTAATGGTTTGTGGGTTAAAGAGGCCACAAACGTAATTTATAAAGACTTCGAATTAAATAGAATATGCATGTAAATAAAGTTACACACAGAATATAAGTATTGCTAACATTACGTAGAAGCCAGGTTATTTGTATTTACTTTGTTTGTGATATTTCATTCTTGTTATTTGTTTATCTGATTTGTATAAGCGAAAAAAATGTGTGTGCAAAATACACACCTTGTGTCTAAGACTTAAAAAGCTTGCTATTGGTACGTATCGAAGACATTTACTTTTAACAACTGGTTTCCAAATCAGTCAACAAAGTAAAGCATTTTGTTATACCAACATTTTAAGTTTAACTGTTATCTTAGCTTATTATATATCCATGCAACGGGCCACTGAAACATGAAGTAAATAAAAATAACTTGTGATGTTATTGTTATTATTGTTCGGGACGAGCTAAACTAATAATGAGGTGACTGGTTGTGGGTTTTTTTTATTTCGGCGTTAATTTCCTTTTTATTTTAGCCAAAATATTAGCTTTAATGTCCTCGAATTATCAAAATAACAATCAGTAATTCCATACTGATATCAATCAATTGAACATTTCAACTGGAAAAACAGTAAACGTTAGCGTATATTTATATCAACCATGTAATGTGGAGTCCCTGATATCACCCATGTAATGTGGAGTCCCTGATATCACCCATGTAATGTGGAGTCCCTGATATCACCCATGTAATGTGGAGTCCCTGATATCACCCATGTCATGTGGAGTCCCTGATATCACCCATGTAATGTGGAGTCCCTGATAATATCAATTATACGCAACGAAAGTTCAGTCAAAAATAGTTATGAAATATTGTGTTCACATCCTTGAGGCTTATTTTGTAAATAATCAAACTTCGGACTATCGAGTAGTTCCGAACAACAGCAGTGCCTTCAGGGCTTTGATTAAGTCTATGGTTAATTGACAATCACATAGATTGACTAACCTGGTTCCCGGCGTTGCACAAACCTCTGTATATTATAATCCGGACTAATATCGGGACCAGTAGACAAAAACCAATTTTTCGATTAATTCACAATTGTATAATATCAATAACAGAACAGTTCAATTACCTGCTCGTTGATCATCCAGCATTTATTTACATCTTTATTTACTGCTTTTTTATTTTCATAAAGGGTTTCTTCATAATAAAAATATATGCCTTATTTATTATATCTGACTCAATGATCCCAAATCTACAGACAGTGTATCTGATAGACACGATTTTATTGGAATGGCCTAATTGTTCATTTCCAAGACTAGGTTTTCTTTTTCGTTAATAATTCATGCCTCGAGTAGTTTTATTTAAAATCTCTTTGTAATGAACCAGTGAAAATTACAATCTTGGAAGTACGTATTAAAAAGTTCAAAGCAGATGTTTTTTGCGAAATGGACATAATTACCGGCGATTTTCCATGTTTACGGCAAATCTTGTGCTAATTATATCCTTATTCGGTCATGCTCGGGGATTATGCATCGTTATGACCTTTTGTCTTTACGTATTGACCTCATATGAACTTGGCCAGTCATTAGCTAGTTGTCTGGTCGAATCAACGAGTAAAGTTTGTGATTATAAAAAAAAATGATTGGCCGATTTAAACAAAGATATCTTCTAACATGTCTTCGCACTAGGCAAACAACTGTATTCGCCAACTTTTAAATTGGGGTCGAAAGGTGGACAGAACATTTCTTTTCAAGAAATTTTAATTTCAAAGATTTTGTTTATTATTAGACAAGAGAAATCAAAGTACTGAAAGTATTCATGGAAACTGAACTTACAGAGACTTGTAACATGGAACGGGAACTAGTTTATTAATTAAATGGCGGATGTAGAAAAGCGTAGTTCTTTGAGTCGCATTAAAATTCATGCACGCCCAACCAGTGGCGGCTATGGAAAACTATTGAACGGCTATCGTTCAGTTTCAAAAATAACCTAGACAGAAACAGATCTATGGTCGACAGAAAAAAGGATGTTATTTTACGTCTTATAGGTTGATAGAACAGTATACGATCTGCTAATTACCAAGACAATGTTTCATCAGTAGTCTAATTCTATAATATATGTGGTTTGGGCAAAATATCAGGTCAGAAACTCGACGTCATTTTGCAAGTTTTACATAGGAAGAAGAATTTTATTCATTTACACGTGATATGTATTACCACAAGTTTCATTGGTCAAGTTTTACCTTACAACGTAATAACTATCACGTGACCACGTAATGAATAAAGCAATTCCTATGTCTCCTTAATTTCCGTTTTTTAATTATTTCTTATGCGTAAACTTCTAGTTCAAAATCCTACATGATGTGTTGCATCGTTTTACACTCTTGTAATGGTATGACGTGATAGATTTAATATGTATACGTGGAGTGTTCGTATGTCTAATTGATATCTCGATAATTTTGTCCTGTCAAAACAACATTCGAACATTATTATGAGGGACGACTTGGCACTAACGGTTAAAGGTTAACATCCATGTTTCTCAGACTATTCCACTTTCAGTTTGTCTTTTCCCGGTGCAAACTTTTAGCAATTACAATGTACATGTATAGTTTTTACTAGTATATCATGCGTAAATTTGATTATTTTTTTGTTCGGGTCCAAGTAGACGTCAGCTTGTAGTAGATAGAGTGACGTCATTATTTTCATATTCCACGTGACCGGATGCTATACTATTCGCAATATCTGGACACCTGACCAGTCAATCCACGAATCACTCACTAATACCGCGTGCATGCAAGTGAGTTACTGACGAACACAGACCAGGGAGAGTCCCTGCTCAAACCTATGTCTGTACATCAGAGGCTGGCACAGCTGTTAGTCCTGAACCATTGAACTCGTTATATCAAGTACGTATCATAATACATTGTACAGGATTGTAATTCGATTAAAAACTGCAAAAAATCAAGTTGACTATAAAAAAGTTTAAAAGAACAAAATGTGAACTTTTATCAATAATTTTATTGCATGTATTTTAAAGTCCCATAAGCTTATACATGTATTGGTCTTAATAGGTTCTACTTGTTCTATAACAAATGAATCCGGTGTGTTTTCCTCCCGTGCATACTTCATAGCAAGAAAAAATGTTTCCAAAACCACTATCGTATTTTTTTCAATATCATTGAAATAAATACTATTTATAGAACACCTGAGTTTTCCCACAGTCATGCTATGCACACGTAGTAAAGTGACGTCACGCGCTCTACATATTTGGAGTTTACAAAAGCAAAAATCACAGTGAAATGAGTGTTTTCAGACGAAAAGGGGCTTGTTTCGTCGGTAATAATTATCTTGGGATAATATCAGCAATTAAATGTTTTTGCATATATTTTTCTACAGCAAAAAGCTAATGGGGCTTTAAATACACATGTATAATCTATATGAGACATTATGTAAACAAACAATCAAATACTACACATATGTACAACATAATTTACTTAAATATGACGCAATATGTATTAGATAAGGCCGACTATATGCTGCATGTATATATACAATACAACCTCTCCAGAGCGGCCCTCTCTTGAGCATCAACCTCCCTACAACAACAACATGAATTTTTACTACTGCACAATTTAAGTATTGATTTAACCTCTCTAGAGCAACAACCTCTCAACAACAACATGACTTTACTACTCCTAAAGGTGTTGCTTTGGAGAGTTTGCACTGTATACTTGGTAATATATGAATGTTTATCTTGTGGTCGTATAATGGTCACATGTATTAAGGTTGTCAATATATACCTTATGTATAGCTGACACTTAGAGACCAAGACGCGTTACCATCTGGACACTGACAAACTTTTAAAGTAAACTTTCAGACAGTACATATAAAACTTTCAGACAGTACATATAAAACTTTCAGACAGTACATATAAAACTTTCAGACAGTACATATAAAACTTTCATTTAGACCATTAAATTATATCAAATATTATAAATAGATGTAAATTTATTAAGTATTGAACAATTGCATGGCATATAATTACTTGATAAACTTATTTTCTCACGTTCTGTAATTTAAGTAAAAAAGGCTTTTAAGTTACATCACAGCTGGGAGACAAGTGAAGAATGTCATAAAGAATGGAGATACTTCCCTTATTATTAATTTCTCACACGAGCCGTGTGATAATCGTGCAGTTCTGGGTACATATAACTCACACGGGGATATATTTGCGTGATATATATCCTGAGGTTATATTCACGTTAAAAAATCACCATGACAACTCACAAACGTTTTTGAATGATGTATGTATTTAAGCAATGACTTAAGGTAACTTGCGTGACGTGTTGTTGAATTAATAAAAAATAAATTCCTGGCGCAGTTGGCCCCAATAAAGGATCACTTAAAATGAATAGAAAATGTCACCTTTTTAGCAAACATAAACATTATATTGACAATTCACTTTTCACAAAGAGTCCTTTCCTTTATAGACTAAGTAATAAAGGGTCCTTACTATTTTAACCCCTTATTGTACAGAAACCTCTTATCCTCCCATGTTTAGATTTCTCAGATGAACAAGGAACAGTTCCCTATTCAAAAAAAGTTAAAACCACGAATCAAAGAATCCACTTCTATTTGTTATTATGTTGCTATTTTCCTATTCCCACAAATTTGAATACATAAAAAGATAAATACAACTAGCTGGCCATATTATTGAGTCATCGCTCATTGATCAATGTCAACCGTTATTTTATTCTACTTAAAGAGTAAAAATAACACAAGTGTCACCATGCTTGTATTTTGACAAATAATTTTTCTTTTTAAATTTAATTTTAAAATTTGGTTGACAAGGCAGGGGGTGGGGGGTAAAAAAGATCACCCCTTTTGGTTACCGTCACAGCCGACATTATTGGGGGGGGGGGATAGGCAAAGCCCATCTAGCCCCACCGATGTCTATGGCCCTCTGAAGATAGCAGAGTTTAACCAAGCGATCATTACGGGTTACCCCATCCAGAAAGTACCATCAAGTCTATCTTTCTTGCGTTGGATGTGTTCTTTGAATTGTTGACATTAACTTTGATAGGAAATTCAATATCTAGGTCCAGTACAGTGGATACGTTAAACTTTATACACACCCACTCATGTGGTGCCAATCATGCTCTGGTTAATAAAAAATCATAAGTTAACATATCACATAATATAAATTATTATATATACATAATTATAGTTTAAGTTATTTTATATTTATAGCACTTGTAAAGACGGACGCCGGCCGGATTCCGGCGTTCTTAAAATTGAGCAAAATGTTTTCATTCTATATTTTTTTTTCAGGAAAATGGCTTCGAAAAATCATTTGTATAATTTGCCATATTCAACAAATCAGCATCATTTGCATAATCCGGAAACCAGACTTTAGCGGTTAATTTTTTGTCTTTTTGTGACGTCTGCTTCTCGTCATTCCACGTGAGAGAGTGACCAATCAGGAGGCTGTCACATGGCTCTATATCATTTCCTGAAATACGAAAATATCATTTTATAGAACTATATTTTATAAACAAAAAAATCAACTTATAAAACTTTCTTATGAAGCAAAATCGCGCCGAATCTTTAATTTATCGTTGGGGTGAGCCAGATTAAATTGACGATGACGTTGATGACAATGATGGCGTCGATGATGAAGATGATGATAATAATAATGATGATGCTGATGTTGATGACGATACAGTAGATAGTATAAAATATGAAAAATATAATAAGCAGACTTTAATAACAATTTTGACGAACCTGTAAACTGACATCTAAGAATCACTTTATCCTGGGTTCTGTCAGTGGCGTGTACTGCTCCGGGTGAATTTAAATCATTCGTGGATTTAACCAAATCTCCTAAATAGCTTATATAACTCATTGCCAGTTTTAACGTGTCCACTTTAGAAATTTTGCGATCCACCGATTCCGTGACTGGAATGCATTTCCTTAAACAATCAAATGCGTCGTTAATTGACTTCATACGTCGTCTTTCCCGCATATTGGCTGCTTTCCGTTGCAGTACTTTCTTTCCGCTACCTTTTCCGGCTTTTCGCACATAACTGCACGCATTTAAAGGTACATTTTCGATGTCACTTTCATTGGAACCGGTTGATGCTAATTCGTCACTATAGTCGACGGAACTCTCGTAATAGTCAATGTCAAAAATATCATCATCTAACGTGTACAGAAATGTTTCCATGGCTACATTAATTCCAAATTAGTTACCCCAGAAATATTAAATTTGGTTACACATATAACATCAGTATTCGTTAATATCGCATTAAATAAATCGTTGATAATATTCTGAGTTTAAAATGGATTTATACAGCTATCGCGTCCTTCGCTCAAGTTTTTTTACATCAAAATGTCACCAATATAATTCACAATATGATCAGAGAAGATTTTGTGTCCAATATAATAAATAGTTGTCAATTATGACAAAGTCTAATTCGCTACTTGCTTTAATTATTATTTTCCCACTAAATAGTACATTCTTTTGAAAACGCTCGGTCCTGGGATTCTCAAATTATTTCGATATTTGTCATTAATTTGTTCAACATCCAGTTTTAATTCAAATAACAATTTAATCGATACCACTTGTCAATAAATCCAACACTTAATATTAGCCCTCCTTCTCTGAGCGGCTGCACCAATCAGAAGGCAGTATTTTATTGTCGCGTGCTGTGCGTGCGTCTTATGATCACGATCAAATGATAGCGAGGCTTAACGAAACAATTCAAGCGTTTTTGAAGACAAATAAAATAAATTAAACCCTAATTTCAGCAATTGTTGTTATCGTTTGATAGTGTTATCTACGAAAGCCGTTTAGATTCAAGCGTGACCCCAGTAAAGTGTGGAGTAAGATGGAAAAGAACTCAGTTACATTTTGCCATATGGCTCAATTCCCAAACAGTAGTAACGCTGTCAGTCTAAGACATCAGGTTTTCGTTTGCTTATCATTGTAATAGAAAATATTTAATCTTTGGTTGACCTACAGTTTGTGATACAAAAAAAACTCGCTTCCATATGGGACTGGGGTCTATTTTTCTCACTAACTGTGTTTAACGCATTGTCTAGTGAAACTTAAATAGTGAAATGATAACGTCTCCATTTCAGCTGTAAAACATAATATTTTCGTAATTTAGACAATAAAAATGAAAGCCGGTCAAAATAATTGGCATAGCAAGGGAAAGACAAATGATAGCATTATATTTAAAAAGAACCGAAAAATAATAAAATTATAAAATCACAATAATTATTATTAGGATTAAATACATAGAGAACATTATATATGATTTATAGTATCCAAATGTGCATTAAACTTGTTTCTATCTTCCTCATTTACCTACGTTCACAATTTATTAATAGTTGCCAATGTATGTGTACATTTGTATTTACTTTGTATTTTATTATTCATTACATTGTATTACCATCACATTGTTGTTATATCATCATAATTATACAATCTAGTTCACTGTTTATAATGTTATATAATATATTCATACCTCTAGTTCACTGTTTATAATGTTATATAATATATTCATACCTCTAGTTCACTGTTTATAATGTTATATAATATATTCATACCTCTAGTTCACTGTTTATAATGTTATATAATATATTCATACCTCTAGTTCACTGTTTATAATGTTATATAATATATTCATACCTCT
Organism: Lutraria lutraria; assembly: GCA_964023205.1. NCBI lineage: Eukaryota > Metazoa > Mollusca > Bivalvia > Venerida > Mactridae > Lutraria > Lutraria lutraria. The sequence goes on along the minus strand of OZ026848.1, from coordinate 34,119,269 downwards.
AGTTCACTGTTTATAATGTTATATAATATATTCATACCTCTAGTTCACTGTTTATAATGTTATATAATATATTCATACCTCTAGTTCACTGTTTATAATGTTATATAATATATTCATACCTCTAGTTCACTGTTTATAATGTTATATAATATATTCATACCTCTAGTTCACTGTTTATAATGTTATATAATATATTCATACCTCTAGTTCACTGTTTATAATGTTATATAATATATTCATACCTCTAGTTCACTGTTTATAATGTTATATAATATATTCATACCTCTAGTTCACTGTTTATAATGTTATATAATATATTTATACCCCTTGTTACAATATTATATGTGCTGAGTGTAACAATAAACTGTTAACCTACAATCTATTAAATTTTAATACAACAAAATTCACATTTCACCTAACCATCGTTCCTGGGCAGCACCAGCTAGTACTAGACCACGGTGGTTAACCGGCTCGGACTTTTTTGGATCAAATCAGCGTCCCCAGACTATTTTTGATCGATCAAAGTGGTCCAGTTAACCACCGTGTAGACTCCCTTCCTCCGTAAGCAACTGCATACTCTCTCACATAAAGAGACATGACCGGGTAGCTGGGCTCGTACCCACGTCCTTCTACCAGTGAGAGGTTACAGTGATTTGAAGTCAGCGACCTGCCCCACTCGACCCAATAAAGTAAAGACTACATACAGTTATCTACTGTTGATAAAAAGCATAATCGTATGTGTATCTTACTACGAGGAAAAGACATCAATAAATAAACAAATTAAAGTTAGACATATTGTCCCAAGTTCTCTGAAAACCGGAATTTCGAGGAAGCCGATTTTTTTACCAAATTCGGAGAAGACCCGGTTTTCAAGGTATTAACTGTATTTCTAATTTTAAATAATATCATAATAAAACAGTAGGAAAGTTAAAAATCGCTTATTTTTCATCTTTAAATTAAGTAGAAATCGGAGCAGAAGCTCTCAGTACCAAGGCCCAATGTAGTATATACATATAGTGTATTTAACTTACTGGATGCCGAACATCGTGAAAATAAAAATATAAATAAAAAACATTAAAAAAATCTTCTGTTCTATTCTGATCTAGTACATTGGTATTATTATCATTGTATCCATGTTTGTTTACTGGTAGGTTCCCGTGCGAGTTTTACTGAATTGGGTACATCATTGTAATCATTGTGATACGATAATCATGATAGACAGTTACTTTTATAATGTTTTATTGAAGTTAACTGAGACAGCGGACATACTTCACACGATAAGGCACCATATTGTTATCTTGGTGACATCGAAGTACTACAATACGACATGTATAATCCGCTAGCACGTCCATAGATAGTAAAGTTATCTTATTTGTTTGCGAAGCCACACACAACATCAGCCCATGCTTATGATGGCATGACCGTGTAACAGAAAAAGTTGGACCCTTTCTTTTATATAAATATGCACGGTACCAAACTGTTCAAAGCTTCATGTCAAAATGTGAATCATCATTTTTTAGAAAGATAGATTTATTTAAGTACGTATCTCTGATAAATTTTCTGATGAACACATATTAAGAAAATTAAAAGTTTATAAAAAGTATACGCTGATATATCTCATGTGGAAAATAAAAATGGCAAGGTTAACTTAACACGTTATGCTTTAAGAGACACCTGTCCCGTTAAGAAGCCACCATGTTGCCATAGCGACGATTAAACATATTTTTTTTTCCAGAAATTGTTCTGTTTCGTTGTAAGTTTGGTTAAGATGGATGCACATATATGCAACATTTCATGGATGTGATATAACGTATAAAAATACAGAGACAGTCCGGTATCATACAGTCGTAGAACAAACATTGATAAACAACGTGCATAAATTATACTAGTCTACAAATAGGTTTTACAATGCAGCGTACATGTATTTATTAACATAAAACGACTTTTGACAAGGACACCCTTAAACAATATTTTGTTAGGGGTTACGCTACTTACTCACCAAAAAAAACGACCCTACGCAACTGTTTTGGCCTCTTGGGTACGAGTATTGTTTTCAATATATATATAGCATTTTGACAGCTATTTTGGGTTCAATGTAAAAATGAATTTAATAAAAACTATCTACCCATTGAACAGTCTCTGGGTAGTAGGATCACAATGTTTATGGATGACCTAATAAATTAATGTGACGGCCCGGGTACATCTTATCACAAACAGGGACCTTGTCCCACAATTTGGTAAATCCAGAATTACAGATTTAAAAAGTTTTATAACCTCCGACTATGGGGCGGTTAACATCTCGACCTGGGGCTGTTCACGATACTTTTAATGTCCGTTATATGGCTTCTATAAATTTCTATGATTATCAGTCGACGAACTTACTGTTCTGACCGTGACATTATTATTGTGTTTGTTTACCGAACTCTCATACGGGTGAACTTTCTTTTTTTTTAAATAACAATATACTCGTATGTAGGTTATTTTAAAGAAAGTTTTTATTTGTGTGTAATTTCAAATGATAACCATAAAAGTAGAATATTTTAGAAGAACTATTTTTCTAAGATAAGGAATTTCTATATTGTGTACCTTTTTACATATTTCTTTTTTAATTGCATACATTTCAATATAGTTCTTTTCATATAGCCATTTTATGACTTTTAATTCTACACATAATTATAATATAAGATACTTGTTTTAAGGGATATTTTTTTTTCGTTACACATGGTATGTCAACTATCATTTATAACATCGTGTTGTCGCGTGTTGATATACATGTACGAATGTACCACGTGATGTGATCTTGTCACGTGCTAAACTGGTTCCCGTTCCATGTTGCTGTGCAGGCAAAGTCAACGGGAACCAGTTGAGTCATGTGCAGAGGGAAATACGCGTGGGATTTTGGGTATGTATATAATATTTTATTTAATTGAAAATTACTTTTGGGCGTTGATTTACCAACAAAGAAAATTCGACAGCAAAATATTGTAAACGTTCGGTTGAATAATTATTGTGACACCTTGCCACTCTTTCTTCTGTATTTAATTAAGTAATTAGTCTTATTTGTATCCCCTAATCATCCAGTAATTCATAATAAATCAACTTGAACGAATGTGTCGACACACGAGGTTGGCACGCTTCTATTCTTTTACAGAAGCCCCGTATTGACAGGTACGGTCAAAGAAATCTAGACAAAGTTTATTGTTGTCGTCTTACAGAATGTAATATTTACACAAGACAGGATCCCTAAGTGTTAAATTATTGTTTACCTGTTAACCTGTATGACTTTGGGGCCAAACAATCTATTCAATTACATGGTCCTTATAAATTAATTATGTATACAAAGTTTCCAAAATGTTGCTTTTAACTTTTATTACATTTTTTCAGATCCTGTTTAAATATTAGTCGACGACAAAGAAACGTTAAAGCATCGTGGGTAAATAAATGAAATGCATTTCAATACGCTGTCAACATGAAATCATCAAATGTTTAAATAGATTATTAACATTAATGGCTCGCCCGCCAAGTGACTTAAAACAATTTTCATTGCAGCTGAAGTTCTGTTTAAAGAACAACGGAGCCTGCAATCATGACTGGAGACTTTTACGTCGGCCAAAGAATTCAAAAGAATGAATGTCGGCGACTCAAACAATTGTTTAACATACATCCACGTACACAAGACAATTAGCAACACAAAAGAAGAAATTTGAATGTTACTTGATGCCTGTTTAAACTTCAGAAAGTTTCACGGATCCTTTTTCAATAAAGTAACGGTTGTCTGCTTTATGCATGGATACATCAATGTTTGTACATTTTCTGTCTGAATATCGGTTCATTGACGAACGGTGTACGTACGTCTGGTAAAACTAGAATGCTTTTATAATAATGTATGCAGGATCTTGGTACACGTACAGTTTGTATTCATGCCGACATCGCTTGCAACGTGACAGACACACTGATCACTAGCGGATTCAAGAGGGAGGAGGGAATGCGCACCCAGCGCGCGCCCCCTAAAAGTCCCCGACCGTCGATAGAAATAGCATTCAATTAAATTCCCCCACCCCTTCTAGCATGAAATCCTTGATCCGCCTCTCACGGCTGATTACTACCGATATTTCAACAAAGTTGTATGCATGCTCGTTTTACAAATGTACAAGTTACAATTCACAAGTGTTATCATGGGAGACGTGACGTGTTTTTTCTGCGTATTTCATGTATTTTAAAGTATCCTTTTTCGAAAATTGACGAATGTATAAGCTTGGACGATGCTTTCAATTCACTGTTGTTCAGCATTATGAAAACTTACGATTGGACTCTCGTAAGAAGAGAATTTGACAGCTACAGTTTAGAAGAGAAACCCAATCGAACGCAATCCGTGGTTTTAAGAATTAAAAACGTATTTCATCATTGATAGTAACTTAATGACATGTTTATGACATGCAATCACGGAACATCGTTTTAGATTAATTAAAAGAAAAAAACATTCTTCAACGCCATGGTCTAATTCTATAATACTGCATCTTAAATCCAATTTTAGGTATAACTTAACGACCAATCGAACAGTTCAGAAGAGTTGGCTTCTGGCAGCTCTTCCATTAGGCCATTCGAACCGGCCTTTAGTATTTATATGTTTTGGGAAAAAGAAAATACTGCACCATTCACACAGCAGTCCTCTTCGGTGGCGAATGTTGGCTACTTGTGTATGTACGCAGTAAAGAAACATTAATTCTTGAGTCGTAAAGGGACGTAACCGTTACATTGAGACTACTAGTAATTAACAGACTTAACTGGTTCCCGTTGACTTGTGTGTACAAGTTCCCCGTTGACTTGTGTGTACAAAGCCAACAGGTACGGCCTAAATTTTCCAGGATGCTGATTGGTCAATTAGATTGGAATCCGGGCAGAATTCTGCCCGGGGGATTTCGCGAGACTTTGCGTTATCGACGAACATCTCGCGCGTAATTTAAATAATATAAGATATATATATGGGAACTGAATAGCTATTATCTGATCTTGGTTTTTCAGAGTGAAACTATTAAATTAATAAATAAAGTTTCATTTAAATACACAAAGCCTACTTAAGCATGTAATTCGAAATGGACTACTGACGTTTAAAAAAAGATATTTATTATAAGTCTTTTTTAAAAATCGAGTTCTCGGTCACGATCGGTGTTAGAGAATTGTTTGTCATCTCTGTAGATTTTTATACTTTTAAAAAAAAAAAATGCTTTTGATTAAATTGCAGTATCACTTTATGTCTTGAACTGTACAATAACATTAATCACCGAACACATTTGTAACTTTTGGAGTTTTTAACATGATTTTATAATATATTATTATTTTTGTAATAACAAAGCAATTCACGTTCTCAAGGATTTATATACATACATGTATGTATGTAAGTCCTTGACGTTCTATATGTTTAAAAAAAATAATTAAGAAATAGAATACCGACCCTTTAAAAAAATATTTAAGAAATATTTTTTAAAATCAAGTTCTCGATCACGGTCGGTGTGTGAGAATTTTTTTCACTTGTGTAGATTTTTATAATTTTTTATTAATATTCGTTGAACTGTAAAATAACAGTAATCACCGTACGTATATAAGTCCTTGTCACCGTAAACAATTGCAACTTTTTTAGTGTATATAACAACCAGATTTTATATTCTTATAAAATTTCTATAAATATGCGATGCTAATAATAAATCTAAAAGTCGTGCCCAATCTGATTCTGGACTACATGTTTTAAAATTAATTAATGCAAACAATATAGTTGATTATCAATGGACCAGTATATATCATAGTCTCAATTTCAATACATGCATTGATAAAATCAAGATAAGTAGCCAATTAAGAAGTTGTTACGCAATATTATGTAACACGACCGTCTCACTTCCTGTACCCTTATAAGGGAGAAATATTTTATGGATCATTTCACCGAAGGGGGTCAATATATTCTTGAGCACTTGTGCCTGATACCGTGTTAAATTTACAATATACATGTACAACATAGATCATAATCTTAATTTAATTCAGTTCTGTGTAGGAAATTCAAGTAACAAAAAAAATAACTTGACATATACTGATATACATTTCGTATGTAAGATCAATATTTTAATTGTAAATAAAGAAAAATATGTTTTAAAGGAATTGATACATATTAGACCGAACGATGCATATATTTATACATATGATTTTTTATAAGAAAATCATCTTACAACAACAAAAAATAAATCAAGGCATTAATTGATATTTTTAAGATTTATATATTCTTTAACGAATATTCACATAGTAACTTCAGAGGCATCTATTTCTTTTAAGTTATTTTGAATAAAGAGTATCCATGAGGTATTCAGACATTAGCACTAACATTATCGGTTACACGAATGAACATCAACCAATGAAATAGCTACAACGGGTTGACCAATCAGATCGCTGGATATTTTAGACCGTACCTGTTCCTTTGGTGCACTGCATCATGGAACGGGAACCAGATGGAACGGGTACCAGTTTATTAAACTGGTTCCCGTTCCATGATGCAGTGCACCAAAGGTATTCTATTTCAAAATACATTTAAGTTTGCTGTGTGTATTTAAATGCAACTTTATTAAGTGTTACAACGACCAAGTTCAGAAAATAACTATCCAGTTGCTTTATCTGTCTATTATTTAAATTACGCGCGCAATCTGCGTCGATAACGCAAGGTCTCGCGAGATCCCCCGGGCAGAATTCTGCCCGGATTCCAATCTAATTGACCAATCAGCGTCCTGGAAAATTTAGGCCGTACCTGTTGGCTTTGTACACACAAGTCAACGGGAACCAGTTTACCAGTTTATTAACAGACCTCACACAGTTACCTCCCTTGATATTCACTACGTTTATTCACGTGCTTACAATCACATTCACTACAAGTCTACAACCTAACCATATTTACACAAAATATACTTAAAATATAAGAAACATTCATAAAACATATAATTTCTGCAATTGCAACTATAGCATAGCTAGAAAGCTACAAATGTCTCAGTAATTATATGTACTACAGTTATCTTGAGTCTATTCCCTTGGTCCACACGAAAATTCATGCGCGTCGAGCGAGTGACGGCTATAGAAAGCTGAATTACCTATGAGTAACTAAGTAAGGTCATTTGGGTAAGATCCACATGCAATTTTGCATGAATTATAAAAATATTTAATTCCACTAGGTCTGATATTTTCAAAGGGACTTACACATTTTGACGTATTCCGAGTAACGTGTTTGATATTAAATACGTTTGTCCGTTTCATTGAGTTTAACACCCCTTTTCATAGTCACAGTCATGTGAGGTGGACAATATACAGACATTGTATGCTACTGACATTAGATACTATGGGAATTAGTCAACTGACATAAAATAGAATACTACATACATTGGAGTCTACATACATTGGAGTCTACATACATTGGTATCTACTGACATTGGTGTCTACAGACATTGGATACTACAGACATTGGTATCTACAGACATTGGATACTACAGATATTGGTATCTACTGACATTGGTGTCTACATACATTGGATACTACAGACATTGGATACTACAGACATTGGTATCTACTGATATTTGAGTCTACAGACATTGGATACTACAGACATTGGTATCTACTGACATTGGAGTCTACAGACATTGGATACTACAGACATTGGTATCTACAGACATTGGAAACTACAGATATTGGCATCTACTGACATTGGATACTACAGACAAAGGTATCTACAGACATTGGATACTACAGACATTGGTATCTACTGATATTTGAGTCTACAGACATTGGAGTCTACAGATATTGGTATCTACTGACATTGGAGTCTACAGACATTGGTGTCTACTAAAATAGAAGACTACATACATTGGAGTCTACATACATTGGAGTCTACAGACATTGGTATCTACTGACATTGGAGTCTACAGACATTGGTATTTACTGACATTGGTGTCTACAGACATTGGAGTCTACATGCATTGGTATCTACAGACATTGGAGTCTACAAACATTGGTATCTACTGACATTGGAGTCTACAGACATTGGAGTCTACAGATATTGGTATCTACAGACATTGGAGTCTACAGATATTGGTATCTACTGACATTAGTGTCTACAGACATTGGATACTACAGACATTGATAGCTACAGACATTGGATACTACAGACATTGGTATCTACTGATATTTGAGTCTACAGACATTGGATACTACAGACATTGGTATCTACTGACATTGGAGTCTACGGACATTGGTATCTACAGACATTGGTGTCTACAGACATTGGATACTACAGACATTAGTATCTACAGACATTGGTATCTACTGACATTGGAGTCTACAGACATTGTATACGACAGACATTGGTATCTACTGACATTGGAGTCTACAGTTATTGGTATCTACTGACATTGGTGTCTACAGACATTGGATACTACAGACATTGGTATCTACAGACATTGGATACTACAGATATTGGTATCTACTGACATTGGTGTCTACAGACATTGGATACTACAGACATTGGTATCTACAGACATTGGATACTACAGACATTGGTATCTACAGACATTGGTATCTACTGACATTGGAGTCTACTGAAATAGAATACTACAGACATTGGTGCCTACTGAAATAGAAGACTACAGACATTGGCGTCTACTGAAATAGAAGACCACAGACATTTGTGTCTATTGACATTGGTGTCTACTGAAATAGAAGAATACAGACTTTGGTGTCTACTGACATTGGTGTCTACTGAAATAGAAGACCATTGACATTGGTGTCTATTGACATTTGTGTCTACTGAAATAGAAGACTGTGGACGTTGGTGTCTACTGACATTGGTGTCTACTGAAATAGAAGAATACAGACTTTGGTGTCTACTGACATTGGTGTCTACTGAAAAAGAAGACCACAGACATTGGTGTCTACTGACATTGGTGTCTACTGAAATAGAAGACTACAGACATTGGTGTCTACTGAAAATGGTGTTTACTGACAGCACTTGTTCATGGGATGAAATCTTCAAACATCTTCATGAAGTATCAATCTGACTGATGTTGTGAGAGTTTTACTATATACAACAAAGAATAGGTAGGTTTCATATCAGATTTAAATATTGCCTTGTATTCTGACAAATGGGAAAAAACAACATTTCTCATACAAGAATTATTATACATATTCACATATGTTTTACACACATGCATTCATCATACATGTCTAAATCTAGTTATTAAACTCATAAAAGATCAACAGCATTTTCTGTTTAATAAACATAGATTTACACAATTGTAGTTCATATAAACAAAAATTCCATTTATACCAGAAGTTTGTATATGTCACTTGCCATATACACATATATTAAATTCTCTATCAAACCATTTCAATGATAATATATACAGTATATAATATATAATCTATATGTATGTATAAAAATGATGAAGATGCAGTATGATACAATGTACATACAGTACTATACATACACAGAATACTAGCCACCAGAAATGCACTATGGACTTGATCATTCTAGTGTAACCTAAACATTACAGTTGTTGTGGAGAAATGTTTTCACTGTAAGCAGATAATGTTAAAACAAATTTAACAATTTAAAATTATCACAATCTGTTGACAGCATATTAAGTTATTAACCTTCATAAATCTCTCATTCTGGTAAGTATTTCACTGTTGACAGACTGACATTGTCAACATGATTTCACTGTTGACAGGCTGACATTGTCAACAATATTCCACTGTTGACAGGCTGACCTTGGCAATATATTTCACTGTTGACAGTCTGACATTGTCAACATGATTTCACTGTTGACAGGCTGACATTGTCAACAATATTCCACTGTTGACAGACTGACCTTGGCAATATGATTTCTAGTCACACTTGGTGATAATTCAGACATGTAAATTCCTTATCCTTACAATGGTAAGAAAATATTCCTCAGAAATTGAGCCTTAATTCTAAAAAATATCGTTTTTGATCTAACTTTATACATTTCTATACAATTGTTAGCATTAATTTGTAACAAAACTGTGGAAGAAAAATACAAGGAAATTTGATTACGGCAGTTTACAACAAACAGACAGACAGACAAACAGACAGACAGACAGACAGACAGACAAACAGACAGAGGATAATCCCACATGCGAAATATCAGATTATGTAAGTTAAACAAGACATCAAAGTATATAATTACAATATAAATAAATAACAGAAAATGGAATTGTTACAAAAAACAGAAATCACAGAATTGTTAGAGAACAATGCATGAAATGGTTGACAATAAGCAATTAAAAACGTTAAAGTTTTCCCCATAATGTAAACATACTAAAATCAGGCTACGTTATTCCAGGCAAGATACATATTTGTAATTTCATTTTTACTGACAGGTTTTCACACAGGGCCATCCTTAATGTTTTATTTGGGGTTATGCTATGTACTCACCAAGAACGGCCCTACATGTACATGTATCAAACTTTTTGTCTCTTTGGTGAAAGTCTTTTTCTTTCAATATATAAATAGCAGTTTGACATGTACTTTGGGTTTAATTTAATAAACAAATTATAAAAAAATTTCCTACCTACCTACCCACTGAATATTCTCCAGGTCGGATTATCCCAAACAAATTTTTTAAGGATGGCCCAGTGATGCAAATTAATAAAAAATGAAATTCGAATACAAAAATGATCAAATTTCTGTTATCAGTTTGTAAGCTTAACTTATTAATTAGATAGAAATTCTATTCTATAGTAAGGTACAAGTACTTAGCATTTAATTTTATTTGAAGGCTCCAAACCACATGATTTCTTTAGCTTATTCACACTTCATAAAAATATGAATTTTCGGGACCATAAATTCTAATCATTGTACATTTTTTTATGTTAATATCAGATAAACACTTAAATGTAATACAGGACAGGTAATCAATCATTCCAAGGAGCTGCTGTTTATACCCGTCCCCCCAAAAATCCACTTACTCAAAAATGTTTTATAAAGGATGTCAAAGAATAAGCTTTTAATTTCAGAAAATATAAGACATTTATCTGCTAAACAAAATGAAAGTTCAGTAACCGAATAAAAAACTGTAGTTTCAAATTCACACACTTTAATAATTACACCTGTATTGAGAAGTTGGTGGGGTAATCTGTTACGTTTCTAGAAATGTCACTAATAATTTACAATATACATAATATCATAAATACAAATGCACAATAACAAACAATTAGGCACAGACAATAAGATCCCGAAGTGTCAAATATGAACCCCCGACGTGTCAGACATTATCTTTACAAGCAGTGGATGACGGAAAAATCCAAACATGGCAGTCTGCACTAATCATCCAACATATCAATATTTAGTTAGGCCGTCTCTGTAATACATGATATGATTAACATAATGTCAAAATAATAAACGTCCATATATAATAAACGTCCATATATAATAAACGTCCATATATAATAAACGTCCATATATAATAAACGTCCATATATAAATATTTGTTTAAACATGCTCCATACTAGCAAGCATTTTATTTCCCCTTACAAAATATACACATCAATAAAAACAAGAGGGCCATGATGGCCCTATAAATGCTCACCAGGAAAAAAGGTCATTTGGAGACGAACATTGTTAAAATATTTCTACACGAGTCCAAGTAAAATCAAGTGACCCTAAGGTCAGGGCAAATTTTTACCCCAGGGCCATAATATGAACAAATTTGGAAGAGGTCTGCTAGACAATACTACATACAAAATATCTTAACACTAGGCCTTGTGGTTTCGGAGAAGATTCTTTAAATTTTCCTATATAAGCCTATATAAATCAAGTGACCCCCGGGGCGGGGCCAATTTTGACCCTAAAGCAATAATTTGAACAAACTTGGTAAAGGTCCACTAGAAAATGCTACATACCAAATATCTTAGCTCTAGGCCTTGTGGTTTAGGAGAAGAAGATTTTTCAAATTTTCCTATATAAAATAGAATAAACCTCAGGGCAGGGCCAATTTTAACCCCAGGGCCATAATTTGAACAAACTTGGTAGAGGTCCACTAGACAATGCCACATACAAAATATCTAAGCTCTAGGCCTTGCGGTTTGAGAGAAGAAGATTTTTTAAATTTTCCTATACAAGTCTATATAAATCAAGTGACCCCCAGGGCGGGGCCAATTTTGACCCTAGGGCAATGATTTGAACAAACTTGGTAGAGGTCCACTAGACTATGCTACACACCAAATATCAAAGCTCTAGGCATTGTAGTTTTTGACAAGAAGATTTTTTTAATTTCCTATATAAGTCTATGTAAAATCAAGTTACCCCCGGGGCGGAGCCAATTTTGACCCCAGGGGAATAATTTTTACAAACTTTGTAGAGTTATATTAGACAATGCTACATACCAAATATCTCAGCTCTAGGCCCTGTGGTTTCGGACAAGAAGATTTTTAAAGTTTTTTCTATTTGTTGCCATAGCAACCAGAGTTTTTAATGAAATTTAATTTTTTGAACAACTTTGAAAGGGGACCACCCAAGGATCATTTCAGCAAAGTTTGGTTGCAATCGGCAGAGCGGTGTAGGAGGAGATGTTGTTTTAAGTAAATATGGACGCCACGTAACGACGAACGACGCACGATGGACACAGGGCGATCACAAAAGCTCACCCTGAGCACATTCGTGCTCTGGTGAGCTAAAACATATGCACAACCAATTGATAATTTAAGGTAAAATTAATTAAAAATTCAATAAATCTGACGCCCTTCAGATTTTCCAGGTAAATTAAAATTTTGTGTTCTCATATAATCTGTCAAACCCTGTCCTCACACATGCATCTAGTCCGCAGTTGAAAACAACATGTTCATTCTGGTTACATTGTTCCACTTACATCAGAATTCTTCAAGATACAGACACGACTCAGTATTACCTGGGATAAACTTCTTGTTTCATAAGAAATCTTGTCCAGTGTGTCTATGGTGGGTGGGGTATTATTCCAACATGTCTTCATACAAGCTATACATGTAGGTGTTATACATACACCACAAATCACAAACTAGTTCAAGTTTCACGGCACCTAAGCACAAATTGTTCACGAAATGACTTCCACTTGTGCAAAGAAATCTTAACTTTAAACAGATCTCCAGACAAGTCCCCTTCTCTTTGGTTTTTGCCCAAAGTCCACTTTATTCACGGAAATGTGAATAATAATTCCGACCATGGAATGACAAATGCATGTGTCAAAGAACAACTTCACTGTTATAAAATCAAGAAACATCGCTCCCTGGTATAACAATATGGAGTTGAGTTTTGTTTAAATGCCGCACATACAAGCAATCAACACAGGACAGTTTATCACACGAAAACGTCAGCCACGTAATGCTATGTTTCTATCAGATACTTCGCTGCTAACAATATTGGCAACAAGTCAAAACACGACAAGAATGTCTGAAGAAAAGCTGAGTCATACTAGTGCAGAGATAATCACGAGGGTAAGAGTGATGTCCCTTTATAATCCAATGTTAACGTACAGCAGTATGACACAGTAGTTTATAATTCCTATCATCTTTGTTGATACTCAGGTAATGGTTTCACTATACTTTCTGAAAATAATAAGATAAAAATCAACTCTAAACATACATGAAGCATTCAAATAACAGACAGAGTTAAAACTGGGCCAGAGAGACATCACAAACAATTCTCATAGGCAACATTTTCAATTAAACATACAAGTGGCTACTTTGTCCAAATTATAATCTATTAAGAATCTTTGTGAACTATGTCAATAAATAGCACATTACACCAAACAAAATAATAAAACAAATCAAATATCTTCATTAAGAAAACAAAAACTAAACTAGGCATGCTTTTAAAACACAATGCCACCTCAGTGTGACCTTTGAGAACTACTGACCTTATAATCCACAGGTCCTGTACAGATTGTCACAAGGAACCAATATAATTATGAAGTTTTACTAATGTAGGTGGAAGCATTTTAATTTGTAGGGAAGTTAAAAGTTTGGTACAGACAGGCAGGCAGGCAGGCAGGCAGGCAAAAACAATGTGCACCCAATCTATTGCTATGGGGACATAAAAGTGTGCACACATTCCATCTTACTAAATACAAAGCAGTTTATACACTGATCAATACTTACCATTGTAACATCTAATAATAGCTTCACATACAAACTTGTACTGGTTCTGTAAAAGAGAGTAAATAAATTTATACAATACTAACAAGATAATTGATATACTGTATTATATAAACAAGAGGGCCAAGATGGCCCTATATCGCTCACATGACAATCACTAGTTTTTGACCCAAGACGACCTATGTTCGAATTTGTCTTACATATCATTAAGACAAACAGTCTGACTAGGTTTGGTGAAGATACGATCAAAATATGACATCTACAGTGTTAATAAGGTTTTCCTAAGATTTGACCTTGTGACCTGGTTTTTGACCCTAGGTGACCCATATTTGAACTTGTCCTTAATATCATTAAGACAAACAATCTGACAATGTTTGGCCAAGATCCAATTAAAACCATGACATTTAGAGCTTTTACAAGATTTTTACCTAAGATTTGACCTTGTGACCCAGTTTTTGAACCCGGCTGACCCATGTTCATCCATGACCCACATATCATTGAGGCAAACATTTTGACAAGGTTTGGTGAAGATCCAATTAAAACTGTGACATCTACAGAGTTAACAAAGTTTTCCTAAGATTTGACCTGGTGACCTAGTTATTGACCCCAGATGACCCATATTTATACTTGACCGTTATATCATTAAAACAAATGATTTGACAAAGTTTGGTGAAGATCCAATGATAACTGTGAAATCTACAGCGTTAACATGGTTTTTCATAAGATTTGATCTAGCGACCTAGTTTTTGACCCAATATGACCCATGTTCAAACTCGTCCAAGATATTATGAAGACAAACATTCTGACAAGGTTTCATGATCATCCAATCAAAACAGTGACTTCTAGAGTGTTCACAAGGTTTTCCAGCAATTTGCCCTAGTGACCTAATTTTACTACAGAAATTACCCATTATCAAACTTGACCTACATATTATTAAAATAAACATTCTGACAAAGTTTCATGAAGATCCAGTCAAAACAGTGATTTCTAAAGTGTTCACAAGGTTTTCCGTTATTTGGCCCTGGTGACCTAGTTTTTGACCCCAAATGGCCCAATATCGAACTCGTCCGAGATTTTGTTGATATTAACGTTCTGACCCAGTTTTGCTAAAATTGAGCCAAAAATGTGGCCCCTAGTGTGGTCACAACATAAAGTTTGACGACGCACGACGCCGGACGCCGGACGGAGAGTGATCCTAATAGCTCACTTTGTCACTTTGTGACATGTGAGCTAAAAATGTACAACTGACAAGGTAGTGATAGAAATCTGTACAGCTGTAGAGCGTATCATGTTCATTATACACACATTCAAACATTTTACAAGGCCATAATTGGTCCATTATCATACATTAATGTAGATTTCAGATTAGGGTCAGTACAAAATGTATATATCACAATGTCACTGTAAATTTATTTATCTAGCTAGGTTTACAAAACAAATTTCTGCCAAACAAGAATGTGAGCATGAATTGTAAGCCTGACTTGGTGAGCATGAACTGTAAGCCTGACTTTGTGAGCATGAACTGTAAGCCTTGACTTTGTGAGCATGAACTGTAAGCCTGACTTTGTGAGCATGAACTAAAAGCCTGACTTTGCGAGTCTGAACTGTAAGCCTGACTTTGTGAGCATGAACTGTAAGCCTGACTTTGTGAGCCTGAACTGTAAGCCTGACTTTGTGAGCATGAACTATAAGCCTGTCTTTGTGAGCATGAACTGTAAGCCTGACTTTGTGAGCAGAACTGTAAGCCTGACTTTGTGAGCATGAACTGTAAGCCTGACTTTGTGAGCAGAACTGTAAGCCTGACTTTGTGAGCAGAACTGTAAGCCTGACTTTGTGAGCATGAATTGTAAGCCTGACTTTGTGAGCATGAACTGTAAGCCTGACTTTGTGAGCAGAACTGTAAGCCTGACTTTGTGAGCAGAACTGTAAGACTTACTTTGTGAGCATGAACTGTAAGCCTGACTTTGTGAGCATGAATTGTAAGCCTGACTTTGTGAGCATGAACTGTAAGCCTGACTTTGTGAGCATGAACTGTAAGCCTGACTTTGTGAGCATGAATTGTAAGCATGACTTTGTGAGCATGAACTGTAAGCCTGACCTTGTGAGCATGAATTGTAAGCCAGACTTTGTGAGCAGAACTGTAAGCCTGACTTTGTAAGCAGAACTGTAAGCCTGACTTTGTGAGCATGAACTGTAAGCCTGACTTTGTGAGCCTGAACTGTAAGCCTGACTTTGTGAGCATGAACTATAAGCCTGTCTTTGTGAGCATGAACTGTAAGCCTGACTTTGTGAGCAGAACTGTAAGCCTGACTTTGTGAGCATGAACTGTAAGCCTGACTTTGTGAGCAGAACTGTAAGCCTGACTTTGTGAGCAGAACTGTAAGCCTGACTTTGTGAGCATGAATTGTAAGCCTGACTTTGTGAGCAGAACTGTAAGCCTGACTTTGTGAGCAGAACTGTAAGCCTGACTTTGTGAGCAGAACTGTAAGCCTTACTTTGTGAGCATGAACTGTAAGCCTGACTTTGTGAGCATGAATTGTAAGTCTGACTTTGTGAGCATGAACTGTAAGCCTGACTTTGTGAGCATGAACTGTAAGCCTGACTTTGTGAGCATGAATTGTAAGCATGACTTTGTGAGCATGAACTAAAAGCCTGACTTTGCGAGTCTGAACTGTAAGCCTGACTTTGTGAGCATGAACTGTAAGCCTGACTTTGTGAGCCTGAACTGTAAGCCTGACTTTGTGAGCATGAACTATAAGCCTGTCTTTGTGAGCATGAACTGTAAGCCTGACTTTGTGAGCAGAACTGTAAGCCTGACTTTGTGAGCATGAACTGTAAGCCTGACTTTGTGAGCAGAACTGTAAGCCTGACTTTGTGAGCAGAACTGTAAGCCTGACTTTGTGAGCATGAATTGTAAGCCTGACTTTGTGAGCAGAACTGTAAGCCTGACTTTGTGAGCAGAACTGTAAGCCTTACTTTGTGAGCATGAACTGTAAGCCTGACTTTGTGAGCATGAATTGTAAGCCTGACTTTGTGAGCATGAACTGTAAGCCTGACTTTGTGAGCAGAACTGTAAGCCTGACTTTGTGAGCATGAACTGTAAGCCTGACTTTGTGAGCATGAATTGTAAGCCTGACTTTGTGAGCATGAACTATAAGCCTGACTTTGTGAGCATGAATTGTAAGCCTGACTTTGTGAGCATGAATTGTAAGCCTGACTTTGTGAGCATGAATTGTAAGCCTGACTTTGTGAGCATGAATTGTAAGAATGAGTTTGTGAGCATGAACTATACACCTGACTTTGTGAGCATGAACTATACACCTGACTTTGTGAGCATGAATTGTAAGCCTGACTTTGTGAGCATGAACTGTAAGCCTGACTTTGTGAGCAGAACTGTAAGCCTGACTTTGTGAGCAGAACTGTAAGCCTGACTTTGTGAGCATGAATTGTAAGCCTGACTTTGTGAGCAGAACTGTAAGCCTGACTTTGTGAGCAGAACTGTAAGCCTGACTTTGTGAGCATGAATTGTAAGCCTGACTTTGTGAGCATGAACTGTAAGCCTGACTTTGTGAGCATGAACTGTAAGCCTGACTTTGTGAGCATGAATTGTAAGCATGACTTTGTGAGCATGAACTGTAAGCCTGACCTTGTGAGCATGAATTGTAAGCCAGACTTTGTGAGCAGAACTGTAAGCCTGACTTTGTGAGCAGAACTGTAAGCCTGACTTTGTGAGCATGAACTGTAAGCCTGACTTTGTGAGCATGAATTGTAAGCCTGACTTTGTGAGCATGAATTGTAAGCCTGACTTTGTGAGCATGAATTGTAAGAATGAGTTTGTGAGCATGAACTATACACCTGACTTTGTGAGCATGAACTATACACCTGACTTTGTGAGCATGAATTGTAAGCCTGACTTTGTGAGCATGAATTGTAAGAATGAGTTTGTGAGCATGAACTGTAAGCCTGACTTTGTGAGCATGAACTGTAAGCCTGACTTTGTGAGCATGAATTGTAAGAATGAGTTTGTGAGCATGAACTGTAAGCCTGAAATTGTGAGCATGAACTGTAAGCCTGACATTGTGAGCATGAACTGTAAGCCTGACTTTGTGAGCATGAACTGTAAGCCTGACTTTGTGAGCATGAATTGTAAGTATGAGTTTGTGAGCATGAATTGTATGCCTGACAGTGAGCATGAATTGTAAGTCTGACTTTGTGAGCATGAATTGTAAGTATGAATTTGTGAGCATGAATTGTCAGCTTGAATTGACAACATTATGTATGTCAAATATGTGACGTTATATCTCATAAAAATTTAACTATAACTTGATATACTTACTGGTGTTTGTATCAACATAGCACGCTGATCCCTCATTTGTCGTACAATAGATAGAGGATATACAGGTTGGTTAGCTTCTATCAAACACATGGCAGTCTCCATAGTGATCAAGACACCAGTTCTACCTATACCAGCACTGTAATATATAATATAGTGTTAACACATCATATCTACCTATACAAGCACTGTAATATATAATATAGTGTTAACACATCATATCTACCTATACCAGCACTGTAATATATATATAGTGTTAACACACCAGTTCTACCTATACCAGCACTGTAATATAAAATATAGTGTTAACAAACACATCATATCTACCTATACCAGCACTGTAATATATAATATAGTGTTAACACATCATATCTACCTATACCAGCACTGTAATATATAATATAGTGTTAACACACCAGTTCTACCTATACCAGCACTGTAATATATAATATAGTGTTAACACACCAGTTCTACCTATACCAGCACTGTAATATATATATATATATAGTGTTAACACATCATATCTACCTATACCAGCACTGTAATATATATATATAGTGTTAACACACCAGTTCTACCTATACCAGCACTGTAATATATATATAGTGTTAACACACCAGTTCTACCTATACCAGCACTGTAATATACGATATAGTGTTAACACACCAGTTCTACCTATACCAGCACTGTAATATATATATATAGTGTTAACACATCATATCTACCTATACCAGCACTGTAAAATATATATATAGTGTTAACACACCAGTTCTACCTATACCAGCACTGTAATATATAATATAGTGTTAACACACCAGTTCTACCTATACCAGCACTGTAATATATATATATATAGTGTTAACACATCATATCTACCTATACCAGCACTGTAATATATATATATAGTGTTAACATACCAGTTCTACCTATACCAGCACTGTAATATATATATAGTGTTAACACACCAGTTCTACCTATACCAGCACTGTAATATATAATATAGTGTTAACACATCATATCTACCTATACCAGCACTGTAATATATAATATAGTGTTAACACATCATATCTACCTATACCAGCACTGTAATATATATATATTTAGTGTTAACACACCAGTTCTACCTATACCAGCACTGTAATATATATATATAGTGTTAACACACCAGTTCTACCTATACCAGCACTGTAATATATATATATAGTGTTAACACATCATTTCTACCTATACCAGCACTGTAATATATATATATATAGTGTTAACACACCAGTTCTACCTATACCAGCACTGTAATATATATATATAGTGTTAACACATCATATCTACCTATACCAGCACTGTAATATATAATATAGTGTTAACACACCAGTTCTACCTATACCAGCACTGTAATATATAATATAGTGTTAACACACCAGTTCTACCTATATCAGCACTGTAATATATATATATAGTGTTAACACATCATATCTACCTATACCAGCACTGTAATATATATATATAGTGTTAACACACCAGTTCTACCTATACCAGCACTGTAATATATAATATAGTGTTAACACATCATATCTACCTATACCAGCACTGTAATATATATATATAGTGTTAACACATCATATCTACCTATACCAGCACTGTAATATATATATATAGTGTTAACACACCAGTTCTACCTATACCAGCACTGTAATATATATATATAGTGTTAACACATCACATCTACCTATACCAGCACTGTAATATATATATATAGTGTTAACACACCAGTTCTACCTATACCAGCACTGTAATATATATATATAGTGTTAACACATCACATCTACCTATACCAGCACTGTAATATATATATATATAGTGTGACATGTAGATGATCTCACTAGACTGTGATGATCTCACTAGACTGTGACGATCTCACTAGACTGTGATGATCTCACTAGACTGTGATGATCTCACTAGACTGTGACAATCTCACTAGACTAAGATAATCTCACTAGATTGTGATGATCTCACTAGATTGCAATGTTTGGATATCTCCAGAAAATACGGATCTGCCTGGTCAAGAGGTTAAGGTCGCTGATTTCAAATCACTGTAACCTCTCACTGATAGAGGATTGTGGGTTGGAGCCCAGCTAACGACTATGTCTCTTTAATATGTGAGAAAGTAGGCAGTTGCTTACTGTTTTTAAAGTAACTATTATAATACTTTTAATCTATGTGAGATGAGGTGAATAAAAACCATCAATATTTCCTTCTTTGTACTACTTACCTACAATGGACAATCGAAGGTTCAACCAGACCAATACGCTTCTGTCGGACTTTTTGTACAAAATCGAGAAAGTCGGCTGGGTCATCCGGTACACCGTGATCAGGCCATGCAATATACTGCATATGTGATATATGTCTTTCCTCTTGAGTCTGTTATATACAGAGAAATATTGGATATAGATTTTTTGTTAAAGAGAATATTACTACTGACAAATATTTTTTTGAAAACATTTCAACTTAAGTAGAGCTTAAAGTTTTTGCTTAAAATTATGAACGACTGAACTGTACTGTTGGTTATGCTTGATTGGGTGCATTTAAATCAAAGGGTAAGAAACAAGTATTTACCATGTGACAAGGATAGTATATCAATAAGAATGAAGGATAAATGATATAAAATTAAACCAGTATTAGATAATTACTATTATTAATTAGTTCTGATAAGCTTTGAGTAACAGTTCCTTTTATAAATAATTTTCGCACATACATTTCTCACTGTGTAATTAAAATCAACAAAGAACAACAATTTTATATCTTGAATGCCCCCCCCCCCCCCCCTGTCTGAGGCCCCGAATATGTACTTTGAGAGAAGCAAAATTATGTTGTTGTTGAGAGGTTGTAGTTCTAAAGAGGTCAAATTAATAATTAAATCGTGTAGTGGGAAAAATCATGCTGTTGTATTAGGAAGGTTGTTGCTCAAGAGAGGGCCGCTCTGGAGAGGATGTACTGTATATTATAAAACATTACAATGTTTTACCTCAACATTGGTTAAATTAAATTCTCTAAATGCGAATGATGCTGTCTCTTCTTCTTTGACACAAGTTATCTGTAGATGTTCATGATCAGCTGTCTCGTACAGGTTTGGCCAATACTGATGGCATTTTATTCTCCCTCTCTCCACCTGCAAGGTAAAAAACATCACAATATTTATAACAGGTTCATTTTTGTTGCTTTTGTTGTTTAAAACTAGAGTGCTGCAAGCCGTGCCAACACTGGTCTGTTCACTTATGAAGTTTCATGTTGCTACCACATATAATGCACTGAGTTATGGGCTACATGAAGCAGACATGATCACAATAGTTTGACTTTCTTCCTTTTATTCAGGCGGACATCCCCAGGCATACACCTGGGAATAGAACTACATAGTTTCTATAAGTTAGGGGTTTCATACTCCCAGTAGGGCCCTAGGGGATGGTGATTAGGTGATCAGAGACTTAGATAACAGAATTAACAATAAACACAGGAAGTACATCTACGTGGTCACGTATAAGCCTTAAAAGGCAGCAAACATTAAAATTTTGATGATTAAACAGTAATAAAGACATAAAGGTTTTAATGGCTTAAATTACAGGGTGTGTGATTTTTCAAATATAATTTGGATAGTTTTTACAAGTCAATTAACAATCACAGACAGAAAACTAGAATTGTGTCCCAAGAGCTAAGTCAAAACAGGGCCGTAAGTCCTGTGAAAATGTTTGGATTTTAAGAGATTATTACACAATTTCATGTAAAATATAACAAGAGGGCCATGATGGCCCTGTATCGCTCACCTGAGTATCGTAACACTAAGGGATAATTTAATCAAGGGAAGTTACTTGTCATGGTAAAAAGTTATCTACTGTCAAGTAGTTGTTGAAATCAACTGACCCCCTGGGCAGGGCCAATATTTACCCTGGGGCCATGATTTGCACAAACTTGGTAGAAGTCTACAAGACAATGCTACATACAAAATATCTAAGCTCTAGGCCTTGTGGTTTTGGACAAGAAGATTTTTTTCAATTTTCCTATATAGGCCTATATAAATCAAGTGACCCCCGGTGCTGGGCCAATTTTGACCCCGGGGCCATAATTTGAACAAACTCAGTAGAGGTCCACAAGTCAATGCTACATACAAAATATCTAAGCTCTAGGACTTGTGGTTTTGGGGAAGAAGATTTTTTAAATTTTCCTATATAAGCCTATGTAAATCAAGTGACCGCCGGGGCGGGGCCAATTTGACCCAAGGGCAATAATTTGAACAAACTTGGTAGAGGTCCACTAGACAATGCTATATACAAAATATCTTAGCTCTAGGCCTTGTGGTTTCGGAGAAGAAGATTTTTCAAATTTTCCTATATATTAAAGCCTATATAAATCAAGTGACCCCCCGGGGCAGGGCCAATTTTGACCCTAGGGCAATAATTTGAACAAACTTGGTAAAGGTCCACTAGACAATGCTACATACAAAATATCTTAGCTCTAGGCCTTGTGTTTTCGAAGAAGAAGATTTTTCAAATTTTCCTATATAAAATAGAGTAAACCCCGGGGCGGGCCAATTTTGACCCTGGGGCCATAATTTGAACAAACTTGGTAGAGGTCCACAAGACAATGCTACATACAAAATATCTTAGCTCTAGGCCTTGTAGTTTTGGAGAAGAAGATTTTTTAAATTTTCCTATATAAGCCTATATAAATCAAGTGACCCCCGGGGCGGGGCATATTTTGACCCTAGGGCAATAATTTGAACAAACTTGGTAGAGGTCCACTAGACAATGCTACACACTTAATATCTAAGCTCTAGGTCCTCTGGTTTTTGAGAAGAAGATTTTTTAAGATTTTCAAAAAAAATCCTTTCTGCATGGAATAGAATTCTTTGAACAACTTTGGTAGAGCTTCAAGCAAGGAACACACCTGTGAAGTTTGGTTGAAATTGACCAAGTGGTTAAGGAGGAGATGTTGTTTAAAGAAATTGTTGACGACGGACGGACGGTCGTTCTCATGAGACGTATGTTGTGGGGTGATCCCTTTGATCTTTTCGGTGTCTTTAACCCCACAAGTCGCACCCCACAAGTCGAAATTATCCCCACAAGTCCAGTTTGTACGTATCTGAACCCCACAAGACCTAAATGTACTAACCCTTACCCCAACCCCACAACCACCCTCGCATGCGTACAGACTGACGGACGACGGACATAGCTCAATCCTAAAAACTCACCTTGGCACTCTGTGCCAGACGAGCTAAAAACCAAACCTTGAAATATTTCTCGAGTTAACGCTCAGAAAACCAAAATTTGAATGGATGGAAGCATGGACGTACTCACTGAAGTGACGTTGTGGGGTGCCGCCTTTGATCTTCTAAACCCCACAAGCAACATTTTTGCACCCCATAAGCACAAATTTTCCCCACAATGTCGGTTTGTACGTACTGGAACCCCATAACGACAACTTGTACTAACCCAAACCCTAACCCCACAACGACACCTGGGTGCGTAGGGACAGGCAGGGGGAACACTTTATACCCTTCCACCATTTTGAATGGCGGGACAAAAAAAAAATGAACAAACCTTAGTTGTAAGCATAACAACAAGAGTTGATTGCTGTTCCCAAATCATCTGCCAGAAATCTATACAAGTTGTTGGTAAGGGACCCTGTGCAGCGATGTAACGGTTTAAGATCCCAGATACTGGGATTTCCATCTGCGAATACAGTAGTTAGAAATTTGATAACTTGAATTAACATCTGTAATATACAGATATAATAATGTTTGTATGCAAAACTTGGATGAAAAATTGCTGAACTTTGTTAATCATCTCTAGAAATACTCTAACATTTTAATAAAACACATAAGAATATTCAATGTCCAAAAAACAGTTTGTTTGCAGTAATGCTACCCACCTACCAAAAAGGCCCCTTCCCAAATCTTTGGTTTCTCAGGATTTTTTTTTAACAAAAAGTAGCAGTCTGACATGTATTTTGGGTTCAATATAAAAATAAATTGTAAAAAAAAAAATTTCCTACCTACCCACTGAAAATTTTCTGGGTAGGGATAACTAACAAACATTTTCTGGGTAGGGATACCTAACCAACATTTTCTGGCTAGGGATACCTAACAAACATTTTCTGGGTAGGGATACCTAACAAACATTTTCTGGGTAGGGATAACTAACCAACATTTTCTGGGTAGGGATACCTAACAAACATTTTCTGGGTAGGGATACCTAACAAACATTTTCTGGGTAGGGATACCTAACCAACATTTTCTGGGTAGGGATACCTAACAAACATTTTCTGGGTAGGGATACCTAACCAACATTTTCTGGGTAGGGATACCTAACAAACATTTTCTGGGTAGGGATACCTAACAAACATTTTCTGGGTAGGGATACCTAACAAACATTTTCTGGGTAGGGATACCTAACAAACATTTTCTGGGTAGGGATACCTAACAAACATTTTCTGGGTAGGGATACCTAGTAAACATTTTCTGGGTAGGGATACCTAACCAACATTTTCTGGGTAGGGATACCTAACAAACATTTTCTGGGTAGGGATACCTAACAAACATTTTCTGGGTAGGGATACCTAACCAACATTTTCTGGGTAGGGATACCTAACCAACATTTTCTGGGTAGGGATACCTAACCAACATTTTCTGGGTAGGGATACCTAACCAACATTTTCTGGGTAGGGATACCTAACAAACATTTTCTGGGTAGGGATACCTAACCAACATTTTCTGGCTAGGGATACCTAACAAACATTTTCTGGGTAGGGATACCTAACCAACATTTTCTGGGTAGGGATACCTAACAAACATTTTTTTACAGATGGCCTCATTCTTGCATTTTTTTGAGGCGGTCAATTACTATCACACTGTAGTTGAATTCTAAGAAACACAGAATCTTTGTGAGACTTATAAGAACCAACTGTGGCAAGCACAAATACTTGTCAAAGATCATTAATGTGCATTCCACAAAGCATGATATTACAACATATCCAGTATCTAAAAGATAAGTTTATACACATATTTTCATTTCTGCATTCTTTCCTATGTTAAAACAAATGGGAACTCCAAACAACAGAGGACATTATTAGTTTATATAGATGTTATATAAATCTAGATTTATCCACGGTGTAGATGGTACAGAAGAAGATTTCACTCACATTAACATAGTTAGCATTGATATAGTCACCATTTACACCATTCTTTATCATCACTCTCGTTTGATCATCTAAAAATAGATATACATGTATAATATCAATATCAACATAAACAATTATCTATACGTAAAATCTTAATTAACAACCAGTAACAAGTTATTTAAGCACAATATATAAAGACATTATTTCACAAATGAAGTTAACTATTTACTATTCATGATTTTATTGTCACTTAAATAAATTCTCATGAATTAAGAGGGGCGGGTGGATCTGTGGAAACATGACGGACCACCAATCCAAAGGTTGACTGGGTTTGATTCTTAGCGCCAGCTTCCAAATATTTCAGTTGTTTTTAGAGAATCACAGATAAGAGGTGAGGCATGTATCAGTTAACTAGGAAAAATATTCAAAATATAAGATATGAAATATGCATGAATCTCCAGAATCTCTTCTCCCCTCTCTCTTGGGTAGCTCTGAAATTACCACAGCTATTGAATTGGGCTGTTAAACGACAAATTAACATGAAATTAAGATAATACTTTAAAAGCACAGGATAAACATGTTAACTCAGCAGTTGATATATACTTACATGGAGAGATATCTCTGTATCTATTCTTTGGTACATTGGCTTCTAGACGAGCTATATTCATAGTCATTCCTGGTTTCTTTCTATATAATTGCTGCAAATATCAACACATAGAGACAATGTTAGAACTCTTATCAATTACATATCAGTGGACAATACTCATACTTGTATAACAAGAGGGCCACGATGGCCCTTTATCGCTCACCTGAGAACAAAGGCCAATAATTAATGACCAGGTAATATAGTTTCCATCCCGTAAAACTCATTTTTACGTAGATTTTGAGATCAAAACCAACAATGAAGGTATAATACTGTTAAACAAGCTAAAACGTAGCAAATTTTCTAATCCAAGGGCCCATAACTTTTGAAGTTGTGGTCCGATTCCACCCATAATTAAACTTGTCCAAAACCATAAAGTCATACACATTCAGAGTAAATATGATAAGGATCGGTGATTAAATGAAGGCGCTAGAGTGTAAACAAGCAAAAATATAGCAAATTTGCTAAGTCAATGGCCCATAACTCTTGAAGATGTGGTCCGATTCCGCCCATAATCGAACTTGTCCAAGATCTTTTGGTTATACTCATTGACTGAAGATATTATTAGGATCGGTGTATAAATGAAGGCGCTAGTGTGTAAACAAGCTAAAATATAGCAAATTTTCAAAATCAAGGGCCCATAACTCTTGAAGTTCTGGTCCTATTCCGCCCATAATCAAACTTGTCCAGGATCTTTTGGTTATACACATTTACTGAAAATATGATTAGGATTGGTGAATAAATGAAGGCGCTAGAGTGTAAACAAGCTAAATATAGCAAATTTTGTAATTCAAGGGCCCATAACTCTAGAAGTTATTGTCCGATTTTGCCCATAATCGAACTTAGCCGAGACATTGTGGCCATATACATTGTGAGCAAGTTTAATCATGATTCGTTAAGAGCTGCGGTTGCTAGAGTGTAAACAAACTAATTGTGGACGTACGCCGGACATTCAACGATCCTAAAAGCTCACATGATGAATCAGGTGAGCTAAAAATTTGGAATTAACCTAACAGCACTTAAACACAGGTCAAGTCTATAGCAATTTATCTAAGCATAATATCTTTTTCAAAGAAAATCTCAAAAATCTGCGATCATTCAATCTTACATCAAGAGAGTATTGACCATTATATTTCTGAGAACATCTTGATACATAATGGACATCTCAAACCTAGTATAATTACCTCCTGAAAATCAGCTAGAAGTGGTCAAGACTCCTTGAAGAGTTTTGTTTCCAATTCATGACAAAAAACACCATCCATTGAATTCTTTTTTAAATTTTACTTTTTCTGCAGTTATGTTATTTGGATATCTAGCTAAAAACATTTCCATCCATCGGAATGTCACGTAAGGAAGGCGTACTGATGGGGCTTTAGTTAAACAAGAGGGTCATGATGGCCCTGTAAATGCTCACCAGGAAAAAAGGTCATTTGGAGACGAACATTGTTAAAATATTTCTACACGAGTCCAAGTAAAATCAAGTGACCCTAAGGTCAAGGCCAATTTTTACCCCAGGGCCATAATATGAACAAATTTGGAAGAGGTCTGCTAGACAATACTACATACAAAATATCTTAACTATAGGCCTTGTGGTTTCAGAGAAGATTTTTTAAATTTTCCTATATAAGCCTATATAAATCAAGTGACCCCCGGGGCGGGGCCAATTTTGACCCTACTGCAATAATTTGAACAAACTTGGTAAAGGTCCACTAGAAAATGCTACATACCAAATATCTTAGCTCTAGGCCTTGTGGTTTAGGAGAAGAAGATTTTTCAAATTTTCCTATATAAAATAGAATAAACCTCAGGGCAGGGCCAATTTTGACCCTGGGGCCATAATTTGAACAAACTTGGTAGAGGTCCACTAGACAATGCCACATACAAAATATCTAAGCTCTAGGCCTTGCGGTTTTGGAGAAGAATATTTTTAAATTTTCCTATACAAGTCTATATAAATCAAGTGACCCCCACGGCGGGGCCAATTTTGACCCTGGGGCCATAATTTGAACAAACTTGGTAGAGGTCCACTAGACAATGATACACACCAAATATCTTAGCTCTAGGCCTTGTGGTTTAGGAGAAGAAGATTTTTTAAATTTTCCTATATAAGTCTATATATAAATCAAGTGACCCCTGGGGCGGGGCCAATTTTGGCCCTAGGGCATTATTTGAACAAACTTGGTAGAGGTCCACAAGACAATGCTATATGCCAAATATCTTAGCTCAGGCCTTGTGCTTTCGGAGATTTTTCAAATTTTCCTTATAAAATAGAATAAACCCCAGGGCGGGGCCAATTTTGACCCCGGGCCATAATTTGAACAAACTTGGAAGAGGTCCACTAGACAATGCCACATACAAAATATCTAAGCCATAGGCCTTGCGGTTTTGGAGAAGATTTTTTAAATTTTCCTATATAAGTCTATATAAATCAAGTGACCCCCGGGGCGGGGCCAATTTTGACCCTAGGGCAATAATTTGAACAAACTTG
Source organism: Lutraria lutraria (assembly GCA_964023205.1). NCBI lineage: Eukaryota > Metazoa > Mollusca > Bivalvia > Venerida > Mactridae > Lutraria > Lutraria lutraria. The sequence continues at coordinate 34,090,472 of OZ026848.1, read as the reverse complement.
GTACAGGTCCACAAGACTATGCTACACACCAAATATCAAAGCTCTAGGCATTTTAGTTTTTGACAAGAAGATTTTTTAAATTTCCTATATAAGTCTATGTAAAATCAAGTTACCCCCGGGGCGGAGCCAATTTTGACCCCAGGGGAATAATTTGAACAAACTTGGTAGAGGTCCACTAGACAATGCTATATGCCAAATATCTTAGCTCTACGCCATGCGGTTTCGGAGAAGAAGATCTTTTAAATTTTCCAATATAAGTCTATATAAATCAAGTGACCCCCGGGGCGGAGCCAATTTTGGCCCTAGGGCATAATTTGAACAAACTTGGAAGAGGTCCACTAGACAATGCCACATACAAAATATCTAAGCCATAGGCCTTGCGGTTTTGGAGAAGAAGATTTTTTAAATTTTCCTATAGAAGTCTATATAAATCAAGTGACCCCCGGGGCGGAGCCAATTTTGGCCCTAGGGCATAATTTGAACAAACTTGGAAGAGGTCCACTAGACAATGCCACATACAAAATATCTAAGTCATAGGCCTTGCGGTTTTGGAGAAGAAGATTTTTTAAATTTTCCTATAGAAGTCTATATAAGTCAAGTGACCCCCGGGGCGGGGCCAATTTTGATCCTAGGGCAATAATTTGAACAAACTTGGTACAGGTCCACAAGACTATGCTACACACCAAATATCAAAGCTCTAGGCAATTTAGTTTTTGACAAGAAGATTTTTTAAATTTCCTATATAAGTCTATGTAAAATCAAGTTACCCCCGGGGCGGAGCCAATTTTGACCCCAGGGGAATAATTTGAACAAACTTTGTAGAGTTCCATTAGACAATGCTACTTACCAAATATCTCAGCTCTAGGCCCTGTGGTTTCCGACAAGAAGATTTTTAAAAGTTTTTTTCTATTTGTTGCCATAGCAACCAGAGTTTTAAATGAAATTTAATTTTTTGAACAACTTTGAAAGGGGACCACCCAAGGATCATTCCAGCAAAGTTTGGTTGCAATCGGCATAGCAGTGTAGGAGGAGATGTTGTTTTAAGTAAATATGGACGCCACTTCACGACAGACGATGGACGCAGGGCGATCACAAAAGCTCACCCTGAGCATGTTCGTGCTCTGGTGAGCTAAAAATAGTTTGTTCATTGACAGAGGTTACTAGGAAGGTAAGAGTGAACAACTTACTTCGAACTGAGCGAGAGCAGCACCACTTTCTAGACTTTCTTCCAAAAGCTTCAATGACAGATCTAACGCGTTGGCTCCGCCCGTAGCACTTGATATCTGGTGAGTTTCCGGATCATACACAAAGTCTGGTTCATCCGAGTTGTCCTCTCCGGAATATGCTGTAACGAAAATGTAAACACTAAAGATCAAGTAATATGAGTATCAGAGTATAAAATCTGAGGTCGACCTCCGGACATACTAAGTAATAATAAGGTTAGAGCTTTGAGATCAATCTTAACTTCCTACATTAAAATGGATATACTTCACAGAAAAAGAAACAAACCATCTTAAATGTACTGAAATTTTGAATACATAAATAGTAAATGATTTGATTTATATAGATATATGCTTGGTGTTACCCATGCTTATGAGACTCAAGAAATAACTTGTGGCCGGCCCACTTACAGACAGATGTACAACATATGTTGGAAAATGTACATATTGAGAGAAAAAGTTTAGACTTAAGGTTGTATAGCTGCATGTTTTGTACAGAATTAGTTCAAAGGAAATTACCATACATACTCAAATACTTGAATGCAGAATGCAAAACTTGAGTACAAAAAATTCTAACTATATATTGATATTTTTTTTTCTGAACAATGAATTGAAATTCTACATTTTCCAAAATATACGATGCAGTTTATGTTTCTTGTTTGTCACAATATACATAGAATGTCGAAACAATCTTATAATTTATTGATGACAAAAAAAATACATATATATCCCCGTAATCTTACAGTAGGAAAGAGAATTTCAGCTTAAAGGCAGAAAAGCTATATTCATTGCAAATTTTGTCATTGGACTTTTATTCAGAGAAAATGCAACAACAGCAACAATGATGATGATGACATCAAAATTTTAAGCCAACTACTTTAGTATCAACTCACTTAAGTAACATAAAATATTCTTCATCTAACATAATGGGTTTAACGCCATTTTCAACAATTTTTCAGTTATATACAGTGGTTGTGTCACCAAACAAGCTTTCCTGGACAATATTTGAACCAGCACTAACTTATCCTACCACAAGGAACCATTACTAACTAATCCTACCACAAGGAACCAGTACTAACTTATCCTACCACAAGGAACCAGTACTAACTTATCCTACCACAAGGAACCAGCACTAACTTATCCTTCCACAAGGAACCAGCACTAACTTATCCTACCACAAGGGACCAGCACTAACTTATCCTACCACAAGGAACCAGTACTAACTTATCCTACCACAAGGAACCAGCACTAACTTATCCTACCACAAGGAACCAGTACTAACTTATCCTACCACAAGGAACCAGTACTAACTTATCCTACCACAAGGAACCAGTACTAACTTATCCTACCACAAGGAACCAGTACTAACTTATCCTACCACAAGGAACCAGTACTAACTTATTCTACCACAAGGAACCAGCACTAACTTATCCTACCACAAGGAACCAGTACTAACTTATCCTACCACAAGGAACCAGTACTAACTTATCCTACCACAAGGAACCAGTACTAACTTATCCTACCACAAGGAACCAGCACTAACTTATCCTACTACAAGGAACCAGTACTAACTTATCCTACCACAAGGAACCAGCACTAACTTATCCTACCACAAGGAACCAGCACTAACTTATCCTACCACAAGGAACCAGCACTAACTTATCCTACCACAAGGAACCAGCACTAACTTATCCTACCACAAGGAACCAGCACTAACTTATCCTACCACAAGGAACCAGTACTAACTTATCCTACCACAAGGAACCAGCACTAACTTATCCTACCACAGGAACCAGCACTAACTTATCCTACCACAAGAAACAGTATTAACTTATCCTACCACAAGGAACCAGTACTAACTTATCCTACCACAAGGAACCAGTATTAACTTATCCTACCACAAGGAACCAGTATTAACTTATCCTACCACAAGGAACCAGTATTAACTTATCCTACCACAAGGAACCAGTATTAACTTATCCTACCACAAGGAACCAGCACTAACTTATCCTACCACAAGGAACCAGCACTAACTTATCCTACCACAAGGAACCAGTACTAACTTATCCTACCACAAGGAACCAGTACTAACTTATCCTACCACAAGGAACCAGTACTAACTTATCCTACCACAAGGAACCAGTACTAACTTATCCTACCACAAGGAACCAGTACTAACTTATCCTACCACAAGGAACCAGTACTAACTTATCCTACCACAAGGAACCAGTACTAACTTATCCTACCACAAGGAACCAGCACTAACTTATCCTACTACAAGGAACCAGTACTAACTTATCCTACCACAAGGAACCAGCACTAACTTATCCTACCACAAGGAACCAGCACTAACTTATCCTACCACAAGGAACCAGTACTAACTTATCCTACCACAAGGAACCAGCACTAACTTATCCTACCACAAGGAACCAGCACTAACTTATCCTACCACAAGGAACCAGCACTAACTTATCCTACCACAAGGAACCAGCACTAACTTATCCTACCACAAGGAACCAGTACTAACTTATCCTACCACAAGGAACCAGCACTAACTTATCCTACCACAAGGAACCAGCACTAACTTATCCTACCACAAGGAACCAGCACTAACTTATCCTACCACAAGGAACCAGCACTAACTTATCCTACCACAAGGAACCAGCACTAACTTATCCTACCACAAGGAACCAGCACTAACTTATCCTACCACAAGGGACCAGCACTGACTTATCCTACCACAAGGGACCAGCACTGACTTATCCTACCACAAGGAACCAGCATTAACTTATCCTACCACAAGGGACCAGCACTAACTTATCCTACCACAAGGAACCAGCACTAACTTATCCTACCACAAGGGACCAGCACTAACTTATCCTACCACAAGGAACCAGCACTAACTTTTCCTACCACAAGGAACCAGTACTAACTTATCCTACCACAAGGAACCAGTACTAACTTATCCTACCACAAGGAACCAGCAACTTCACCCCATTTTTGTCAAATTTTCATGTTATGAACTGCAGCAAACGGGAATCAAACCCTGATTGCTGGCTTACAAATCCAGCACTCTTACCACTGAAAATGACTGTGGCCAAACCATTCTTTATGAAATATACCTTAACCAACACTTAAATATGCTATGACTAACAAGGGAGACAATTCAAAGAATCCTGATTCACAGTACTGGCAATATTCAGCTAATTCATTTTTGGACTTGATTTTTATCAAAATCAAGTCCTTTGTAATCGTTGACTTATATTTGTCGCTGGACTCCATAACAGCTTGGTTAAAAGAATGCCACATAAAGGAAATAGTGCGCAACTAAATGGTATGTTTATATAGAAGTATCTGGAATCTTTCCCCAATTAAGTGTGTCAGATCTAAATACATTTCAAATCATTCTATTGTAACTACATGGAAAGAGTCATGTATCTAAATAAGTGCTTGTCGGTAGATACATGAGATTTTCAAATGCGTAGAATTAAAACCAATAAAATATTTTGCCGTAAAAGTAGTTCTACTTTCGGTCTTCGTTCGATAGTTCAGAAAAATCTCCATGGAATATTCATGCATTTGCAACAATCTACCATCGATGTGTGTGTTTTGTGTCTTTCTAACATTTCTTAATATTACAAAGCGAATTCTCATTTAATCGTATTCCGTGATATTCACACCAACTAGTGTTATTTTGATGACGGAATCGCTATTTATAGACTCACTCCACGCAGTGGCTAGTAGCAAAGCGTAACCGATGTGGGGTGTTTGATTTATCGAAGGTTGAATGTTAAAACTGCGGCTTAAGAATAATAATTCGAGCCGCTAAATATGAACGTAAATTACTGGATACGTGCTTTTAAAATTTACTGTTTAAGAGTTCCTTTTACGCCAGATTATTTAGAATTACATAATCATGTCTGAATTTCATGCAACATCGGGTTAACTATAGGTCATATAGGTCTTACTCTATTGTATCAGGACCTTTTTGATTTGAGTGACCCTGAATGTGTTCAATGCGACGATGTTCTGTTGTGTTAAAACCAGAAGAATCAATGTTTGTATTTACTGTTACTGAAGTGTTGTTTACTAGTTTTGTACAATAAAGAGTTTTTAATGCAATTAAATTGTCCTCAATGAATGTGCTAATCATTAAACTTTCCAATATCAGGCTGTTTCATTTTAAAATTTTAGCAAAGGGACAATAGTAAAGCCCTAGCTTATGTCATTTACCTATATGCATATGACCTGCATTACAATATGAATGAAAAATCGGTCCGTAATTTTAAATGTTAAAATATTTGTATGGGCTCGAACGATGTGGGTACACATTTCTCTCTTTTGTCTCGTATGGTAAAAATCAAGTCCGACAGTACTTTCAGTACTTTGATTTTGTCTCCCAGACACAGAGAACTAGATTTTGCATAAAAAATGGAAAATACTTTCACCAACCTAGTGTCACCATTAAAGCACCAACATAATGAATATTAAAGGGAAACAACTCTTGTCACAAAAAAGATAAAACCATTTTACAGTTGGAAAAAATATTGTTACAATATACAACAAAGATGAAGATAGGTGTAATTCATCACTTCAGTGTAACAAAGTCTTAACTGAAATCCTGACACATGGTAGGACATTGTTGCACTAAAAGTGACTATTTCACAAGAAGAGTGTAAATGTACATGAATGTTCATATAATAAATTATTTACATGCAACACAAAGTTAGAAATGAAACAAGGCTATATTATTGTGGTCACTGAACAGAAAAAGACATGGACAATGCACAGAAAACACTTTAAACAATGTATAGAAGAATTTCAATTTTCTGCAACAAATAATTTATATTTTTAATAAAATTTGAAACAGTCTAGTAGACCAATCAAAACATGTAAAATATTTTATTGACGAATCAGGCAAAACAAAACTAAGTAAAAATGAGTTCAATAATTTTGTTGAATCAAAAACTTGATTGATCTGGAGAAGTCTAACAACAAATATTCCTATTAGTCAATTTTAGTCTACACTCAGAAAACATTAACCAGTTGCTGGAATTTTGTGACAGCCCTCAGAACTCAGATGCATAATACTAAAAAGTTTTTCATTAAAAAAGTGAATCGTAACGTTAGACTGTGCCATATTAAATTGGCCATTGTCACTATAGTATGGTTATAACATTATCAAGGTTTACACACATCTTGCCGCTATATAACACTAAACACGCCCTGGCTCCAACAGTTAGACACACAAATACGTACCATTTGGTCTTACGATCAAATTTAACTCCTTTGATCGTGTCTCTCTTGATTGTCTTATAAATACCACAACCTAAGAAAATGGCACAAAAGACAAAAAATAAAACAAAAGTAACAAACTTCAGGGAAACATTGATATCATGCGCACTTACCATTTGGCCGAACTTTTAAAACAAGTTCTCCAGAATGCGTTTCACGTGACGCTCGAATAAACATGACAACCTGTTTATAAAACATAGTATCGTACATTAGATATAGATTAAAATGATTCGTTATGTAAGTACAAGAATGCTGGCACTATCGCTGAACACAAAATATGTCATCAATCAATTACACGTGAACACAGGTTTTTTTTCAGTATTTTGGGAATATGACCCATACCATTTTCTGGATGTTTTAAAGACGTTTCCTAGAGTTGCCAGTGCACATTCAAAATGAGCAAAGATATTATTACATTTATGATACTTAGGCCTCGTTTCATCAAGCATCTTACGCCACTTCTTTAGTAAGAAGTGTCTTATCTCCCTTCTTAGCGTTAAAATACGTTTCATCAATAGTTTCTCAGCTACGAATTCTTAAGTTTGGGAACAATTCTTTCTTAACTTTACGATAGCTCATGGGCTATCTTAAAGATAAGAAAACGCGGCTTTTGCCTTTATTATTATGAGACGGCCTTTTATTTTAAGACTGTTGAGTGCAATGTTCAAGATATTCGTAAATAATGGAAAAGAAATTCCGTTTTATGTTCAGGGGCGTAGCCAGCTACAAATGAATTTTATGCACACAAGGAAGAATGTAACACCCGCTGTTGTTTGGTTCTGGATGTTTTATGGCCCGCTATTCGAAATTGCGGAAGAGCATAAAGTTTTTCCCCTGTCCATCCATGCGGCTGTGTGTCCGTCCGTTCAAATTTTGGTTTCCGAGCAATAACTCAAGAAATATTTCAAGGGTTGGTTTCATATTTTACATGAATGAATATAATAATAAAATGCAGGTCAAGATCGATTTCACTTAAAATCCAAACATTTTCTCAGTAGTTATGGTCCCTTTTTTACATAGCCTAGCTCTCGGGGAGGCATTCGTGTCCTCTGGACACATTTCTAGTTTAAATTAGAACTCAAATGGTGAACTTTCAGTTGTATTTGCAGGGAGTAGAGGCACTGTCAAATATTATTTATTTGAATGCATTTATTTCAAACACCGTGATAACGATTGTTAGACATAATATTAGCTTTCGACTTAGATGGCATTTTTATATTGTTCACTTTTCAAATTAACGTTACGCTGATGTTATAACCTGTTGACAACCTGATATTTTTAAAACTTATTTTAAGACCGTGAACAAATCTTCAAAAGAAACCTTTTTTGCATTTCTCTTTAACCGATCGTATGCACGTTTAATAGCCATAATACATATTTTTCATGATAAAAATTGAAAAATAAAGCTAATAGATATTAAAATACCTTTGGAGTTTTCGTATTTATTAACTGTTTTCTCCGAATCTTGCTGTGGAATCTTACTGGTCAAACGATAATAATTTTATCTGACGAGCACAACATACATAGGCGTGCGAAGTAATTGTATGTGCAAGTTTAAGCGACTAAAAAACACATTTATCATGAGCTAATGTTCACATTGTTTAAAAACATATTTTCAGTCAAGATATACATGTATTGGATAGTTTACATTTTCTGAAAGATGAGAGCTTCATCTTTAATTTGGAATATAATTTACAAAAATCGGTTGAGAAATAAAATAAAACTCTCTATGTAACATATATATAGAATCAGTTGTATATTTCTTATTTACATAGCTAGGGCCGGTGAATACACTTTACCCGTGTAGACTGTGTCGCGATCTTTACATATTTAGATAAGAACAGTTAATAAAACGGTTTAAGAATTTCGTAACTTTTGTCGTAAGTGTCTTCGTAGGAAATAATCTTACGAAAGACAAGAATATATTGATGAAACGAGGCCTTAGTATTTAACGATTTTATTATTGCATAAAAATTCAGTTGTTTTCTTAATAAAGGGAGGTAATAATTTTACTAAATTTTTGTATATCTTAAAAAGTAGCATCTTGGTATGCATTTCTTTCTTTTATTTTAAACCACGTATGCTAAACTATATGTTCTGGAAAAATAAAAACTTTTTCCACGCTAGAATTTTTTCTATGAGCTAAAATGTTCCAATTTTTGGTAATTTTGCATGCTTTGGGCATGGTCGTTTGTATACAAATTTCACAATTTCTTGATTATTATCTTACATATCTCAGTTGTTTTATTCTGTAATAGTTAAGACATCTTTTCTACAAGGATATGAAAAAGAATTACTGAGTTTGTGATAATATTTAAGGTTTTATGTTGTCTAATGTTTGACATCTTTGCAATTAATCCAAGATAGAAAAATATGGTAATAAAAAACGTGTGTAATTCCAAAACGGGCATGGTGACTTTTAAACCCTGTTTTATGTTTATAATATATTAAAGTACATCTCTGAAAAAAAAGAGAAAATTCTCCGTGTGAAAACTTACTCTAGGATATGTCTTTAATTCAAATTGGGAAAAAATGTATAACTATACAATTTTGCAGTGTTTAACTTATTTTTCTTATTCTCCCATAGAACAGAAGTAGAATTAGGTATTTACAACCAATATATAATTACATAAAAAATCTTTTTTGGGGGGCGGGATTTTTGTCTGTGAATTGGGAAAAACAGATGCTATTTTCCACTGGGAATATGACCTATCAAATCCCTCCCAAAAAATCCCTGGAACAGGTAGAGTATTATATGTATAATATTTTCTTGACAATAGTAGTGGCAACTACATGACCCCTTTTCTAGTTAAACCCTTTAAACTTGAACATCTTAAAATAAATTTCAGATGATACACATCAGGCAATCTTTTTTTTCAGAAGAAGTCAATGTCATTGAATTGAAATTAAAATGCACCTTTGATTAAATTTAATCAGAGATAAAAAATAAAGTGTGTTCATGGTTAAACATTTGGAAAAAATTTGGAAACAACAAAAGCAGAAAAATCTTAATAATGACCCAAGGTCTGAAAATAGATGATTTTATTTATCTCTGGAACTACGCTCAAACCTGTGAACAAAGGCCACCCTTGTGAAATACATTATTTGGCCTTTTTTGACAGGTGGCCTTTATTCGATGGTCATTTTGTTCTAAATTATCAATGAGGATTTTTAAAAGAACGGCCTTTATTTACAGGGTGACCTAATTCAGAGGTGGCGGCCAACACAGGTTTGCCTACAAATGATTTATGTCCCAGGTTCTAGATCTGACAACAATCGAGTTAATGGAGCTATTGAAGTTTAAGAACATTCACATCTTTAATCCTCATGCATGAAATATATAAATTATACAACTTTATAATGAGAACAAAGTAACTCACTTGTTCGTGCGTATGTTGAGAGACGTCACGACCGTTGATAAACAGAACTTGATCTCCTTCGTTAAGGCGAGGTATAGCATTGTCAGCAGGGGTGTTTGGTGCTACACGGGATACAATAATTGGCATACCCTGATCTGCCCCACCCTTCAAAAATAAACAATATAAATAAATACAACTGAAATTGGTTAAAGATTGCGTATTGAATGTTTTTGCTCATTTTGAAAGCAAAGTTAATTATAGTCTAGTACATGTAATACATTTAAATATGTCTTATAGCAATTAAAGTGTTGTTACAAAAAAGAAAGTGCAAATACTAGTCAAGATTTAAGCTTGAAAAATATTACTCATTTGCCTTACAAGCAACGGAGAGAACTCTAAAAGGAATAGTCAACAGAGTAGTAGTTATGTAATAGTTATCTCCCCCTACACATCAGTTAAATTTGTGTAATCATCAAGGGCAAGTTAAAATATGAAATCAAATTTTTGAAGTCTGTTGAATATCAATGGCAAACATAAAATCTCACAGTTTGTTGCAATTTATAAGGCTTTACAATTCTTATACACACTTATTAGAGAAATATAATTTATTACGTGTATGTACAAATACTGGACCTGTGAAATGCATTAAAGTTAGGAATTTTAAACAAAGTTTCAGAAATATTAAGGGATAATCCATCACTGTTGTATATTAATAAATATGGAAATTAATCACTGGGGGGGGGGGGGGGTCATGTGACAGGAGAATTTTCACCTTGACATTGAAGCCAAATCTTCCTTGTTCATCTGGTATCATCCGGATGGTAACCAAACCCTGTCCATCAATGTAACCATTGCCATTAGGCTGAAAGTATACAAATAATCTCCAAGCTTAATATTATACAAAATACAAAAATAAGAAAATAAACATGCATTAAAACCTTCTACAGACTACAAAGAGGGTTAGACATACAAAGAGGGGTGGACATACAAAGAGGGTTGGACATACAAAGAGGGTTGGACATATAAAGAGGGGTGGACATACAAAGAGGGGTGGACATACAAAGAGGGGTGGACATACAAAGAGGGGTGGACATACAAAGAGGGGTGGACATACAAAGAGGGGTGGACATACAAAGAGGACATACAAAGAGGGTTGGATATACAAAGAGGGTTGGACATACAAAGAGGGTCGGACATACAAAGAGGGGTGGACATACAAAGAGGGTTGGACATACATACAAAGAGGGGTGGACATACAAAGAGGGTTGGACATACATACAAAGAGGGTTGGACATACAAAGAGGGTTGGACATACAAAGAGGGGTGGACATACAAAGAGGATTGGACATACAAAGAGGACATACACAGAGGGTTGGATATACCAAGTGGACATACAAAGAGGGGTGGACATACAAAGAGGGTGGGCATACAAAGAGGATTGGACATACAAAGAGGGTTGGATATACAAAGTGGACATACAAAGAGGGGTGGACATACAAAGAGGGTGGGCATACAAAGTGGACATACAAAGAGGGTTGGACATACAAAGTGGACATACAAAGAGGGGTGAACATACATACAAAGTGGACGTACAAAGAGGGTTGGACATACAAAGTGGACATACAAAGAGGGTGGACATACATACAAAGTGGACGTACAAAGAGGGGTGGACATACAAAGTGGACATACAAAGCGGGGTTGACATACAAAGTGGACATACAAAGAGGGGTGAATATACCTACAAAGTGGACATACAAAGAGGGTTGGACATACAAAGTGGACATACAAAGAGGGTGGACATAGACATACAAAGAGGGGTGGACATACAAAGTGGGGTGGACATACAAAGTGGGGTGGACATACAAAGAGGGGTGGACATACAAATGAGGGGTGAATGAAACAGGGTTAAGCTTAAGAGAGGGGTGGGATGTAAGAAGTATTCCTCTTCATTGTAAGTTAAGTGCTTGCAAGGTCATTGGCATGATTTCATTGACAACTTTTCTGACACACTGAACACAATGGTATTCATTTGTATGTCAGGAATGCTAGTAAGTTGTGTTGCCAGGTATGTTTACATTCAGTGTGGACACAAACAACAGTAATATGTTCAGGTTTAATTTATGTCCCTGGGGGGATCTGCGTGGGAGGCTGACATTATAAATGAGGTTATCTCCCTGTTATATGTCACCATCTTCCCCTCAGTGGACCTCGCTAGATATTTATATAACTAATGAGAGGAATAACAAAGAGACTCCGTTTGACATTCTATACATTCTTTTAAACCTCACTGTACTCCAACTTGTAAATTTTATTAAGATTTTAATTTTTTTTATCCATAACAAATTGTAAAAGGGCTAGAACAAGTCACTACAGCTCTGTGAGTGTGATCCCTGCTCCCACTCAACTGTGATACATAAACTGTACAATACATACATAAGGTTGGACACTAGTAACAATTTAGGAAACGGTATGGTACAATACCGATACCAACGAAATGATGACGGTATTCTATTAGAACCATTCTCCGGTCGAACCGGCCACACTTTAATTTTTTTTTTCACAAACACACACTGGTAATCAATGAGGTACCACCTCTCAAATATTAAAACTGATCATCTGAGAATCTTAAAATAACAAACTTTGATAACAATGGACTCTCTGATGAAGATTTTCATTGTGCACTTTGTTTAAACTTACTATAAAATAATATCTGAGAATTCACTTTATAGATAAACTATATATTTCTATCAAAGAACTTAATATCATAGATAGACCTCAAGTGTCCCACACACAAACAGATAAAACACCACAACAGCAAGAAAGCCAATGGATTTGAACAAAAAAAACAGTAGATTATCAAGCATTAAAATCAACAAAGAACAGCAATTTCAGACCTTGAAATCCCCCCCCTCCTGTGTGAGGCCCCAAACATGTACTTAGAGAGTAGTGAAATTATGTTGTTGTTGAGAGGATGTTGCTCTAGAGAGGTTAAATTAATAGTTAAATAATGCAGTGGGAAAAAATCATGCTGTTGTTGAAGGGAGGTTGTTGCTCAAGAGAGGGCTGCTCTGGAAAGGTAGTACTGTACTTGTCACATATGACTCAACATTGAATATAGTAAGTTTTTGTTCAGCTGCATAGACAAGAATACAACACAAGACCTCACACTGGTCACTGTGTTAATAAAATTGTATCGACTATAATGCTGTCTCAACTATATCTGCATCATTTATAAACGACAGGGTTTAGCTTGACACACATTCCACACATACTGCATCATTAATTGGAATTTAAGACATTCACACTAGTCAGAATCTAAATAATAGTCATCATATAAAACATATTCAAATATTAAATACAGTCAAACCTGTGAACAAAAGCCATCCTTCAGAAAGGCAAACCTGTGGTCTTATTTGACAAGTGGTCTTAATTTGATGGTGATTTTCTTCCATAATTATAATCAATGTCTCTAAAACAGTGGCCTTTAATTATTCACAGGATGGCCTTTATTCAGAGGTGGCCTGTGACCAGAACAGGTCTTACTGTATGACTTTTAACCAGGGATTTACAATACACATTTTCTGCATCATATACGCCAAACATTCTACACAGGACCCCTAAAAATGACCAAATGAAGCCCTGTGGGATGCAGACTTTCCTTATTAAAAATATATACTGAGGTACTAAAGGGAGGAAGATCACTGCATAAGATTTGACAAACTTTTTTTACACATTGACATACATGTATACACAAAAAACAGACTTATTTCTAGAAACAACCAATGAAAAAAGCTGGTGTTTTAAGACTTGTTTTTAGAAGCAAACGATTGAAAAGTTAGTGTTTTAAGGATGGTCTCCAAGACTAAAGCTCAAACATATTTTTTCCTAAGGACAAATCTAAATATAATGTTGAACTTTTACAATAAAATATATAGTTTTATAGTATTCTTTACAATAGAATATTTAGTTTTACAAATTAAAACCTATAGCTATTAAATAAAGCCGCAGCATACATCGTACAATGTGACAGATCATTTAATGCAATTCACAAACAATCAGGCACAATGTCTCCAGAGAAGTACAACTTGACAGACATCAACTGAAGGACATCCATTCACTAATACAAGTTGGATTTATTTCAATACAATAAAGTAAAAGATTTTACGACAAGATATGAACATTTTCGATAAGTACTGTCTCAGATAATAATTATTTAAATCAACAATTTAAATAGAAATGAGAAAATTGCACAATTCAACCTTTTTGAGAAACTGTCCCTAAAAACCGAATGATTTAACACATTTTTGATGGTCAACAAAATACTCTACTTAGATAGTAGAAACTTGAAGGCTACATTGGGTTAAAAATCTCAACAAAATCTTTAAAAATTAAATAGGAGTTGATAGACGAGTTTTCACTTTTTTAAGAATTCACGAGGACTTGTTTTAGACAGAAAATAAATTGTGTCAATTATGATGTTATAAGATTCGATACAAAAAATTAAGATTCTTTAAAACATTTGACATTAAATTGTACCTGACATTATAGGACACATGCTGGTAGTTAATTGTACCTGACATTATAGGACACATGCTGGTAGTTAATTGTACCTGACATTATAGGACACATGCTGGTACTTAATTGTACCTGACATTATAGGACACATGCTGGTACTTAATTGTACCTGACATTATAGGACACATGCTGGTACTTAATTGTACCTGACATTATAGGACACATGCTGGTACTTAATTGTACCTGACATTATAGGACACATGCTGGTACTTAATTAGGTTGATTATGTCTTAACCCAAAACTGAATTCTCAAATTTAACTTAATTGCAATATTTTACACAAATAAGGTAAAATAAGGGTAAAATTAATCAGGGATCTTATACCAGCAATAATGTCACAATTTTAACATTCTGAAAAGTAGATTTTTTCCACAATAAAAAATCTGCACACTCAAGTGGCCCAAAGAATTTGAATTACAGACCAAGAAACAAATAATTCTTTAAGAACAGTGTTTTACACAATGTTGCACTTCAAAAAACATTCCCCACATAGCAGTGTTTCTATTTACACAACACATTAACACTGTACCTGAGAGAGAGTATAAAACTAACTGATATCATTTGTTATGCATAAATGATCCACATCAATCATTCATGGAAAGCAAATATATTTCATGTATTATTAAACAGAATGCCGTCATGGCTTAGATATGGTATGTTAGATGCTTGTCATAAACTGACATGTATATACCTCCGTTATCATCCGCATTAAGCCATACACATCATTTATTCTTAATTCAATCTTCACTCACCATCATTCAATCATCACTCAGTCCATCATTCAATTATCACTTAGTTATACAATTCAATCATCACTCAGTCCATCATGCAATTATCACTCAGTTATATAATTCAATCATGAGTCTCAATTATACTTTAATAATTACACCACTATCAGCATTCTATGTACCATGAAATTATTCAACATTAAGAACATATGAAGGATTATTATTACAATCAAATCTACATCAATATAATTTCATGTAACAAATATATGTAATGCTAACTAAAGCCTGGCAGTTGTTTGAATTTAGTAAACGTAATACAAAATGATTGCATTGGCTGTAAATAAGGAAAATAGTATAAATTTTATGTAAGTTAAAATATATAAAGTAAAACTCAACATCAATGTATCTTGTTTTATCTGGCAAGGAATTTAAACATGAATCTGTGCAAACAAAAACAACAGAAGCATGCCATGAATTAATTCTGATAAAAGCTTTCACTCTGCATTGGTAAAATATTCAAGAGATAAAAAAATATTTCTCATCTGTGGTAAAGATCTGTCTCATAAACTATGTTATGTGGTAGACTGTCTCACACACTGTGTTATGTGGTAGACTGTCTCATAAACTATGTTATGTGGTAGACTGTCTTACACACAGTGTTATGTGGTAGACTGTCTTATACACAGTGTTATGTGGTAGACTGTCTCATAAACTATGTTATGTGGTAGACTGTCTTATACACAGTGTTATGTGATAGACTGTCTCATAAACTATGTTATGTGGTAGACTGTCTTACACACAGTGTTATGTGGTAGACTGTCTTATACACAGTGTTATGTGGTAGACTGTCTCATACACTGTGTTATGTGATAGACTGTCTTATACACAGTGTTATGTGGTACACTGTCACATACACTGTGTTATGTGATAGACTGTCTTATACACAGTGTTATGTGGTACACTGTCTCATACACTGTGTTATGTGATAGACTGTCTTATACACAGTGTTATGTGGTACACTGTCACATACACTGTGTTATGTGGTACACTCTCATAAACTGTGTTATGTGGTAGACTGTCTTATAGACTGTGTTATATGGTAGACTGTGTTATGTGATAGACTGTCTTATACACTGTGTTATGTGGTACACACTGCCTCATACACTGTGTTATGTGGTACACTGTCACACACACTTATTTTAAGTACAATATGACAAATATTAAAAGAACAGAGATTTTATGCAGGATTTGAATATTAAATCTAGCTTGATTGAAAGTTCCATTTTGATAGATAACCAATTTATTTAAAGCATGAGTCATTGAAATACTTTCATTGACAGGTTTATATACATTGAGATAAAAAACTTGAATAAATTAAAACCATAGAGCATACTACAGCAGTTATTAATGTTTTCAACCATTCTTTACAATATTCTTCATAAATGAATAGAAAGAAATTCCTTCATACACCAGAAATAAGATATTCTAACCATATATATCTTTTTTTTCAGGACTAAAGAAGTCACCTGTATATATGACCAATTATTTTAGAAAAACTGTTAATCACTTATTAGTATTTCCTAATCACATATTTTTAGTATTCTAGCAAGTCATTTTAAATCAGAAATATGTCCGCAGGACATGAATGCAACGGCTGTGAGCTAAGTCAAAAAGGGACTGTTGCAAAAATGTTTGGATTTTAACAGAAATTGAACTTGACTTGTATTTTATCATTATACACATGAAATATTTCTTGAGTTACCACTCGGAAACCAAAATTATCAAATATGAAGCCTTCTTAGATTACTCCCCCCCCCCCCCCCCGGATGTCATATGAAAAAACTTGAATTATTTTGTCTTGTTATATGGGAATTAGATATACATTCATCTAGTTGATTATCAAATTCTGAACAATGCACCTAAAGTAACACATTAACAATCATGATGATCACATACTTCCACAGAAAATCTTGTTGTACAATAAAGTATGCTCACCTGATTGCTAGAATCTGGTTTTGACAATTTCTGCAAACCAACCAATCCGAACACAACATCACTTCCTACACGACACTGTCTTAACACAATTTTTCCATGAAGGGGCTCAGATGTAGCCCCATGGTGGGGTTCAGACTTGGCCCCAACATTTGACACAGTTTTAAGAATTCTATTTTTGTTAGCACCATTTTTAACATAACATTCACTATCACTAAAAGGGAGGTCTGAGTCATGATTTCTACTACCTGAACGCAAGTCACCAGTTTTACTGGAAGTTTGAGCATTTGCGAGTGATTTTGATATTTGTGATTTTGTAATTTCAGACTTCACTTGAATATGTGGTTGTCTTTTAAGACCCTTTTTATCAGGTTGAGCAACAGGGGGCACAGCAGGATTAAAGAGCTGACTTGGCTGAGAGTCCCATGATGAAGATTTAAAATGAAATATTTTTTGTCGCGAGAGTTCTGCATATTTCTCCTCATCAGATCGATTGTCACCAAAAGTTTTTGAACTTTTTACATCACTTTTTCTAGCTGCACTATTGTCTACTTTATTATTATCAATAACATCATCAACACCAGGTGAAAATGATTCAATTCTATTTCTTTTATCACTTTGCTGATAACGCACTCGAACATTTTCACGTTTTTGCTCCACAGAACCATAGTTAAAACGTGTAATAGTGTTTTGATTTCGTCTTAAATTTGAAGCAGAATTCGAAGGACCCTGAGGATCAGATTCCAATGCCTTCCAGTCTTGTTTTTCACTCGTACCTGCTCTGTTCCTGTTATATATTGTGGCTGATTTAGAGCAATTTGGACCTCGATCATGATACACTGCAGCACTTCTTGATTCTCTAATTAAATTCGAATTTTTAACTTGTTGTTGTACAACATTTTTTGCTACATTCCTATCTTTCACACCATGAGGCTCAGCTTCCTTGTAAGTCCTAGGTTTGCTACTTGACTTGTATTTCATGTCTACATCAGGTCTAGAACCTCTAGTAGCATATTGAGTTTCACTCGGAATAACGGCAGATTTAGACTGCCTTGTTAAAGTTCTGGTATCTCTTTGAGTATAGGCCTGTGTGTCTGCACGGTCAGAAGTGTTTATTTCATCAGCGAATCTAACATGAAGATCACCCGTAGATTTAGGTCTGGCTCCAGACTCCAGTTTCTGTTTCACAGAATTCCTTCTCACATGTTCCTTAGTTCTAAGTTTATCAAGTTCTTTTCTTAACAACTCTGACTGATATTTAGGGTCAAAATGACGATACAGAACATTTGTAGGCCTGGCAGGAAACTCAGACACTGAGCTCCTACCAAGTCGAACACTTGGCTGACCCCCTTTTTCATCTTTGGTGTAATATTTTGTGTCCCATTTGTCTGCGCTGTTTAAATGTCTGTACCCAGATTGAGATTCTTGAATTTTGTCAGAATTGTCTTTTTGGGAATATTTTTTATTATCGACTGACAGAATAGAAAGTCTGTAGTTCTTTGGTAAAGCAGGTTTTGGAGGTGGGACATCATTAACCTCAGTACTCTTTGACACCAAATTATCCACACTATGATATTTTATGTTTGAATCTTTTCTCTCATCAACATTTCCAGACCTTAAGAAAGGTAAAACTTCTGCCACTTGTTTTTTCTCAGTTGCAGCAACAACTTGACTTTCTCTGCGAACAAAAACTTTCATTGACGTCTTCCGTTCCAAGTCAAGTTTCTCGTTGAACCTTTTAAGGTAACCATAGCGACCACTGCTGACTGAAGCATCTGAGAAAGATCTCGGCCGAGAAAAATTGTCATTATCAGCGGATTCTACTAAGTTTTGATAATCCATCATTTTATAACAGGATGATAATGGCATACATTCCTAATCATCTGCTTCATCAATACCAAGGTTATCAAATTTCTCATGTTTATCAGTAAATTGTAACGATTGGACTCTAGTACTGTCCTTTAGGTGACTTTAGGAATCAGTGGCTAATTGTTCACTTTAATCATCCAATCCCAGTAATTTTTTCGGTTATATTCAAATATATCGCCATTCTTACAGTAAGAACTTACAGTATGTGTCAGTTTGTATATATATCGGCTAAAATCAGATTTTAAACGATAGTCAATATCCTTTTATAGTAGTTACTGCTGGCTGTATGAATTGAAAGAGTTTAGTAAATAAATATTTACTTTAGCATATGGACTATTAAAATACCCATATAATGTTTTGTATTTTCTTATTTTGATGAGCTTCTGGTTAATTGTCGTAGGCACACCTGTGTTTAAAACTTGATAACAGGAACCGTTTTTTAAATGCTGATTTAAGACTATTCAACTATTTGCAATTATACAATTAAAATGGACAGCTTTATTCGGATTGAAACTTTAACTTAGAAATGTGTTGTATACAATACTTGACAAGGAAACATAGAAATGTGAGCAACACTTAAAATTGAAGAGTTTCGTCTTTAAAGTGGAGAGAAGATACAGAGATGTGAACAGGAAACTTAAAACAGTGAAACAAGAATTGTTCACCTACTTGGCTGACAAGAATGTGAAAGCAACTTGTCAGTACAGATATAACATATTCATATTAAATGCTTCTAATATAATCTTGTGACACTTCGTGCATGTCTAGTTTTTCTGAAACTACTTCATAAAAGTATTTTAGATATGTCTACTATGATTTCTGATGATTTTCAACCTTGATTTAAAAGATTTTAAACTTATATGAGCACAAAAAATATTTTATTTTCAGAATTACAAAATACTACTTGCGTTAAATTTATATCCTTGAAAAGATGACTAAGTTTACAGTAAAATATGAAATTAATTAATTTTACAACATTCCACCAATTAACTGCCAATATTGTACAAAACACTGTTATAACTTAATGTCACTTAAATCCATTTAAATATGTTTATGAGAAATTATACATGAGCTTAAGAAATTAGTTATATTTTCATTTTATATGCATTTTTTAAAATATTACACAACAGTATTATAATTATAATAAATTACACACATAAATACCAAATAAGTAAATTGTTTTAATTATGCCAAACGTATAGAATTCTTTTAATTAATATTCAACTCAAAGAAAGGAATTTTAATCATTTTATAAGAGGCATGCTCAATATTAATCATTCAAAATAATTCAGAGATGGAGGACAATTTATTATAAACATAGGATGTAATATCTTAAGTTAATTTCGTCATGGGCAGTGTGAGCCTCCCCCGGGTTTCGAACTCACAACCTCTTGATTAGTAGACCAACACTCTAACCACTGAGCTAACTAGGCGGGCAAATTCATCAGCTAGATGACAGAAGTTTTGAATAAAAGTAAGTATACATTATGATATTATACTTAGGTAGGCTGGACAGAAATGTCACATGACAGATGGTTTTATAGTTCTGGTATGACTTAATTATTTAAACAAACCGACTTGAAGAATGTGAACTATGTAACTTAACATATAAACAAAACAATTTATCACATAGAAAATTAGAGGTAGAAGAATGAAAGACGGGCCTTGATAACATGTAACAAATTTAAGGCATTTATAATAACCATAAAACCACACTATGACATGTCTGGGGTACATACATTAATTACTACAGACGTAGGGTAGATCTAACTACGTCACTAGACAGAAATACGAGACGGGAGTCCCAAGACTTAAACTATGTAATACAATCTCCCTTCATCTGTCATTTTCATTAGTTTTATGCAAGTACAATGTGTCACACATAGAAAACTTCCTTCTTATAAAATTTTATTTTTTATAAAATATGTCAACTAAATTTGTCATGAGATCTCGAAATGGTTAAAACTGAAGTTTCACCATACAGTACCGTATGCTACAAATTATATGCATGTCATTGTGTTTCATTATTTATAACCCTTCTTATTCTCTTACATGCATCACGCATTTCACCAGATACATTAAGAAGACAAATGAGTTAAGGTAAGACAAACACTGGCACATGTAACAATTAATTCAGCTATGAATAATTAATTAGATTCATAAGAGAAAACTTGTCATGCGTTGTTAACTATATGGTTTAGTACTTAATTTCTCCTTAAATTTACTTGCAAGACAATTAACAAAACTTTTGTCAAATGCTGAGAAATATAAATGTTGTATCTTGAAATAACTTAATTATCCCTCTGAATACAATTTGATAGATGATTTAAATAATTACGATACATGTACTTTCATTGTTTTGCATTAAACAAATAACTGATATTTTACAATAGAAATTTGGGACCAAAACTAACCAATTTTGTATAATTGTTATTTTTTTTAATTTCAAAATTAAATTGCACGACCTTTAACTCAAAACAAGAAAATACAAACATTTATGTTCAACTCACAAACAAACAATATTTTGTGTAATTTAGAACTAGAAAATTGGTTAAAAGACAGACATACATATCTCTGGAGTTCAAACTTAAAACATAAAAATCTCCTTAAACATCTTAGTAAATAAAATATCTTAAATAAATGGACCAAAATTAAATACCAACACTAAAGCTTAGGATAAAGCAAAACTATGAATCAATGGAGATCCTTCTTCACTGCCAGCTAGTCACTAAACACAGAACATTCCTTCCACATTCTCCATAACACATATGTCTCATCTACCCGCGATTTTATCTTATCTCCCGAGCGTAAAACAGCGTAAATTATTCAAACACAATTTCGTTAAAATAAATTTCATAAATCTGTGGGTAACATATGAATTTTCATAACCAGTTTAAACTATCAACCCTTAATGTCCATCAATCATTGTTTTACTACACTTGTGTACAATGTAGATAAATTGTGACAACTCTTCATAAATGGAGATAATGTCTTCGTATTAATCCATAATCCAAATACAACGAGATATCTATTGAAAATCAGGAAAACATCCTTTAAACATTCATGTATGACAAGCTTTTATATTATACTCTTCAGTTTTCTTTCACTTTAATGTAGACACACTTGAATTCACCACAATAAAACTGGAGGTCATGCGGGTCGAGTATCAACCAATCATATCTACTGTTATATCAAATTATGTCATAGTTAGCCAATGAAATCAAACATTACAACAAATTATCAGGGAAAGGAATGCAGAGGGCTTTTAAGTTCAGAACACTTTGGAAAGCTATTGAAATGCACCATTTTATGGGTTTATACAAGTTAAGAAACATGACACATTTTGAAAATGTTCAACAATCATTTAAGCAAAGCTTGATGACATTGTGTCAAAGATTTATATAACATGACATCAGAGAGATGATCTATTTCTCAAGTTTATATTAAAGGATGAACAGACAAGTATGACAAAAAATGCACGACGTAATTTAATCCTTCATGTCTTACTGTCCCGCGTCACTGATAAAAAATGAAAGGTATGATGTATTATGGGTAAGACAGCATAATTTTAAATCTTCAAATACATGTATGTTCAAATATATAATAACAGACAAGTTGGGATAGTCTCCATTCATTTCAAACTTAGGGTACAGTTTTAAAAGTTTCTATGGTAACTTAAAACACCTGAAGTCCCCCATTCTGAATGGAAACATGAATTATTCTTGAACTTTTCTTGCAAACTTCATGAATAGTTCAAGAAGTATGAATATAACTTCTTGACATGGGGACAGTAAGCTCAGACACCTGTCTAACTATTGGTCATTACTAAGACTGCACTTATAATGGACCAATCAGATGCTAGAGATTTAAGACTAAAGTAAGAAACTGTATCTTAGATCTTGTCATAATTAAATGTGTAATAAATTGGCTTGTTTCTGATTATATTCTCTTTAAAAACAGGGTAGGTAGGTAGGTCAGGACATATTTTTGGCCCCTAGAGTAGAAGCTGATGTAGAATGGTTAAACATTTGGAGAAAGTGGGTGTACCATTCTTCTGGCTTGATAAAACGTCTAGGGGTCTTAAATGGGGAAAACTAACATGTTTTCTATGCCAAAACATCTTATTTGTCAAAGTTTACTTTACAGGGTTCTCAATAAGTTTATGGCCAACAGGCCCAAAAGCTAGACTAACAGGCCTGCTGATGGGGGGGGGGGGGGCGCCCCCGGGTCCAGACATTTTTCAAGCAACATTTTTAAAACTTTGAGATTTCTAACTGGCCCAAACTCATTTCTAAGTGGCTAAATCGGCTGGCGGACAGTGTTATTAAGCACTCTGTTTTACATCACAGTGTATAGCCAAGCTCCTGACAGACATTGACTATCTCCCCTGATGTAACATCATAACAAATAATGAAGCCATTTTGGAGTTGGGATATTGAAATTTAATGATGAGATAAAATGTGTTGTTTTTTTCTTCAAAAACACAGATTATGTGAAATATGATACGTGTCAGTATCATAATTACATGAAGATTAAATACTAGGATTTTATCTGTATATCTTACTGTGAAGGACATTCTATTATACAGGGGTATGTAATTCGCTGAAATGAATTTGCTGAAATACGAAATCTCTGCAGACAATGACAACAAAAGCCAGTCTATAATGTTGGTACCCAGCCAGACATATAATCAGGTAAACACAATTATCACAAACAATATTCCACACAATTCAAATATAATTAATTAAAGAACCAGAAATGAAGATTCTCAGATTTTATCAAATTCCAACTTAGAGCAAAATGCAGAAATGTCTGAGTACATGAAAGAAAATATTTTTTATAAGCTACAGCAGTCTGTACCAGGATTGTGTGTGGCATGCATTTATAAGCTCAGTCATGAAGAATGTAGAAACATTTACTGGATCTCAGATATTGCTAACAACTTGAAATTCTATTACTGAAAAAGCTTGAGATTATAATATTATATAGTTCTAAGAAAACTTAAGATTCTACCACATGCTCAAACACATCATCATAACTTGTTTGTTTCAGAGCCATTTTCCACGATTTTTCAGTTATATAATTATATATACAGTCCATCTAACATCTAACCAGTGTTCCTGGATTGTATTCTAACCAGTCCTAACTTACCCTGTCACAAGGAACTAGTGTTCCTGGATTGTATTCTAACCAGTCCTAACTTACCCTGTCACAAAGAACCAGTGTTCCTGGATTGTATTCTAACCAGTCCTAACTTACCCTGTCACAAGGAACCAGTGTTCCTGGATTGTATTCTAACCAGTCCTAACTTACCCTGTCACAAGGAACCAGTGTTCCTGGATTGTATTCTAACCAGTCCTAACTTTCCCTGTTACAAGTCCAGGGCACTAGTCACTCATATTTACATGTCAATGAATTACGATTTTTAACTTTGTTGTATGATTTAGTAAGAAAACAGATTAATCAGTGACAGGTCAAATATTGTCAGATTAAAATAATAATCTCATCTAAAACAAAACAGAGAATACTTAACAAAGAAAAACCAAGAATGGACAAAAAACTTCAGAGTAAAAAAGGGCCACATTTCCTAAAAGTTGAAACATTTAGTATGATTCATCATGGAGAGCTGGAATGTCTAGAATGCAATTTTACTGATAAGTGACTAATTCAGTGCACTCACTTAATACATTAAAAATCAACAATATGTGACTTTAATACCAATAAATTGAGTATATTATCAAGATAAGATCTGATACAACCAAACATTAAGTCTCACCTGAGAAAACAAGATATATAAATAATAAATCACCAACTCTAAAAACAATAAATAGACTTATACCAGCCAGGTATTGAAAGGGTCGGCCCTCATTGACTTACATGTACTAATGACCCCTAGCCCTTAAACCAGCCCTTACGTATCATACAAAAAACCAACCTTTGGCGGTCCAAGATAATATAACTCCTCCTCAAAAACTTCCTCTTCTAGAGTCGTCTCCCCTGTGTTGACATTTCTCACATCTTCGCACGAACTATTGTCAGTCCCGAGTTTTCTCTGTACATGTGACCTACATACTGGATACATCCCACGATCCGCCTCCGATGACTTTACATCAAATTGTGATACATTTCCACGCCGTAGCCTCTTAAACTGATCTTCGTACGATTTAAGCAATTCTTGATGTGAAGTTGTTTTACGAAGTCCAACATTACACGTTTCTAA
Organism: Lutraria lutraria; assembly: GCA_964023205.1. Lineage (NCBI taxonomy): Eukaryota > Metazoa > Mollusca > Bivalvia > Venerida > Mactridae > Lutraria > Lutraria lutraria. Next base: position 34,065,215 of record OZ026848.1, on the reverse strand, counting down.
CCAATCGATACATCCCTTCTCCGAAAAGTATCGCAAGTTTTCCGTCTCACAATCGTGTTGTTGCGACGACGTGGCGGTGCTGTTTCTGCTGCTTGATAAACCGGAATCAGAGTGCTGGAGTTCTGGTGGCTGTAGCTGACTTACAAAGACATCTTCAATGTCCTGATTATGATCATCTACTCCGTAATCTGCTACATAAGTTGTGGGAACACTTCTCCTTCCTTCATTCTTCACGTAATGTTTAACACTGTATGCATCAAACCAATCACATAGATTATTTGATTTTAAATTCTTTGGCACAAACCTGGTATTATAAATACCATTTACACAATGTTTGACTGCAGCATAATGCTCTTGTCCCCAAAATCTTGTCTTTATCCAGCAAGGAAACTTAGATTTTTGTTTCACAAGCACAGCTAGAGTTCTTACAGTGCCTATACCATCCGAGAAACCAGATTTAAACTTATCATATCCACAGTAATTGGGAATAGAAGCAAATGCATTCGACATCTTAGTTCTATGGTGTACTTGCTATGACATGTTTTATGAAGTAATATTTCTACACAATCCGTTATTCTTCAAGAGGTATACCGTACACATAATAAATGTTGACTTCATCAATGAGGCTCGTAATGAGCGTGAAGAACTATTTTTCTATGTTAGATAAAGGTCACATGACAAACTGATTGGTCAGAAAAGGGAGTTTGACAAGCAATGTTTTTTCCAGAAATTACCAGTTTCAAAAAATAATTTTATATTTCAACGAGATATGTTTATAAAACAAAATGCCCCCTCTGGGTGACCTTGACCTACTGACCTAACAGTGTAACACTCATAGGTACAGGGTATCATACAGTGTAACCTCCATAAACGGTCATCTCTGAACAACAGCCATTTCTCAAATTGATGTTTTACTCAATTTCCACTCTCTCAACAGCAGCCACCTCCTTTCAATAGCCATTTTTGACCTTCCATTGGTGGTTGTTGTAGAGAGGTTATGCTATACTTGTATATACAAGAAATGATGTTAAAAGTCAGCATCTAAATAAAAGAGGTATTAACCCTGAAAACAAGACACATAACCTCAACAATAATTAACCAAATCAAGTTGAAAATAAGGTAATAAGAATTCTACTAAGATCAAGCAGAGGTTAGTGCAACACAAGAAGGACAATGGATAAAATAAATGCAAGATTTATGCATAAAACCTGATTTTCATAGGGATTTGTAGCAGTATAATTGTAATAATAAACAAGAAGTGTTTGTGAAACACGGATGACCCCTAACGGCCAACTGGACAGTAAGACCATGGCCTTTGACCTTAAAGTCAACAGGGGCAATCTACATGTGATGACCAACCTCTAACCAAATCGTTCTCTTTTTATTGGTCAGACAAGTTTTTTGTGCTGGAAGTCACTGTGACCTTGACCTTTCACATACTGACCTCAAAATCAATGGAGGTCATCTACATGTGATGAACAACCTCCCAACCAAATCTGAAGAGCTAAGGCCGAATCATTCTCAAGTTATTGGTCAGACAAGGTTTGGTTACAGACAAACCGAATGACCAACATCGGCAAAGCAATATACACTCTTTCCTTCAAAAGGGAGCATAATGATGAAGGTAATACTACAGTAATGCACTGAAACAAATCTTGTAGAAATCACTGTATGAAATCACAAGTCAGTATTTACCTGGTTAAAGAGGAGACAGAAAGAAGGATTCTGGGTGTTGTGATGTAGTAATTGATTCTCCCACACAAAACTTAATCATACACAGGTAAGAAACAACAACAACATACAGACTAACAACATGCAACCTAACAACAGATGACTTACAGTGAATAAACAAGTACTTTAAACAACAATAAATTTCTTATAGCATTATTCTAAACCACAATAGACTAATTATAGATTCTAAACCACACCAGACTTATTATAAATAATTATAAACCACAACAGACTTATTATAAATAATTATAGACCACAACAGATTTATTATAGACTCTAGACCACAACAGACTTATTATAGACTCTAGACCACAACAGACTTATTATAGAAGAATTCTAGACCACAACAGACTTATTATAGACTCTAGACCACAACAGACTTATTATAGAAGAATTCTAGACCACAACAGACTTATTATAGACTCTAGACCACAACAGACTTATTATAAATAATTATAGACCACAACAGACTTATTATAGACTCTAGATCACAACAGACTTATTATAGACTCTAGACCACAACAGACTTATTATAAATAATTATAGACCACAACAGACTTATTATAGAAGAATTCTAGACCACAACAGACTTATTATAGACTCTAGACCACAACAGACTTATTATAGACTCTATACCACAACAGACTTATTATAAATACTTATAGACCACAACAGACTTATTATAAATAATTATAGACCACAACAGACTTAATATAGAAGAATTCTAGACCACAACAGACTTATTATAGAAGAATTCTAGACCACAACAGACTTATTATAGACTCTAGACCACAACAGACTTATTATAGACTCTAGACCACAACAGACTTATTATAAATACTTATAGACCACAACAGACTTATTATAGACTCTAGATCACAACAGACTTATTATAGACTCTAGACCACAACAGACTTATTATAAATAATTATAGACCACAACAGACTTATTATAGACTCTAGATCACAACAGACTTATTATAGACTCTAGATCACAACAGACTTATTGTAAATAATTCTAGACCACAACAGACTTATTATAGACGAATTCTAGACCACAACAGACTTATTATAAATAATTATAGACCACAACAGACTTATTATAAATAATTATAGACCACAACAGACTTATTATAGACTCTAGACCACAACAGACTTATTATAGACTCTAGACCACAACAGACTTATTATAAATAATTATAGACCACAACAGACTTATTATAGACTTTAGACCACAACAGACTTATTATAAATAATTATAGACCACAACAGACTTATTATAGACTCTAGACCACAACAGACTTATTATAAATAATTATAGACCACAACAGACTTATTATAAATAATTATAGACCACAACAGACTTATTATAGACTCTAGACCACAACAGACTTATTATAGACTCTAGACCACAACAGACTTATTATAGACTCTAGACCACAACAGACTTATTATAAATAATTATAGACCACAACAGACTTATTATAAATAATTATAGACCACAACAGACTTATTATAGACTTTAGACCACAACAGACTTATTATAAATAATTATAGACCACAACAGACTTATTATAGACTCTAGACCACAACAGACTTATTATAGACTCTAGACCACAACAGACTTATTATAGACTCTAGACCACAACAGACTTATTATAAATAATTATAGACCACAACAGACTTATTATAAATAATTATAGACCACAACAGACTTATTATAGACTCTAGACCACAACAGACTTATTATAGACTCTAGACCACAACAGACTTATTATAAATAATTATAGACCACAACAGACTTATTATAGACTTTAGACCACAACAGACTTATTATAAATAATTATAGACCACAACAGACTTATTATAGACTCTAGACCACAACAGACCTATTATAAATAATTATAGACCACAACAGACTTATTATAAATAATTATAGACCACAACAGACTTATTATAGACTCTAGACCACAACAGACTTATTATAGACTCTAGACCACAACAGACTTATTATAAATAATTATAGACCACAACAGACTTATTATAGACTTTAGACCACAACAGACTTATTATAAATAATTATAGACCACAACAGACTTATTATAGACTCTAGACCACAACAGACTTATTATAAATAATTATAGACCACAACAGACTTATTATAAATAATTATAGACCACAACAGACTTATTATAGACTCTAGACCACAACAGACTTATTATAGACTCTAGACCACAACAGACTTATTATAGACTCTAGACCACAACAGACTTATTATAAATAATTATAGACCACAACAGACTTATTATAAATAATTATAGACCACAACAGACTTATTATAGACTCTAGATCACAACAGACTTATTATAAATAATTATAGACCACTACAGACTTGTTATAGAAGAATTCTGGATCATGATAGACTTAATTATGATAGAATGTTTATAGACCATAACAGCCTTACACACTCGATCATTTTTTATTTTGTTTGTTTGTTTCATTGGGTTTTACGCCCCTATGAGGCAGACAGACCTATATAACCATTGTCCCTTGAAAGAGCCATTACTAGACTCCCATCCTCCTTAAGCAACTTCCTACTTTCTCATATAAAGAGACATGGTCGGTAGCTGGGCTCCAACCCACGACCCTCTATCAGTGAGAGGTTACAGTGATTTGAAGTTAGCGACCTTAACCACTTGACCTGCCGGAGGCGGGTCTCCACATTTTATTATCTTGAGGAAATATACCACAGTTTGTCATGTGACCCTAAACTTACCAATTAATATTTTACATTGAATTTCACACTTTCTTACACAAAATAAATAAGTTCCTGAGTAAGTTAAACACTTCTAATCATTTTATCCAAAAGTTCACATCATTTAAACCTAAAAACTGCCACAATTAGTTCTGGGACCTTAATTCAATTCATAGTACTCCAAAATGAACATGAAACATTTTTAGTTTGCCGGAAGTGTTTTAGCTGAAATCATGATAAAATCCAACATTTCTTTATAAGAAAATAAATCAGTTCTCACTATTTATAAAATCATGATTTCACGAGACAAGTCTTCAACCAATAGAGCAGAATTATGACAGCATTAAAAAGATATAAAACATTTATAATCCAAACTACAGATGTTCCACTATCCACACACAGTCTATCTTTTAGTTAATTTCCAATTTTTTGTTCGTAAAAACCAGATGTCTAATACCCATACAATGATTCTATTGACCTTATGTGTTTAAGTTTACTTCAATACGTATAAAAGAAAAATCCCAATAATCGAGTATAATTAAATATTTCAACACTTTTAAGAAACATGACCGTCGGTTTTATAATATATTAAACATTCGGTCATTATACAAACCTTTAAATCAAAGTTTTCTATTACAGTAAATAAAAATCTGACGTACATTTACTTCAATACATTAAATACATTGTAACGTTAAAAGATAAGACCATTTTATTGTGACATTATAATACTGTATCAAAATTATCTATTTTCTGTCCTGGGATACGAAAATATCAATTTTCCAACGCATACAAATTTTCATGAGAAAATCGTTTCCGTAAAGAACTTAGGTAAACACAGAAATAAGTGTAAAGCTAGTTTTTATATAAAGAAACTTTTCACAAGTAAATATCATTTAATAATCAGTATATAATGTAATGTTAATATTTGATATTCTAAGGTTCATTTTATAAAAAAAGAAGTTACACTTCTAACTAATAGCTTACTATTTTTTAACGGGTATTGTTCCAAAATATACATGTAAAGTCATATCTTCTATTAATATTATTATTACTAGTATATAAAGAATAACAATTTAGCATAATTCATGCATTTTCTTAATAAATTTAAATTTTATTTAGTATCAAAGAAATTTAAATCCTAAATACAGTGTAAAGACCACCTGATTTTTAAGACCACATAAGTTTAAAACCAATTTATATTTTGGACCATTTTTCTACACATTCAAAGGTCCTTAGATCTTTTAATGACAAAGATGGCCGCCACAAAAACAACAATAAAAAAACACCAGCACATTGATCTCATACAACAACATATGATGTAACATGAACTCTACATCACTGACTCATAGGCAACATTACACCAGGAATGTAATATTTATCAAACAAATATGTCACATATCCACAGTACAAGATTTCTTCATAAATTTGATATTTTTTTGTTTAAATGTCAAGCATATAAAACAAGAGGGCCACATTGGCCCTTTATCGCTCACCTGAGAACAAAGGCCAATAATTAATGACCAGGTAACATAGTTTCCATCTCGTAAAACTCATTTTTACGTAGATTTTGAGATCAAAACCAACAATGAAGGTATAATACTCTTAAACTTGTAAGCTAAAACGTAGCAAATTTTCTAATCCAAGGACCCATAACTCTTGAAGTTGAGGTCCGATTCCACCCACAACTGAACTTGTCCAAAACCATCAGGTCATACACATTCATTGTAAATATGATTAGGATCGGTGAATAAATGAAGGTGCTAGAGTGTAAACAAGTTTATATATAGCAAATTTTCTAAGTCAAGGGCCAATAACTCTTGAAGATGTGGTCTGATTCCACCCATAATCGAACTTGTCCAAGATCTTTTGGATATACTCATTTACTGAAAATATTATTAGGATCGGTGAATAAATAAAGGCGCTAGAGTGTAAACAAGCTAAAATATAGCAAATTTTCAAAGTCAAGGGCCCATAACTCTTGGCATTCTGGTCCTATTCCGCCCATAAATCGAACTTATCCTAACACCTTTACCTGTTAAATTAAATATTTCTAACCAATGTATTTTCTCAAGCAGTACTGGTATTAACATAGTTTCTTTGCAAGTTATTTTAAAGATCGGTGAATAAATAAAGGCGCTAGAGTGTAAACAAGCTAAAATATAGCAAATTTTCAAAGTCAAGGGCCCATAACTCTTGGCATTCTGGTCCTATTCCGCCCATAAATCGAACTTATCCTAACACCTTTACCTGTTAAATTAAATATTTCTAACCAATGTATTTTCTCAAGCAGTACTGGTATTAACATAGTTTCTTTGCAAGTTATTTTAAAGATTATAACAGTTATCTTGTAAAAAATAATTTCATGTATAATTAGAATGATTTGATTTAGAAATAGAAGAATTAAGCATTCAGTTGCAATTTAATGTATACAGAAGAAAAAATGGCTGGAATAAAATGGTAGCGACTGTAATTGTTATATTCTAGTATATATTGAAGTCTGTAACTGTTCTTACATAATCTGGTAATTAAAGGATAACATTCATTTATTGCATAAAATGCTTATAAAAACAAGAAGAATTTATCCATAAACTAATTATCACAAAAGATCAATAAAATGTATGACCCTCTTATATGCATGACTAGGTGTCAAGTCTACAGACACTTAGCTGACCAGGATTAATCCCATTAGGGGCAATAAAACAATTAAGAGATTAGACCCCTGTGGATTTGGGGGGGTCACTTATATAGTAGCTGTTCAATATCTGTTTACTATATCAGACCAGACAACTCTGACCATACTATACATGAATCCTCAACACACTTGTCTCCCTTTTTACTGTACCAGACAAATAAAAATAATTCAAACCAGACAACTCTCGCAGTATTATAAATGACATACAAAACTAAAGTTCCCTCCCTTTGATTAGATAAATACCAAAATTGTACAGTACTGATATAATCAGTGAAAGATTTATGTAGAAAATCAAGTTCCTGTTCTCATAAAACGCCTGGTTGTCCCCTTCCAACTGGAAACCTTAAAATACTGTAGTAAACTAACCAGGCTGCGTACCGACTTCCAGCACTAATATTTCATGATTTTTCCCTGATAAATTTCTATGTTCCTGACTAAATTTCATTTGATAAATAATTACTGACATATCAAAAACAATTCTGTTTGAATTTTTATCTCTTTATTTACTTGAAAGTACTTTTTTTCTTCAAAAGTTTTGATTTTAAGCCTATAATTTCTGAGAATTTAATATTTTCGAGGATATTTCAATGATAAATTGCCTAATTTCTAAATTCCATGATTTCCCAGAAAAGTTGATTTTCCATGACTTTTCCAGGTCAGTATGCACCCTGTGAACAGTATAATAGAATATGATAAAGAAATTAATTGTACTTACGATGCAATCACTATCGTTATATGCCGGGAGATTGTAAATGTTATTTCCTGTGTTATGGTTGGCGTCGGTAATTGCTGCACTGTTTCCATTAAAGTTGACTTTTTTCGTCGGGTGGGGCGCTGGATACGTATCTTTGGTGGCATTGTGCGCGATAAAACCACCATCACTGAAAAACATCAACAAATAAACTTAATTTACATATTTTATTATCATATCTGAAGAACTTTTTCCAGTAATTTAATTGATAAATTCCTTTAATGCGGATTCAATAATAACAAAACACATACAAATTTATGAATTGTATTAGTCAATGTTTCGGCACAACCACCTTTATCAAGACATAACAATAAAATAATAAACTAACGGACGTTACGTCATAATAAATTTCATATAAACCTGCGTGAAGTACAATAACAAAATGTAATTAGTATAACGCATTCGGATTGAAGAAATACAAATAATTATATCCTAGTATAGTAATATGATTTTTTTATTGATAAATTCTGGAAACGTTGAAACTATTCCAGTCAAATCCTACTTAAAATTTTTGAATGACATTTTTTCTCTGTGATTTAATGGTTCCCTAATTTGTTCTACAGTAACATCCTGATTATTTGAATTCTCTGGGTCTGAAAAATCATTCGGAATATTCAAGGTTTCGAATAATCCATTTTAGTAATGAAATATATTGAGTTGTAATCGGGACCATTGAACTTATTCGGGTAATACAGGGTATTCGGATAATCGGTCGTCAAATAATCGAGGTTTTACTTTAATAAAAATTTGGTCAACCTGTACAATCGAAGACCAAGTCTTTTCAAAAAGACCCCTATTCTATATCAGGACCTACAGACTACACATCCAGCATACCCTTTCTCAAATTTGTTTACCTAATTCAAATCTACTTATCTATTATACCTCAACAATTTTTACCTTCATTCACTAAAATATTTTACCTGAAGTCAATTTACATCAAATTTTATCTCCTTTCTTTGTAACTCAATTATAGACTGTTGAAAGTCTGCAGAAAAATTTCGTGTGAATGTCAGTGAAAAATCCTGCACATGGAATTTTATCATGGAATATCACACCAGTCTATGGTTATCAAATATTTTATGAAATCATCTTCACTGGAAATTATCAAAAACAGCATTATATAGCAGCTGGAGTTTAAAGTAAGAAGAATCCAGTTAATATCAGGAAGGAGTTACTTAACTTGATAAACAAGATGTCGGCTGAAAACTCCTCTGAATTGATAAAATTACAGACCCATAAAAAGCCATCTCAAATGGGGGGGGGGGGGGGGGGCTATGTTCGAATTTTGGCTAAAACACACAGGTGAGGAGGAGGAAAAAAGCCCTTTTGATTATCATTACAGTAGAAATAATTTGGCAGGCAGGGGCGGTGGGCTAAGCCCCACTAGCACCCCCCCTGATTCTACTGCCCTGAACTTTTAACTACTCTAGTTAAAGAGTAGACAGTAGCTCTGACATTATTCAAATACTTAAATCATGCAACAGAAAACACAATCAATAAATCTGTATATAGAATCCTATTATGATAATCATAGTAGACATGATATATACATGGGTCTGTGACGTAAGAAGATAAATGCGCCCTCATGTGAATGTAACAATCATAAATTTTGAGGAGAATATCCCTATAAAAATTGAAGTGTGCAAACTTCAAGCCTCTTGTCTGACACCTGGTACACAGACATTATAGTCCCTATAACAAATACAGAATTGCTACAGCATATATAGTATATAAAGTAAGCTAACAAAACTATATCAATCTAAAAGCCACCCTGAGTATCTTAAAGGAACATTTTACTGAGAAAAATTCTCATCCCTGTCCTGGTAATTATTGCCACACCCTGAACATCAGAAATTTACAATGAACTGTACACAAAATCAGTCAAAACTTAAAACTATTTTTTATCAAAAACAATCCTTTAACTTTATCACTTAACTTACATATAATCAGGTTTACTCAAAGACAGACATGATGAAACATAAAATACAGAGAAATTCAAACCAGATTTGATAAATAATTCTTTTTTTAATGAAACCATGTTTTCACTCACCTATCAAATCTCTCATATGTGGACTTCCTCCGTCCAGTCCATTTAAAACAATTCAAACATTTAAATACACTTAACTGTTTAAAACACAGAAACAACGATGAAAACATACTTCTATAGAAATTAGAAATATTCACAAATATTCAAAAACCTTAATTTTCACAGAGTTGTACAAAAACAATAAAATCAAACAAATTTTAAGTGTTATTTACATATCTATTTATCATTTCCTAGATTTTCACACTTATAATGAATAATCAAACGTTAGACAGCAATATGTATCAAGTATGTAATATATATACACCGGTATTTATTATTTCATGTATAACATGACTGTACCATTATATATACAACATTTAGTTTCCCTTTACACTTCAATCGTTTGATTTTACTTTTAGCGACCACTTATGCATTAATTATACGTATCCTGTTTTAATTTCCTATTTTTAATATAAACTTCCTCCATTTGAAATAAGTAACAGATTTCACTTGATGTTATTGTGTTACATTCACACAGACTCTGAAAATGTTTCAAACAGTCCACTCCTTTAACTATTTACATTAACTTCCGTGTCTATTTTGCTTCTAAAAATAATGAAAATAATATCATTTTTCACCAGAATTTGAAATACACAAAATTTCAAGTTTTCTGCCTTAAAATCATGTTTTCCAATAATCTCGTCAAACTTCAGAATTTGTTACAAAAAAAGAGGAGATTTCTCGCAGGAAGTAACGAAGGCTGCCAGATTTTTTTTGCTGATATAATTTCGAGATAATGAAGCAAATAGCGATATAAATTTTGATGGCAAAAATTGCACACATTTAATAATTCATAGTAGAATAATTGCGAGTTTTAGGTTTAAACTTCATAAATACATGTCTTAAAACAATTAAAATGAGAAACATTACTTCATGGAATTAGTTGAATTCTCTTATTTTATTGTTAATTACAAACATATTCTGGCTATACTGACCAAATTACATGGAAATTCTCAACTACATGGTCCACTCTTTTTTAAATCCTCCCCATGAAATCAAGAACCACAATAGATACTTTGTATTTATTTGGGTTTAACACATTTTTTCAACAATTTTCAGTTATATATTGTGGATTCACCTACCAAGTTTTCCTGGACTGCATTTTTACCAGTACTAACTAACCCTACCTGAAGGAACCTATAACTTCTCAACATGTAGAGGAAAACAAGACATTTTGGTCAAATTTTCAGAGAAGGGTATAACCTGTCACAACCTGGAATCGAACCCAGTAAAAAGTGACCAATGAGGCTTCTTCTTTCATAGACAAATTGACAAACTCAGCTTAGAAACAAATTTTTATACATATAAATACATTCAAAATACCCAAAAGTTTTGCATGAAAATATTCTAGACAGCCTAACCCATAAGAGTCATTATAATTTCAAGCAAAGATCTCTAGGATAGGTGATAAAAATAAGGATGATATCCAATTTACACAACAGAATATATAAACATAAACAACTTTACACAACTAAGATGCTCTAAGGGAGATAACTGATAAAAACCTAAAACATGGTTTTCTAAAAATATCAGAGTTGCCCGTATTGAGTACACAACAAAAATGAAAAGAATGCTTTTACCTTTTTTCCACCATTTATGACTATTTTTATGTATTACTTTAAAACATACATGCACCAGTTTTATACATGAACCAAAAGTTGGCATATAATTAAATTATCTTAAAATTTTATTAAGACGGATTATGAACAATAAGGATTATAATGTCTTTAATATTTATATAACTAAGGTGAAAGGTCATACAGGAAAATGTATACAGGCCTGATATAAGTAGTAGTTTTTTTTTACCTAGACAGACACAATTTAATACCCAAATTAATCTAATGAAGTGAATTTCATAAAACCTCACACAAAAAATATCCAGGGTATGTTTATCCAGTCTTCACGAATAATATTTTTCAAGCACCAGACATTTTGGTCTTAAAACAGCATACATTTTACCAGATGGATTCACTTTTACTGGACCAAATATTAATCTATCTTTACATGATCAAATTTAGGTTCTACAACACTTGTCAAAGAATGTCTTTTATTTAAGTTATACATACCGTATTCCTCCGAATAAACGCCCCCGGGGGCGATGCATTTTCCAAAAGGGGGGCGTTTATTGTGACCCTATTTTACAACCAAAAAAAATCTGGAATACCGTATCCAAAGATTTTCCGGAGGTCAAATGAATAAATTTGCAACACTTGCCATCGAAAAATATCGCGGTGATAATGCAATATTAATCAACTGTCATTCCCGGCACGCTTTGGCTGGCTGATGACGTCACGCAATGGCTTGCCTCCGCTGGAGAAACTCTTGGATTTATTGAAATAGGATAAGCAAAACTGAGAAAGCGTCAAGGGTAGGACCTGCATTTGTTACCTTTTTATAGCCTTTAACTATGTAGACCATAATTTCACGTGTTGACCGCTGTTTAATAGAGATTCTTGTATCGGCGATGTGGGTGGGGAGTGGGAGGCATTGCACTCCTGTTGTTTTTTTTCTATACGTAGAGGGTAATTTTTTATTGAGTATAATTTTTTTTTGATTGAATAACAGGCTCCTGTGACCAGATGACCTAAGTAATCATTTTCAGAAAACCTACTTTCGCTTTAGGTATCGTAAGGATAAAGTTGAAACATCGCCGAATAAAACTAATTAATAAACATCACGAATGGTCCATAGATCTACTATATTACTGTACGAAAGTGATAGAACTAAGATTGTTTATCACGCTGTTTCGCTAGTTTTTAGTTATTGTTCATGTGTTAATTTGGATTAATACAATTATTCAAAGTGGATTTAATTGTGTTTTATCTTTGATAAAAACGGATTTTACGTCATAAGTCCCGGACAGACACTTAAAGCTGGTAAGTCCTTACGACTTTTTTTGGCAAAAAAGGGTGGGGGCGTTTATTAGGGGAGGGAGCGTTTAAACGGGGGGAATACGGTATATATATTATATATAAATATCATATTTAACTTAAACTAGTAAAAAATTAGTTTTGGGAACTCCATTACACAATTATATCAGCTTAAAATTTCACCAGACCATCAATCTGATGACCCGTCAATTTTTACTGCACTGGAAGTGATTAAGACAAGACTCGGTCTTTGGACAGGTGGCCAGGTATTCCAAGGATTGTTTATCTGTTCTTCATCAACCCAATTCCTACTTGATGAACTATTCATGAACTATGCAGGTACATTGTAAAGTTCAAGAAACAAGAGGGCCAAGATGGCCCTTTATCGCTCACCTGAGAACAAAGTCACAATAATTAATGACCAGATAATATAGTTTCCAACTCATATAACCCATTTTTATGTAGATTTTGAGATCAAAACCAACAATGAAGGTATAATACTGTTAAACAAGCTAAAACATAGCAAATTTTCTAATCCAAGGGCCCATAACTCTTGAAGTTATGGTCCGATTCCGCCCATGACTAAACTAGTCCCATACCATAAGGTCATAAACATTCATTGTAAATATGATTAGGATCGGTGAATAAATGAATGCGCTAGAGTGTAAACAAGCTAAAATATAGCAAATTTTCTAAGTCAAGGGCCCATAACTCTTGAAGTTCTGGTCCGATTCCACCCATAATAAAACTTGTCCAAGATCTTTTGATTATACTCATTTACTGAAAATATTATTAGGATCGGTGAATAAATGAAGGCGCTACAGTGTAAACAAACTCAAATATAACAAATTTTCAAAGTCAAGGGCCAATAACTCTTAAAGTTCTGGTCCGATTCCGCCCATAATCGAACTTGTCCAAAATCTTTTGGTTATACACATTTACTGAAAATATGATTAGGATTGGTGAATAAATAAAGGCGCTAGAGTGTAAACAAGCTAAATATAGCAAATTTTATAATTCAAGGGCCCATAACTCTAGAAGTTATTGTCCGATTTTGCCCATAATCGAACTTAGCCGAGACATTGTGGCCATATACATTGTGAGCAAGTTAAATCACAATTCGTTAAGAGCTGTGGATGCTAGAGTGTAAACAAACTAATTGTGGACGGACGCCGAACGCCGGACATTCAACGATCCTAAAAGCTTAAAATCATATGTTCAAGAATACCTTGTGAAGGGGATCTAAGAGCAGGGGGGGGGGGGGGTGGGGGAGAAGATACAGGGGAATCTAGCATAGTTCAATACTGCCAGAACTTTAAATTTGACTGCTCAGTCTAACTAATAGTTCATTTTTATTGACTTGACATTATTTATTTTTGGCAAACACGTGTTTACACTGTTATAATCTTCTAGTTCTGTTAATCATATTGGATTAGATTTAAAAGATGTTTAGATGTCTCCATTAAACAATGTGTACTTCTGGTGAGTGAGCGGATGGATTCAATCCCCAGTCACAACTAAGAGAAGTTGTTGAAATTGTATCAGTACAAATTGCTAGTCATGAAGTATTGTGTTTGAGGCCTCAACAAGGCACAACACCATTCTCGCAATAATCTCCTGTCAAATAATTAGGCATACTTTATGAACTATTCATAAATAATTCAAGAAACATTTAAGTTTTCATGAATTTTATTTGAAGGGGATTTTAAAGCACAAAAACATTTTCAGCAGAATTTCTGTATAGCAGGATATTTACATGACACCGTCTGTACTACAGAACTTAACAATTCCATAAATAAACAAACTTGATTAATTTTATTAGGCCACACCAATTTAATAACTTGTTCATCGGATTTTTTTTCTGAAAAGAGCAAGGGAGCGAGCGAAATATTTTTATTAATATTATTTTTTACTTTTCCAATTTGACCGAGCGCGCGAGCGAAAAAATAACACTTTATTACTATAATCAAACAAAGTACAATACGACAATATGTTTATCAATGAGCCAAAACATAAATCAAAGATAAACAAACAAAACTGGTAACAAAGGTACCGAACATTGAGCAGCTCTTTGCTCTTAAACATCAAACGATTCCTGATATGTGAAATGTGCAACATATAACTATTTTGTCAAATGGTTGAAGTTAACATCACCAAAGCTTTTGCAAGGACCGATCAAGAATTCTTGTGTAATTTTTGGATGACTAGAAAACAGCTTATTTATTTATTTATCTATCTATCTGTTGTTTAAAGGCCAATTTGACAGCTATGGTCATTTCAGAGATGCCCAAGAGAGAGATGGGAGAGAAGATACAGGAAAACTGGTCATTTATATCACAGCACAGATACATGCCTCATCCTTTTTCCAGTGATTTTCTAGACACAGTACTTGGCTTGGTAGTTGGGTAGGAACACTGAAAAAGTGTTCCTGAGAAATTCAGAAGGCGGAGCCAAGATTCAAACACATGGGACCATTAATTCAGTAGTTCAAACAATTGAAACTAAAGCTTTGTCACGGAAGTAACTAATACTCCCGGCACTGAGTTCATATCAAGAATGTGATAGGACACTATATGGCAAAGTTCAAGGGCACATAACTCTTGAATGAGTGGATCACTGGGCATGGAATTTGTGTCTTGCACATCTACACTTCATGGTGATGACATATTTCAAATTTCATTGTAGTCGCATAAAGAATGTGGAAGTAGTTCGCTCCACAAACTTGTGAAATAGTATGCGTATGAACGAACGGATGGACGAACCTACAGTTACTTCAATATACCCCCCAGTCAAACTTTGTTTGAGGAGGTACAAAAATATAAACTTTATGAAAGCCAAGATTTTAAGACTCCAGTATCTTGTGTCCGAGGTAGAGGATCAGGAACATGAAACTAATCATGTGACCAGTGTATAAAATTGATGATCTGCCAGCATTAAATCCTGTGAGAAAAGTCAAACTGTACAAATTTATATCACAATTAATACCAAGCCTTAGTCATACTAAAAACTATAATAATCAATGAGTGATTTTATCTATTCAATAGCCATGTTATGACTACATAAGTCTGTAAAATTTGATAATGTATTTAATGAGTTTTCTGCTGTGTTCAGACATTTTATAAATTATGTGATTCAATGCAGACTGTAAGCTCACAAACAGGGAGCGAAAAAATAATTTTAATATTTTTTTTATTTTCCTTCTTTCAAAACAAGCGAAACAAATCTAAAAAGCTTTTCTATTTCAAACAAGCATGTGATCAAGCAAATAAAGAATCTGTATTTTTATTAGTTTCAATAACCCTTAGGTTTACCAGTGAAAACACTTTTAATGTCTTTTTTCTATTCTTTTTTTATATGAAAATTGATAAAACACCCATAAAGAAACACACAAAAAATATATTAAACTTACAGAACAATACCATGTATAACATATTCTTGTTACAATTACTAAAATAAAATGACATAATATTGTATACTGGATCTATCACTGTCCAGAATGACACTGTACACAACTTGGACACAAGATATAACTGTTTAATTTTGGAGACAATATGTTTTAAAACGGAATTTACCCTTAATTCCTATATAAACTAGAACCATGAGTGAAGGATAGACCCACACCAATTATTCTAAGATATCTTCAGTATACTGGTATACTTAAATCGATAGAAATAACAATAATCTGTGTGAATGTGCCATAAAATTCTGTGTCAAAAGTCAAATTTTTAATATTGAACTTAAAATTTTACTTTGCATGTTAATTTGACTACTGATAACCGATGTCAACGAACTTTAGCCACTCCGTCTGAACAGTACTATTCTAAATCGTTCTTTACAATGGGTACCGTGGGCTCAGATTATTTGAAAAGCGAATTTTCGAGAATAGGCGATTTTTACCATGACACCGGCAGTTATTCACCATTGCACCAGTTTCGTTTTCCAAACGAGTTTCAATGTGTGATTTTTCCACACACAACAAATTAAATATTCAGTTTTTGAAGGCTGGGCAAAATCGAAAGAGTCTCGCCGTCACAAACAGTTGGACTAGGCCACGAGCGCTACCATCTTGGGAACTAACGTCACCCATATTCCTATTCATCGCTACTTATATTTTATATGGTCTTATCTACGATAATCGACGTGTTTCTGATTGTCTATGATATCGCATGCAGTTAACATTCTTTTTAGGTTTAAACATTCGGAATTACCGAATAAATTCATTTAAAAAATCAGCTACGATCGGTATCGTAAAGAGAGCCACATATACAATGGAGCAACACCGCAGAATACAATTTTGTAGTGATAAAATCCTGGACACCGTACCGTTCCGGTTTTTTTTTAAAGATGTCGGCACGAGCAAGCGGTCGGAAGCAAAAAAAAACAAAAAATAATATTATTTTTCTAATTTTGATAAAAAGCGAGCGGCAAATCCGATGAACAAGTTATCAAATTGGTGTGGCCTTACCAGTAAATAATACAGAAATTAAATACATGTATAACTAGAAATGTGTCCGTAGGACACGGATGCCCCCGCCATTTCACACTGGACACAGAAATGAGTGTTGTGTGGGAAATATGTGAATACAACATAAAGCAGGTTGCTTGGGAATGCTGCCCATAGTGGGAAGTAAAGATCACCTAAGGGTGGTAAACACACAAATACATGTACATTCACTATTTCAATGTAAGGAATGAACATAAATATATAAGTGTCCACTGTGACCTTGACCTTTGAGTAAACGACACAGTTTTTGTATATGACACATTATCTTAATAATTATGATGAACATTTGTGCCAATTTATTTCAAAATCCCATCATACATGACAAAGTTATAAGCCTGACACGAACATACACTTTCACAATATCCATAATAATATGCACAAAATTTTAATGTCCACTGTGACCTGACCTCTGAGCAAGTGACGCAGTTGATGCGCAGGACATGTCGTCTTGATATGATGAACATTTGTGCCAGTTTATTTCAAAATCCAATCATGCATGACAGAGTTATAAGCCAGACACATACATATACACACAATGCTTTAAGTGTCGACTGTGACCTTGACCTTTGAATAAGAGACACAGTTGTTGCTCATGACACGTTGTCTTGATATGATGAACATTTGTGCCAAATTATTTCAAAATCCAATCATGCAAGACAGAGTTATAAGCCGGACACGAACATATACATATAATGCTTTAAGTGTCGACTGTGACCTTGACCTTTGAGCAAGCGACACAGTTTTGCACATGACACATCATCTTGTTATGATGAACATTTGTGCCAATTTATTTCAAAATCCAATCATGCAAGACAGAGTTATAAGCCAGACACATACATATACACACAATGCTTTAAGTGTCGACTGTGACCTTGACCTTTGCATAATCGACACAGTTATTGCTCATGACACGTCGTCTTGTTATGATGAACATTTGTGCCAATTCATCTCAAAATCCAATCATGCAAGACAGAGTTATAAGCCAGACATGAACATATACATATAATGCTTTAAGTGTCCACGGTGACCTTGACCTTTGAGCAAGCGACACAGTTTTTGCGCATGACACATCGTCTTGTTATGATGAACATTTGTGCCAAATTATTTCAAAATCCAATTATGCAATACAAAGTTATGAGCCGGACACGAAAATTCCGTCACACACACACACACAACAACGGACAGGGTAAACACTCATGGCGGGGGCATAAAAACAAATCATTGATCACAGAAACACAAGAAGTTATTTACTTTCCTATAACATCAGGGATTCATTGTACACACAGACTACTCTACATTGATCAGGCTGGTTAGAAGCAGAACAATACAAGATTATATATTTAGATGATACAGTGATACAGTACAAATATTGGGATTTATAATTTCCTGAGTATCCTAAATCAATGAAATATATTAACAATATCCTACATGTATAAATGCATAATTCAAGGAATTTTTATTTATTTATCTGTTGTTTAACAGTCCATTTGACAGCTATGGTAATTTCAGAGCCATCCCAGAGAGAGGGGAGATGATAGAGGAGAGGGGAGATGATAGAGGAGAGGGGAGAGGGGAGATGATAGAGGAGAGGGGAGATGATAGAGGAGAGGGGAGATGATAGAGAAGAGGGGAGATGATAGAGGAGAGGGGAGATGATAGAGGAGAGGGGAGATGATAGAGGAGATGATAGAGGAGAGGGGAGATGATAGAGGAGAGGGGAGATGATAAAGGAGAGGGGAGATGATAGAGGAGAGGGGAGATGATAGAGGAGAGGGGAGAGGGGAGATGATAGAGGAGAGGGGAGATGATAGAGGAGAGGGGAGATGATAGAGAAGAGGGGAGATGATAGAGGAGAGGGGAGATGATAGAGGAGAGGGGAGATGATAGAGGAGAGGGGAGATGATAGAGGAGAGGGGAGATGATAGAGGAGAGGGGAGATGATAGAGGAGAGGGGAGATGATAGAGGAGAGGGGAGATGATAAGAGGAGAGGGGAGATGATAGAGAATAGGGGAGATGATAGAGGAGTGGGGAGATGATAGAGGAGAGGGGAGATGATAAGAGGAGAGGGGAGATGATAGAGAATAGGGGAGATGATAGAGGAGTGGGGAGATGATAGAGGATAGGGGAGATGATAGAGAAGAGGGGAGATGATAGAGGAGAGGGGAGATGATAGAGGAGAGGGGAGATGATAGAGAAGAGGGGAGATGATAGAGGAGAGGGGAGATGATAGAGAAGAGGGGAGATGATAGAGGAGAGGGGAGATGATAGAGGAGAGGGGAGAGGGGAGATGATAGAGAAGAGGGGAGATGATAGAGGAGAGGGGAGAGGGGAGATGATAGAGGAGAGGGGAGATGATAGAGAAGAGGGGAGATGATAGAGGAGAGGGGAGAGGGGAGATGATAGAGGAGAGGGGAGATGATAGAGAAGAGGGGAGATGATAGAGGAGAGGGGAGAGGGGAGATGATAGAGAAGAGGGGAGATGATAGAGAAGAGGGGAGATGATAGAGGAGAGGGGAGATGATAGAGAAGAGGGGAGATGATAGAGAAGAGGGGAGATGATAGAGAAGAGGGGAGATGATAGAGGAGAGGGGAGAGGGGAGATGATAGAGAAGAGGGGAGATGATAGAGAAGAGGGGAGATGATAGAGGAGAGGGGAGAGGGGAGATGATAGAGGAGAGGGGAGATGATAGAGAAGAGGGGAGATGATAGAGGAGAGGGGAGATGATAGAGGAGAGGGGAGATGATAGAGGAGAGGGGAGATGATAGAGAAGAGGGGAGATGATAGAGAAGAGGGGAGATGATAGAGGAGAGGGGAGAGGGGAGATGATAGAGAAGAGGGGAGATGATAGAGGAGAGGGTATTTTATATATCCCTACTCCTTTCAAATAATTGTCGCAGGTTCTTTACAAGCCTCTCCATTTTTCCTGTGATCAGACCACTGATAAAGCATCCCTGAGAAATTTGAAAGGTGGAGCCGAGAATCTTAAACCTTTCATTCAGTAGTCAGATGAATGGACATTAAAAAACTGTTAGTAATAATCTACTTTAAAACTACAATTATTTGGTTTGGCCCATTTTTCTACAAAACAAACAAATGCTGGCCACAGAAACAAACAATTTACAAATGCTGGCCACAGAGTAGTTTTCATTTTATTCTCATTAGTGTTACATCTGTCATATTTAATCTTGGCCTAGTTTCAATGAAATTAAATATAACCAGTCTGTGTTTTTATCTTATAGATAGACTGGTTATCTCTGATTATGTCAAACATCTTCCTTAGATCTGTGACACAGCAGTGCGCCATCAATTACTTACACAAAAGGTGGACAAATTGAGTATAAAATAGCTTTAAATAAATACTAAATATGAACATGAGATAAAGATCTCCCCCCACTTTATTACTATAATCAAACAAAGTACAATACGACAATATGTTTATCAATGAGCCAAAACATAAATCAAAGATAAACAAACAAAACTGGTAACAAAGGTACCGAACATTGAGCAGCTCTTTGCTCTTAAACATCAAACGATTCCTGATATGTGAAATGTGCAACATATAACTATTTTGTCAAATGGTTGAAGTTAACATCACCAAAGCTTTTGCAAGGACCGATCAAGAATTCTTGTGTAATTTTTGGATGACTAGAAAACAGCTTATTTATTTATTTATCTATCTATCTGTTGTTTAAAGGCCAATTTGACAGCTATGGTCATTTCAGAGATGCCCAAGAGAGAGATGGGAGAGAAGATACAGGAAAACTGGTCATTTATATCACAGCACAGATACATGCCTCATCCTTTTTCCAGTGATTTTCTAGACACAGTACTTGGCTTGGTAGTTGGGTAGGAACACTGAAAAAGTGTTCCTGAGAAATTCAGAAGGCGGAGCCAAGATTCAAACACATGGGACCATTAATTCAGTAGTTCAAACAATTGAAACTAAAGCTTTGTCACGGAAGTAACTAATACTCCCGGCACTGAGTTCATATCAAGAATGTGATAGGACACTATATGGCAAAGTTCAAGGGCACATAACTCTTGAATGAGTGGATCACTGGGCATGGAATTTGTGTCTTGCACATCTACACTTCATGGTGATGACATATTTCAAATTTCATTGTAGTCGCATAAAGAATGTGGAAGTAGTTCGCTCCACAAACTTGTGAAATAGTATGCGTATGAACGAACGGATGGACGAACCTACAGTTACTTCAATATACCCCCCAGTCAAACTTTGTTTGAGGAGGTACAAAAATATAAACTTTATGAAAGCCAAGATTTTAAGACTCCAGTATCTTGTGTCCGAGGTAGAGGATCAGGAACATGAAACTAATCATGTGACCAGTGTATAAAATTGATGATCTGCCAGCATTAAATCCTGTGAGAAAAGTCAAACTGTACAAATTTATATCACAATTAATACCAAGCCTTAGTCATACTAAAAACTATAATAATCAATGAGTGATTTTATCTATTCAATAGCCATGTTATGACTACATAAGTCTGTATTATCTCATGTTATCTTACTTTATATATTTGATAGAGTAACTTAAGTTACATTAAATCTATCTCAAGCAGACATTGACACACAAGCTCTGACCATCCTGCTGGTTTTCATTGTTAATTTAAACAACATTTGTGGACAAAATTTTCTTCACTCGATTGACAGATAAACACAGTGAAAATCAAAACAAACTAAGAGCTTTCAAGAATTTGCATATAAAAATACATCAATATATTTACAATGATAACCAAGTGTCTGGTACAACAGTATAATGATATGTTAATGTTATGTGGCTTGAGATATTAGCAAGTTTTTAAACAAAAAAATAATAAAACAAAATATATATACATGTATGTGTATACATATGACATTTATCTGTTGTTCAACAGTGCCCAAGACAAGGGAGAGAAGATACGTCAGTAGATCGGGCAAGTATATCCTTACATTATTTCAAATAGTTTTTCCAGTTCTTTATTGTGCTTAGTATAAAGCACCAATACACTATTTTCAAAACACAGTGCTTGGCTCAGTAGTTGGGATAGGGACACCAGAAAAGTGTCACTGAAACATTGTAAGTTGGAACCTAGATTCAAACCCCTGTCCTTCAGATTAATAATCCAATAGTTACCACTTGACCACCAATCTACCCTATAGATACAGAGAACTACAGGCTGCTTTAAAATAACCTGCTTGAAATAACAAAAAAGGCTGTTTGAAAAAAACGAGGGGTATCAACAGACCCAAACCTAAAATCCTGAAAGTTCCAGTAATTTTTTTATTATTATTTTTCAGGATAAAGAAGGTTCTGGCGGCTCTCTCTTGCTAACTGACATCTGAGTAAGTGTGCGCCTGCTCAAGATATTAACTGCAGACCAATAAAATGGCATCATGTTTGTACTGAAATATGTTAAAGTTTAGTTTTGAAATAATTGGTCATTTCTGGCGCTAAACCCAGACATGTGGCTATACACTGTTTCATTGTACCAGAGTTGTTTAGATCCCGAACACATCCCTCCACCCTAAAAACCTCCACTGATTTAGATTGACCTGGAGGGCCTAGATTATGAAATGGAGGGTTTATTCCAAAACTCTGACACCCCTGAATAACTGACACAGATCTTAGAAACAAAAGAAAGGGCTGTTTGGAACAAGAGAAAGGGCTGTTTGGAACAAGAGAAAGGGCTGTTTGGAACAAGAGAAAGGGCTGTTTGGAACAAGAGAAAGGGCTGTTTGGAACAAGAGAAAGGGCTGTTTGAAACAAGAGAAAGGGCTGTTTGGAACAAGAGAAAGGGCTGTTTGGAACAAGAGAAAGGGCTGCTTGGAACAAAAGAAAGGGCTGTTTGAAACAAGAGAAAGGGCTGTTTGGAACAAAAGAAAGGGCTGTTTGAAACAAGAGAAAGGGCTGTTTGAAACAAGAGAAAGGGCTGTTTGAAACAAGAGAAAGGGCTGTTTGGAACAAGAGAAAGGGCTGTTTGGAACAAAAGAAAGGGCTGTTTGAAACAAGAGTAAGGGCTGTTCGAAAACAACTTTAAAGTTTGATAATTTGTACTGCATCAAGACTATAACAGAGTAGTTCCTGCAGACACATAATTAACCAACACACATCTGACATAATATTATATCTTATTAACTATAAGAGGTCATGCTCTCTCGACACTGGTGTATATTGTCTTCAGATGTATGCATGAGACTGCATATATTTTTATCACAATGGCTTATAATTTAAATGCTTTTAAATATCACTTAATCCCTTCATACGACTGATTATTTTCAACACATTCAGTAAATTTAATATGGTCATAAGAAAGGATTATCAATATCAAAAAATGGCTTTATGTTATCACGTTTCATTTAAAGAAATATTTACATTTCAATTCATTATACAATTTCACACAAAGTTGTCACAATTCAAACGAACAGAGAAGACGCTAACATAACAATTGATCGAATGAATGAGAAATAAAAATAGTTTTGAAAAATGAGAGTCTCTCCACAAGGTTATAATACACCAATATATTAAGTCCATTTATGTAAAGACTTTGATGAGAACAATAAAATGTATACTAGATCTTATTGGAATGTATTAGCAAAGAAAAAAAGAATGCTTAAATAATGAATTAATTTTCTTATGAAATTTGCAACACTGTGTTTGCGCCAAACTTATAATAAAACAACCCTTGTAGTATAAACAGAAACACCATTCAGCAAATATTGCAAACACAAAATATTATAATTATGACTCAAATCAAATATTTGAAACAATTAGATAAATGGATCAGTGAATTACTGTTCTCTGGGGTGACCAACCTTGGCTGACCTGCTCAAAGGACAACTAGGGACTAGTGTCAAAGGTGAAGGTCAAACAAAAGATTGTGTTTTTTTTCAGTATGTTCAGCCTGGAGTTGTAGTGTTTGACCAGATTCATTTGACATCTGAGTGATTAAACAACACATAAAATAGCCAGACATACATAATGATCACAGACTGAATGCTTTAACTTGATGTCTGAGTGATTAAACAACACATAAAATAGCCAGACATACATAATGATCACAGACTGAATGCTTTAACTTGATGTCTGAGTTCATGAAATGGCCAAGATAGCTCTCAATATGAGTTCATGAACAATTTAAGTAATAGGGATATTTTTCAAAAGTTCATGAATAGTTCATGATCATTATATAATAACTGTTCAAATCCAACTGTACAGTGTCATACATGAAGAACAGATAAAGATAAAATCAAGAACTTCCACTGTACAGTGTCATACATGAAGAACAGATAAAGACAAAATCAAGAACTTCCACTGTACAGTGTCATACATGAAGAACAGATAAAGATAAAATCAAGAACTTCCACTGTACAGTGTCATACATGAAGAACAGATAAAGACAAAATCAAGAACTTCCACTGTACAGTGTCATACATGAAGAACAGATAAAGACAAAATCAAGAACTTCCACTGTACAGTGTCATACATGAAGAACAGATAAAGACAAAATCAAGAACTTCCACTGTACAGTGTCATACATGAAGAACAGATAAAGACAAAATCAAGAACTTCCACTGTACAGTGTCATACATGAAGAACAGATAAAGACAAAATCAAGAACTTCCACTGTACAGTGTCATACATGAAGAACAGATAAAGACAAAATCAAGAACTTCCACTGTACAGTGTCATACATGAAGAACAGATAAAGACAAAATCAAGAACTTCCACTGTACAGTGTCATACATGAAGAACAGATAAAGACAAAATCAAGAACTTCCACTGTACAGTGTCATACATGAAGAACAGATAAAGACAAAATCAAGAACTTCCACTGTACAGTGTCATACATGAAGAACAGATAAAGACAAAATCAAGAACTTCCTCACAGTCTAAAAATTATTCATACTTCATGAACTATTCATGAATAATGCAAGGATAGTTCAAGAAAAATTAATATTTTCATGAATTTCATTCAAAGGGACAATGATGAAATGTTTTACACGTTCTTGATATCACTAAGTACAATATAGAGGAGAAAAACATGCAATATTTAACCCAGTACCCCGCATTTCTCTCAATGAGGAACAATTAATATTTTATTCAAACATAAAGCAATTCAAGCTATATTTAAGAATGTTAATAAACTGAGAATATGAAATGTGATTAAGTAATAAAAGTAGCAAATCGAAAAGTTTGTTTAAACTGTAGACAAGTATTGATTCTATTCCTGATATTGCTGTAAACACCTGATAATATTGAACAAGTTTTTCATTTTATGAAGTAACTAAGATATAGAAAAACTTTGCACTATGAAAATCAATTACTCAAAATTCAATTACAAGAGAAAAACTTGCCAGTGTGTGTATGTAACTTTGTCATTAACACTGAATCAGCAGGGGATATTTAATGTTTATTGCTTCATATTATCTTAATGCAAAAATTGACAGCATTTACTTACAAGACAGATAGATTTATTGCAGTTAATTTAATTTTTAAATACATTTGATTCTGTTGTGACACCCAGCAACATTGATATGTCTGACTCCCCTACATACTGTAACAAGCGAATTATATGAAACATGAAGATAACTCTACAAACAACAAACTCATCATGGACCCTATAAATATCTCTCTTAGTAAAAGAATAATAATAAAAGTTCGTTTAAAAAAACTCAACTCTAATCATAGCCAAATTTCCCCTTTGAAACAAATTCATGAAATCGTTAATTCATATTGAACTATTTTTGCATATTTCCATGAATACAAATGTTCAGTTTTTGGATAGATGGTTGGTCAGAGTGAAACAGATAAAAAATGTACAATGTTTATAAAGTTGAAGTATAAAGTTGGTTGACGGGCTAGTGAGGTACTTTATAAAGATGACCTGAAACCTTGTCATATACATATTAGTAACAGTTTAGTTCTTGAATTTTATGCAAAATATCACAATCGACCCGGAGTTGCATAAAATTAGAAATATAAACGATAACAGATTTACTGTTTGCCATAATTAATGTACATATAAGTGACTTATTTTCTCCACACCAGGTCCTCAGCACATTTTATGTCATATATTTTCCAAATTTCAAATGAAATGAGAACATCTCATTGGACAAGAAATTGAGACAAACTGTAGATCATGTATAAATCATAAGAAAATACAATATGAAATGACTGACACAAGAATAAAGTATAAACATACTGCATACCAAATATAGACCTGTATCACCCATCTCAAAGATATACATATATCACCGCACACAGAAAGTGGCACCCTAGTTAATCTGTGACAGGACACATTTTCTTCCCCTAATAGATCACCTCTCTTTATAGGTCATCCCCTTCAAATGGAATTCTTGAACTTTTCAAACAATGTTCATGAAAAGTTCATGAAGTATGAAAACTTATTACACTGGGGACATATACCTTACTGCTTGGATATCACAGTCATGAATAAAAGTATAGCCCATTATAGAACAATACTAATATTTTGTTATAATTTATAATGGATCACACTGTTAAAATAAGTTTGGGAATTCATAAAATATCTTATTTTAATAAATGAAATAAGTCTGGATTTTCATAATGACATTTTTTATTAAACTCCTACTTGTGATAATTCATGAGAATCTATTAGATAAGAGGGTTATAGAAGAGTACTGAGATTTAATCATGGACAATAAATTATGTATATCGTACAAAGCAATAAGTTTTATGGTAGGTGGGTGTATTAAAATTATAATTCATGATCTGAGAAAGATTTCAAAGCTGTGAAAAGTCCCAGTATGTAAATGTTTGCTGTTATATTAATTTAAGTCACAAAACTGGACCCTGGCCTAATTGTGACTGCCATATAACTAAGTTATTTATTTCATTTCCAAAATAGTACAGGCTATAGTATAAATATTTCAAATTATGTACTTTTACTATAAGTTACCTAATAATTTATGCCCCTTTGAATGCATCCAGGTACATCAGGCCTTTTTATCGCCTTTCAGGGTCTGGATTTCCGATCTGTTCCTCAAATTCCCAAAATAATAATAATAAACAAGAGCACCACAAAGGTGTAAACCCTTCTCTGTTCACCGCCTCAGTGAGATCTATCCACCAGTATGAAGTTTCATGTTGCTACCTCT
This sequence comes from Lutraria lutraria, assembly GCA_964023205.1. NCBI lineage: Eukaryota > Metazoa > Mollusca > Bivalvia > Venerida > Mactridae > Lutraria > Lutraria lutraria. The sequence continues at coordinate 34,037,687 of OZ026848.1, read as the reverse complement.
TATAATTTCAGAGTATTGAGCTACATTATTAAAGTTTTTGCACAGAGACAGATGACACAGAGACAGATGATACAGAGACAGATGACACAGATGATACAGAGACAGATGACACAGAGACAGATGACACAGAGACAGATGACACAGATGACACAGAGACAGATGACACAGATGACACAGAGACAGATGACACAGATGATACAGAGACAGATGACACAGATGATACAGAGACAGATGACACAGATGATACAGAGACAGATGACACAGAGACAGATGACACAGATGACACAGAGACAGATGACACAGAGACAGATGACACAGATGATACAGAGACAGATGACACAGATGACACAGAGACAGATGACACAGAGACAGATGACACAGATGATACAGAGACAGATGATACAGAGACAGATGACACAGATGATACAGAGACAGATGACACAGATGGGAACAATTCAGTGATCACAATAGCTTGACTTTTTTTGAAAACAGCTGAGCTAAACAAAAAGGCGTATAAATCAACATGCTATAGAAAGGAAGTTCAAAGGTCATTAAAAATGCTCTAGTTTGGTGTTACATAATTTCCCCACATCAAAGGGACCCAATGACTGTTCCCAAAAACTTCAAGGGAGGGGACACATGCTGCACCAGCAACCCTTTCCCCAGAAAATGCTTACATCAAGAATTAATAAAAATATTTACAACCTAGCTAAAACCCTCACAAAGCATTATTTGACCTTTGACTCCATGCTGGAGTTTTAATATCAAATCAATCAATAAATAAAATACAATCCCAGTGTATTACATTGGAATGGTATAGATTTACATCTTTCTGTATGTGTACAATTGTGCATAACGTCTAGAATAACACAGGGTAGAATTATTTCAAAGAGCAATTTTATACATGTCCAATTTTCATACAAGTTGTATTCATGATACGGTTATTGTTCTTTAGTTCTTTTCAATAGTTGTAGAAATATTGAATTAGAATATTATGAAATACTTAAGGGTAAAAAGGTCAAAATAAACTAAATCAATATTGGCTACACTAAGGATGCAAGGATAGAGGATACCACAAGTTAACTTAAATGGTATTTTCAGGACAGTTATGATGCACAACCTGTAAAGAGGGTGCCATAGGTTTAATGGCATTTCATTAGACAGTTTTCCCTACCAATATTTAAAGAACGCTTTAAATTGAATGGCATTAATGATAGTTTTTACTGTTAGTAAATGATGTCTTAAATTTAATGGCTTTTATGACAGTTTGTAATGCCTTAAAATTTAATGGCACAATTTTAATGGCACTTTCACAGCCAGTAGAGTGAGAGGATGCCACAAATTAAGAAACTATTCTATCAGATTATAGGCCTGTAGAAGGCAAATCACTACAAACAAGAGGGCCAAGATGGCACTATATCGCTCACATGACAATCACTGTTCACTCATTAAAACATTGTTTTGAACCAGTGACCTAGTTTTTGACCCCAGACGACCTATGTTCGAATTTGTCTTACATATCATTAAGACAAACAGTCTGACTAGGTTTGGTGAAAATACGATCAAAATTTGACATCTACAGTGTTAATAAGGTTTTCCTAAGATTTGACCTTGTGACCTGGTTTTTGACCCTAGGTGACCCATATTTGAACTTGTCCTTAATATCATTAAGACAAACAATCTGACAAGGTTTGGCCAAGATCCAATGACATTTAGAGCTTTTACAAGATTTTTACCTAAGATTTGACCTTGTGACCCAGTTTTTGAACCCGGCTGACCCATGTTCATCCTTGACCCACATATCATTGAGGCAAACATTTTGACAAGGTTTGGTGAAGATCCAATTAAAACTGTGACATCTACAGTGTTAACAAAGTTTTCCTAAGATTTGACCTGGTGACCTAGTTATTGACCCCAGATGACCCATATTTATACTTGATCGTTATATCATTAAAACAAACGATTTGACAAAGTTTGGTGAAGATCCAATAATAACTGTGAAATCTACAGTGTTAACATGGTTTTTCATAAGATTTGACCTAGCGACCTAGATTTTGACCCAAGATGACCCATGTTCAAACTCGTCCAAGATATTATGAAGACAAACATTCTGACAAGGTTTCATGATCGTCCAATCAAAACAGTGACTTCTAGAGTGTTCACAAGGTTTTCCAGCAATTTGCCCTAGTGACCTAATTTTACTACAGAAATGACCCATTATCAAACTTGACCTACATATTATTAAAATAAACATTCCGACAAAGTTTCATGAAGATAAAGTCAAAACAGTGATTTCTAAAGTGTTCACAAGGTTTTCCCTTATTTGGCCCTGGTGACCTAGTTTTTGACCCCAAATGGCCCAATATCTAATTCGTCCGAGATTTTGTTGATATTAACGTTCTGACCCAGTTTTGCTAAAATTGAGCCAAAAATGTGGCCCCTAGTGTGGTCACAACAAAAAGTTTGACGACGCACGACGCACACCGCACGACGCGGGACGCCGGACGGAGAGTGATCCTAATAGCTCACTTTGTCACTTTGTGACATGTGAGCTAAAAATGAAATATTCGTATTTTATATTATAATTTATATTGTCCACCTATTGCAATGGTATATGGACTGACTCTGACCCAAAACAAAGTCACCAGAGTTTTTTGACAAACAATTTAACAATGCGACATATTTTATCAATGACTGAAATAACTTTAAAACATCCCAACTACCTTCAACCATTAGCTAGCTGGTGTTAATGATATAAGAAAACAAACATGTCGCAATGTGTAAAAGGCAATATGTTAGAATAGAAATATAATTGAAGTTGGGTGATGTATTTACAGTATATATCAAATATTCACACTGTGACACAGGGGCCAATGTAAGAGGTTAGTGTATGAATGAAGTGCTAGTAAACAGAGATCAATCATGAACTATTTGAGAAACTTCTTACCTGTATCTCATCATTGAAATACATACAATACATAAAAATATCAAAAGAACTTAATATGATCTGAAGTGTAAGAAAGTTTTAGCCTATGTGGCACCTGTATGTACAATCTAATAGTCATAGTTGAACGTTTATTGAAGGGACCAAACTTACAAATCTAACCAATGTTCCAGTGGGTTTAACTCTGTTTTTCAACAATTGTTCAGTTATATACAGCAGCCGGTTCATCTATATAGTTTTCCTGGCCTGTATTTTAACCATGCAGTACTAACTTACCCTTCCACAAGGAACCAGCAACTTCTTGACCCACATATGGAAGAAAATCAACATATTTGACAAATCTTCAAGGAAGGATACGACCCGACGCAACTAGGAATTGAACCTTGATTGCCGGGCACTAACCACTGGTCCACAGCCTTATCAAGGTATAGATTTGGATATATGCATTCATATAGCAAGGAACTGGATCCAGATCACAGGGGTCTGTAAATAATCCCAGAGATATTTTTCCGAAAATTCCTCGCTATCCATGCATGCCCATCAAAATTGGAAATATATAATAACATTTATTTTCTATGGAATATGTGATTATTTAGTTGTTTAAATCATAAATATAAATATTACTACACTATAATCAGTGACAATGGTGTGAAAACTGTTGTATTTTTCTTTTTTTACATGATCATGTGGGAAACACTTCTTGTCAGGGGAAAATTTTGGCCATAATTTTAATAGGGGAAAATGAAGGAAATTTTGCTATGGGAAACTGCCAATATAAGGCAGTAGTAAATAAAGTGAAAAAAAATCACTGAACCCTAGCTAACTTGTAACAGGGGTATGTAAATAATCTGCTAGAGGGGAATGTAAATATCCTGCTACAGGGGTATTACATTATCCTGCTACAGGGGTATTACATTATCCTGCTACAGGGGTATTACATTATCCTGCTACAGGGGTATTACATTATCCTGCTACAGGGGTATTACATTATCCTGCTACAGGGGTATTACATTATCCTGCTACAGGGGTATTACATTATCCTCAATACATCTATAATATTTTATTACTCACTTTCTAGCACAGACAAAATTTATGACAGACATGTACAATCCTATCACAGATGATGTGGGTATTAACTATTAATTTACTATGTGACTCAACAAAGGAGGTTTAAAAGTATAGATATCAAGCTAGCTTATTATATAATTACAATAGATCTAATTCTCACAATCACTGTATGAATGTCGTCTACTTTATGCAAATTGTATTCCCAACATACTGTACAATAGTTATAATCAATTTCCATTTTAAAGCCCGAGACGAGCTTAGCAGATCTTTTAGAAAGTTCAAATTCAATAATCGTCAAGATTCATTAATATGCAAATACAAGAGAATAAGGGCTGTAAATAAAACATGAAGATAATCGGTACATCAATAACAACGAGCACTGATGAATTATGGTCTTTAACGGGAAAATGTGAATAGTTTTAACTTAATTCATAATAAATTATGGATTATCTTAGGTCCGAAATAAGGTTTAATCAAAGTACTGAAAGTACTGTCGGAACTTGATTTTTTTTATATGAGACAAGTCACTGGTGTTGCTCGCAACACAACAATGACTGTTAGGAGAAATCCTAAATTAGGAACTGTACAGTTGATGGATATTCATGCTTAGGAATTAACATACACCATCTCAATATTGCCATCTATTTATGTACATATTCTGATATTCATGTGCTAAATTCCATCAACCTATCATGATGGTTATCTAAGTTATCAGATGTTTCGATGTTCCAGCCTATAATTTTCCGAATACATCGGTACCAAAATAAGCATTTACTGATTTAGTACATACCGAAAAGCTCTTCAAAACGCTCCATTTTAATAATATATCTTGATTATGACCACATATCACTTTAAATGCACACTACAGTGTTAGAAACGAATTAAAATCGACCTATATAATTCTTTTGTGATAATCTGGTTTTGAAGAGTTTCGATTTTCCATGTTTTTATAATATAGTTCCATTCGATAATAGAAATGAACTGACATAAACCACCATCAATTGATTAATCGTAGTTTAAGATTTTTTCAGAAAATCTGTATAATTGGTATGTGAATTATATTCAAACTTAATATCATGATGTTGGACTATACGACTGGTTTTGAAGTGAAAGTAAAAGTTTATTGTAAAAAATTATAGCTATTCGGAAACGAGCCGTTATATGGCAATATTTGCCGATCTCGCTAAAGAATATACCGACATCGCACGATTTCATTAGTTCCATTACGACCCTTCTGTCTTAACACCAAAATACCCTTCACACACTGTAAACCAACATAATAATTGCGAACTTCACAATAACTGTCATTTCTTCGCAAATTTATGTGTACTGCCATTCTATTCTCTGTACTTCGACGGGAAAACCCCATATCCTATTTTTAGAATTTATCCAACTATATATAGCTATAGCCGATAGTATCGATCGATACGCGTTATGGATATAAACCTTAACACTGATTTACATATCATGTCAAAAAGTCACATATAAGACATACATCAATAGTAGATTAATGTAATTACATGCATACTTCTGTAGAGAAATTACTGACCTACTGAACGAAAGCCAAAAGTAGAACTATGGAGCTCACGGCATTTTAGTAAGTCACTGATAGCAAAAATGGAAAACTCGGAGCTTGACACTGAAGGCTTTTAGAATAGGAGGATCTGATTGGTGCTTTCTGAGTTTATTCCTAATGCTGACCAATGACAATAAGACTTGAATTTAAAATGAGTCCCACTGAACTCCCCAGTCAAATAGTTATTTATACTTCATGAACAATATTCATAAAGTATGCAAGAATAGTTCAAGAAAAATTCATAATTTCATGAATTCATTTCAAAGGGGCAGAGTTGAATAACCTTGGACAAAGAGGACTAAACAATTAAAAGAGGCAGAGATACCGTAAGGTTTTCCAGTCACAAGGATAGAATTTTTAGAGATATCTAATGTTATTTTTTGAAAAAAAGAAGACTTATTACTTTTTGAGAGGAATTCATTAAATCATGAAAGTTTCTTGAACTATCCATGCATACTTTATGAATAGTTCATGAATAAATCATGAAGTATGAAGTACTAATTGACAATTGAAATTCAACAATGAAATTAAAGGTCCAAGTCGTCTGGAACCAAAATATACATGTATGTATAAAGATAACAGAGGGAGCCATGCAGATATTAACAAAATCCCAAGACAAACCAGACTGTATGTACCTCTATACCCCAGTTAAACAGTCATTTATAATTCATGAAATATTATTCATGAAATATGTATACACAGTTCAAGAAAAATTCTTGTTTCCATGAATTCTATTTGAAGATGTACAATAAACTGGTATATCTTCTTTAATGTGATGTACATTGTGTACAATAAAAGAAAAACAGAACAAGAAAAACTTGAAAAATAACTAAAGAGAAAATTGTTTAAATGATTAATATGAAATTTAAACCATCAGAAGTCATCTTTTTATGTCTATAGAAACATGAGCTTAAATCAATTGGCAATAAAATATATTTTATTAATAATCAAATAATTTACAATCTCAGAGAACAGAGTTTTATATGACTGTCATACGACTCATACTCCACTGTTAACAAAATTGAATGTATCCCGACAGTGTTGATACATCATCAATTTTTTAGGCATGTAGGAAGCTATTTCTGATGGGGGGGGGGGGGGGGGGCTAAAGTTACATTTGTCTGAAAATGGAGGAGGGGGGGGGGGGGGGGGTATTACAGCTCTGTTTAATTACCATCACAGCCAAATTTATTAGGGGGTTATTAGTCTGCCCAGGTCCTACAGCCCAGTTTGTAACATGACACTCAGAGACTGTAACAGCCCAGTTTGTAACATGACACTCAGAGACTGTAACAGCCCAGTTTGTAACATGACACTCAGACACTGTAACAGCCCAGTTTGTAACATGACACTCAGAGACTGTAACAGCCCAGTTTGTAACATGACACTCAGAGACTGTAACAGCCCAGTTTGTAACATGACACTCAAAGACTGTAACAGCCCAGTTTGTAACATGACACTCAGAGACTGTAACAGCCCAGTTTGTAACATGACACTCAGAGACTGTAACAGCCCAGTTTGTAACATGACACTCAGAGACTGTAACAGCCCAGTTTGTAACATGACACTCAGAGACTGTAACAGCCCAGTTTGTAACATGACACTCAGAGACTGTAACAGCCCAGTTTGTAACATGACACTCAGAGACTGTAACAGCCCAGTTTGTAACATGACACTCAGAGACTGTAACAGCCCAGTTTGTAACATGACACTCAGAGACTATAACAGCCCAGTTTGTAACATGACACTCAGAGACTGTAACAGCCCAGTTTGTAACATGACACTCAGAGACTGTAACAGCCCAGTTTGTAACATGACACTCAGACACTGTAACAGCCCTCTATATTCTATATAAGTCTATTACAAATGTATAACTGACTTGGTCGATAAAATTTTTATATAGTTTTATCATAACCTGAACTTTTAAGAACTTTGTTAAGAAAACATGCTAAAATTGAGAATATTTTCAAAATGTTGCAATTAAAAACAGATCATAAAGCAATTTAATATAGGTCACTGTGTTAATTACTGAAATGAGAAGAAAGTTAAAACATCAATTTGAGAGATTAAGTGAGAAGTTCACATGAACGTTTCTGACACAGATTTCAATACCTTTAAGTATAATCTTCCATAACTATCTTGATATTCTGGTTGCTGAGTGAGAAAATGTTTACCTTACTGTACAAAATGATACATCAAATATCAGGAAGCAAAATAAGTCTTGTTTTTAAGGGTAGGGTAATAAGTCTGTAATAGTACTATATAAGCACAATTCTTCACATTTAAACAATAATCTTTATTTATTTGGGTTTAATGCCGTTTTTCAATATTTTTTTCAGTTCATTCACCTTACAAATCTTTCCAGGACGGAATAATTCTAACCAGTACTAACTTACCCTTTAACAGGGATCTGGCAACTTCTCCTCATGTGAAGGCAAATCAACATTATTGTCAAATTTTCATGTAAGGCTATGACCTGCCTAACCAGGGCAATAATCTTTAATGTGCAGGTTAAAAATTGGACATTGTGATGAAAATTTGATGCGCTTGGAATAGAAATTACAATCAGGACTTCTGCGTACAGAGACGAAAAATGGATTTACAAAATGTCATTAAAAATTCATGAAATGTATTGATTTTTCATCTAAATAATATGTTTATACAGTTTAAGTTCATGACTGTTTAACAAGGATGTTTCAATGAATAATTTTATATTAATGATAATAATGTAATTCACTGAATGTATTATATGAATAAAATACAGTTGTGACCTTCAATTTTTATAGCACTGAATTCTGAACATTATACTAATACTGGGCCGAAACCAAATTCAGATTAAGTATTTCACTTACCAGTTAACTAAATTTCTTACATTTTTCGATATTAATATTTTCGCTTCAGGTGTAATAAACTTTATATTAATAATAATAAAAAATAAATAATTCTATCCCTCCCCCCAATAAATTTATCAGAAATGATAGAAAATGGGAATCATTTCTAAAAAAATCAAAAATTTGAAAGATAAAAAGAAGAAACTCTTGATAGAGTAGACCTACCTGCCACAAATAAGACTGGCACCTTTACCCATCAACTGTACATGCACAAATAATCCTAGCAAACTAACACACACAGCTATTTTCTCGTAAATTTTCACTTTGAAATGATTTTTTGTTTCACTTCGAAGAAATTTAATTATTTCCAATCTATACAAGCACAGTAAGTCTATTAATAATGTGAAAACAGTATTCCTTATAATCACAGAAAAAAGATTTCAGAGCGTATTTCTGTAACTAATAACTTACCGGTATTAATTTTAGATTCACTTTTTAAAAAATAAATTTAACAAAATTATCACAAGGCTTCAATCGAGGTACATAATTCACACTTATAACTTTTTATTTTTCCCACAAAAAATATCAAATTCCTTTAAATGGTATTTAAAGTTTTCAAGTAGACGTAAATATATTCTTCCACATAAATCATTTTTCACTCATCACATCAATTTCACCTTACAAAAACTCCACAGTGACCTGCAGTGTATAACTACAGCATTTACAAATATTTTGTCACAATTTTGTTTATCTCCAAGGTTTAAAGCTTATACAAGTTTCACTATTTTTTTCACCGACCATTGTTTACAACATAAACTCATGACAATTGCGACAAATACGTCAATGACCCGTGCAGGAACGTAAGTTTAAAATTACCTCTCACTGTATAAGATATTACCTATTACAGTGTATTATAAGTATATTCAAAATCACGAGTCTACATTGGTTGAAATATGGGGAGAAAACTGTACCCGATACTTATCTACCCGATGTATAATCTACACAGTCTAACCATGGAATGGACTTAACCATTTTAAATAGGAACAATGCGATTAACTGACCTGGTAAATCTCATCTATATAGAATGAAGGATCAACTGACTAAAAACTTTACAAACAAGATTTGATTAATAATCGTTAATAAACTCAGACAACTGCTTATGTGAACAAATAAATGATTTTAACGGCCTGTTAAGAAAAACAATGGAAGCTTTTAGAAGCTGGGCTAATACATCATTAGAATTTAAATCATAACGATTTTTTCTAGAAGAGTTTTTCCCATAATTTTTTATCTGTATTGAATTTGACAGAAAGTTATCCAAACAAATATATCCTAGCTAGCTTCTCATTGATTGTATTAACAATAAATCAGCATTTATTCAGTCGTTCACTTCTATTCATATGCTTATTAAGGTGTCTCTCTTATTTACATAAACAGTTTACTATAAATAAAGGAAAAAATCTATCTAAGGCCATCCGTAAAACATACTACTCATCAGAAAACGACGAAACAAACATTTTTTGGTGACTCTAAGGTAAAAATATTTTTGTTTTCCAATATATAAACAGCATTTTGACAGGTATTTTGGATTCAATGTAAAAATAAGCTGATAAAAAATATTTGCTATGTACCTACCCACTGAAAATTCTCTGAGTTACCCAAAACTAACACTTTTTTAAGGATGGCCCAAGTTTAGCTTTTCAAACTGTGAGCTAGCAGCTTACAGCGACCTGATACAACCTAATCGATGTAACGACTTTTGCAAACAAAAGACGAAAATTATGAGTTTTGTATTTTCTATAAAAGTCAGGTAGTTTTAAACTCGGCAAATTGCCTTCTGTTTCACATGTATAGAAAAAAGAGTTCAATAATCAAAAGGAATAAATTAGTTCACCATTCATAAGGCATGGAAAAGTACTACATAATAATATCATTCATGTATACGTGTAACAAACACCTGAACATATGATATGAGCGTTAGATTGAAAAACTGAATGCCCCATGGCTCGTATGTTGCCCATACCAATGACCTTGACCTTAGTTAACACCCGGAGTTCTCAGTTTGAGCATTTTATCCCATAATTCACCAGTTAATGGTTAAGAGGGATTATAAGAACATAAAATAAATGCTGAATATGCTATATATCCCCAGTTAAATACTTCTAGTTATCATGACTGTTCATAAAGTATGCAAGATTAGTTCTAGAAAAATTCATATTTTCATTTTATTCCTTTCGATGGGGAAATCTTCCATCAAGTTACAATATAGCAATATAATATGTAACAAATTAATTTAAAGTAATACAAAAGCTTTCATGGGAGATTCTTTCTTTTTTTATGGGGGTTGGGGCCAAACTTGAAGTGTACATAATATTGTGTGTACCACAAAGATCAGCAATGAAGTAAAAGATTGAAAATGACCAACAATATAAAAAAAACATTTGTTTAAGTTCTCAAATAGCCTTCTAAACTAAATGCCGTTATTTTAAGTACTTTAATTCTACATGATTCTCGGGTGATTAAAAATTTCTTAAGTTAACATCTATGGCCAAAGTGAAGTCTCAACATGAAAGTCTAATCTCTCAGATAGCAAAATATTTGTGAAAATTATCTTTAGCAAAATGACAATGATAGAATGATCTTAGCTAACTATTGATCTAAGTAATGGACGGAACAACGAAATCGTAAAACAAATTGATTTTCAATGCTAATTTATAATTCGTACATCACACATATAATCCAGGATAATAGAAAGTCAACAACTTGCATTGTTAGATGGGTGGGGTGTTAAATAACCAACATTTTGTATGGATCCATACCATAACATTACACGCATGAGCCAGTTCTTGGTATACGAATAAAACATTTTAAAAAATGTAAAAGGAAGAATTTTTCACTACAATATTGTCTTTACAAAAGGCAAATCAAGCAAATAACAAATTTAATGAGATGTGCCCAAGTTTTGTCTATTCACAATTTATACTATAAATTTCATAGATGTAAACTATACATAATCACATAGCACCAGTCAATTTGCAATTATTTGAATATTCACAGGGCTGTAAAACTTTTTGAAATCATATTTTTCTCATGACCACATCTTTTGCCATTTTGACAAATGCAGACTGATTTGTTAAATTTAGCATGAATGAAAAAGAAATATTAAAAGCACCTGAATGCTGTCATTTAAATTTTCACATCATTTCGGAAAATGCATTTTGAAAAAAATAAAAAAAACAGTAAAAATGTAGAAATACAATTTGTTCTTTTTATTAGGAACAATTTCTCTCCTTCACAGAATGATTTAAAATATATGTGAGTGTATGTATAAATTAAGTCTGAAATGGACATACTTCACTAAATGTCACTCCAACATTTAGGTTACAGTCCACTAAATTAATACAGTTGTACCAATATTAAATTGTACGAAATTGTAACAAATATACATCCGTTGTAATAAAACCAGAAACAATTGTTTTTTATCAAAAGATGAGTATTTGACTCTAAACTAGATAAGAAACAAATTCTTCCAAGCATATAAATACTGCCATACTACATTTATAAAAGAACAAGCAATTAACATAATTTTTGTCAGTCCATATCATGACCTTTCACCTCAGTTGTCAAGTTATCACCAGGTTAAGTTCAGCTCACAATTACTACAGATAAAAGACATGACAATGATAACAAAATCCTTCAAAAAAACTAAAATAATCTCTCAAAATCATCTCTTAAGTTGTTTGTTGATAAGTCTCATTACTTCATGATTCTATTTAAATTTGAAGTCTGACGTTTGAATTAATGAATGTTTTGAAATGCAAATTCTTACATCTAAATACACAAAGAAGATTTGTATTTTTCATAAGTCAGAAATATTTATTTAAAACTTCATGAACAGGGGTCAGGGGTCACTTCCTTCTGATAAAAAAAACACAACACAAACATTAAGGGCAAGAAAACTCTAAAATTTGTTTATCAAAGTTTTAAAATTACATTGGGTTAAAACTTGAACAACCCTCAGAATGAGTCTCAGAATATTCCTCATTCATTTGTGGAGAAATTAGTATTTGGCTCAGTTTTTCAAAGATGAGGTGTAAATAACCATTAGTGCAGACTATTTATACAATACCAATAACAGAGACTCAATACTTAGTAATAATATTATTTAAAGGCAATGTAAGTTTGTTTAAGAGTTTAATACAATTATTGTAACTGACAAGAGACCACAGCAATAAAACCCAGGTTAACTAATCAATCAATCAACCAATCAATCAACTGAATAGATTACAAAGATATTTAAATGTAATTAATTGAATAAGACTGTAGGTTAATTTAGCATTAAATAAGAAAATTACTGAAGTAATGGAAGTTCTGTGAACAGGGCAGGGTTACTAGGATATATATCACATGTGCTGTGGTAGGTGTGGCATAGGGTGGGTGTCTGGGAATGTGCCGGGGGGGGGGGAGTCACAATACAAGATCATACAAAAATTATTATTTAAAACAAAAAAATATTATCTACATTATTAAGACACACTGTCCCCTCTCAGGGTGACCTTGACCTTTGACCTCCTGCCTAGAGGTTGTCATGAGGAACCAACATATGAAGTTTGATGATTGTAGGAGGAAGCATTATGATTTTATAGACAAAGTTAAAGTTTGGTACAAACAGACAGACCAAAAACAACAAACCCTAGATCTATTGATATGCCAGGAGCATAAAATCAAGCAAACAATTATGATCGGAAACCAAAATATAGAGTCAGTCTACCAGTATTTTCTTCTACATGGAAATTTTAACAGCTGTGGGTGAGGTGCTGCGTAATTGGGCTATAAAATTCGGGTAGGAAAATGGGGAAACTACCTGATCTTGTATCCATATATACATACAAAGGGGGAAACTAATGTTTCTACGCATTTATAAACTTAATATGTTTACTAGAAGATAATAAATAAATAAATGTAAATGTTTGATTTATATTTAAGTTTATCACAAACAATCTTAATTCTATAATGTTTCAAACTGTCAACTCTACATAAATACTAAATTCAAACATGACAACATAAGTAGAAACATGAGGTTAAAATAGATGACAGTGTTTTGATCATAGAACAATTCCTGTCAGTTTATTTGAGACAATTTCCTGTCAACAAAGAAGGAATGAATAAAAATGTTCCAAAAAATTAACAATTTTTGATAAAATGATATTTCAAATGACTTAAAATTCCGTCATAATTATTTTGAATTGTCATAAATCAGTATGAAAGTCAACTCTCGTATGGCTGAGTTCAATCCAAGGTGACAGGCAAATAAATGTTTTGACACCAGTTTGGTAATATGTTTTAGTACTGATCACAAATTCAAAGATATTCTGATTGCATGTCGGTAGACTTTTATCAATAAATCATAAACTTTTTGAACACACCCTATGAATGCTTGTGCCATATTGAACAGCCCTCTTTATTCTTTTAAAAAATATATATCCTTAGGACCTAAAATTTTTCTATCAAACACTAAACAGATAAAATAAATCAGTAATATGTGACGTTCCTGGGGGATTTATTAGAGAAAATACAGAAAGAATTGGAAACAACACCTACTAGAATTAATTATGTTGTTAAACCAAATATCACCAGGAGAGGGGAAGACTTTATCACAGTGACCGTGACCTTGAACAAAGGGTTATAGACCTGATGTACATCAGTATATACATTTATAAGAGGTTCAGATTTAAATCTATGATTTAAGATTTTGGCTACCCATAAACACAAAATCCCAGAAATAAATTTGCAAATTTACAAACAGACAGGTGTTCAGCTGCAGCCACTTTGAGACATTGTGGACATCAAAATATTACAATGAATCCTGCACATAGGAACTTGGTCTGAACAAGTATTTTATATTCTATGCCCACATAAAGAAAAAAACCACTTATAAAATATTTCAGCGAAGCAATTGGTAAATATAACTCAATTACCATAATTTAGTAATGGATATTGATCGGAATTATGACAACTTATAATTACTTAAACCACTTCAATGTAATTGTCTACAAAAATCTATAACAATGGTATGGACAACAATGAAATTACCACAATTTGGTTTCACTTTCAATGGAAAGTTTTGTTTTGTTTCTACGCAATTATAAATAAGGTCCAACCAATTAAATAACATAAAACATAACATAGGAAACAAAAGGCTGCTCCAACATAAAGTAAATAGTCATAACACATGGATAAACTTCCAGTGTTGACCAGGAAACAAGAAAACAATACAAACCAGACTTTAAATAATTACTTATTTAAAAAAAAAACATTTGTACTTGGTACAATGACCCATAATGATTAGAAAAATAGGTCAAACTTTTTTTTTAAACAAGAAGCTGCGCTAGATCAATAAACGCATACGCCCTTAGCGAACAGACGGATGGATAGTGCAATCACTATATGCCCCCACATGACTAGATGCCATGTGCATAAAAAATGTGCACTGAAGCCAATATCTGAGTCAGGGCCTCAGTTTTTAGTGAGGGTTAATTTACAACACAAATTGTAAACAACAAAAACCCATTAATCAGAGCTTAAAGCTGGAAACACCACTGTCGGGAGCACCACAATCAAAATTATCATCAGTGTTCTCACAAGACGTCAAAAGTTGAGGGTAAAAACTGACCCTTAGCTGATTATAATTTGAAGAGTCCTATTAATGTTATATAAAATTTCACTCTTTGGTACAAATTCTCAAGAGCCAGAAGCTTTATTTTGATAATTTCATAAGTCAAAATGCCATTTTTAGGGTGAGTCAAATGAAAGCCATGATTATGAAATAAAACTTTCCATCCCATATCTGAAATTGTTTCATGCAACACAGCATGAAGAAAACTCAGACTTTACAAACACAAACATGACAAAAGCATTGCTTTTCTTTTTCAAATCTAGCTGCATCAAGTATTCAAATTCACTTGAGACAAAAATTCCAAAGTTACAAACAAGAACATTATTATCATCGACAGATAAGTATACAGGCTTATGAACAAAGTACATGTGGAGTTAAAACCTCTTATCTGATGATTTACAATGTGCATTTAATACACTGATTTGTTTAAACAGAATGTTGTAAATTATCTGTGATCCCACAATGCACTTTGATTGTCAACATAAATGGAGTGAAATCTCGAAAGTTTTATGCAGATTTTGGCAACAAGCTGGAGTTATACATTATATCTAAGATACTTCTGAAGTGGTTGTTCACAAGTAAATGAATTCCTGTAACTCTACATTTTCTAGACGAATTATACTTATGAGTATTTGTTTATTATAGCTGTTTTCGAGTACTTACTGTGTTGTCTATTACTAAATTGGCTAATCCTGGCCATTTGATTGGCTAATGGTGATTTCAGTCATTTTTGATTGGTCAATCATTGGACTGGCTATTCGCCGCGTTACCTGTCATGTTTGACTGAATCTGTTCGTCTGCTCAGTTGTTGAAACACAAGTAAGTAATGTAGGCATCGTTCTATGATGTTAACGTGGCATAATATCGGGAACATCATTAGATGTAATTTTAATGTGGTCGTATCATATCAGACTATGGTGGATTTGGTAGTATTTAGGGTGTACTTTATTCCATTGATGTATGGTATGATAATACCATGTACATGTGAACTATATACATGAATGTATTCATTTGTCAAATACTCTTGATTGTCAAAAAATGTGTATTATCTTAAACCAATGCTTCTTGTAATTCGTCTAACTATAACGTTTTGTTATAGTTGTTCTTGTTATTGGTATAGTATGTTCGCAATAAATTGTGACTTGCTTATTACTAATGGAGGCATAAAATCAATGTATGAAACTAAGTTTGGAGACACACCTAAACTTTCTACTGATCTTTTTGGACTGGGCAAGGAAACAACCAATAAGAGGCTTGGTTTTAAAACTGGTCATTATAAGAAACAACCAATCAGAAGCTTATAGTTTTAAAACTGGTCATTATAAGAAACAACCAATCAGAAGCTTATAGTTTTAAAACTGGTCATTATAAGAAACAACCAATCAGAAGCTTATAGTTTTAAAACTGGTCATTATAAGAAACAACCAATAAGAGGCTTGGTTTTAAAACTGGTCATAGAAACAACCAATCAGAGGCTTGGTTTTAAAACTGGTCATAGAAACAACCAATCAGAAGCTTATATTTTTAAAACTGGTCATTATAAGAAACAACCAATCAGAAGCTTATAGTTTTAAAACTGGTCATAGAAACAACCAATCAGAAGCTTATAGTTTTAAAACTGGTCTTAGAACTAACCAATCAGAAGCATGGTTTGTAAACTTGTCTTAGAAACAACAAATCAGAATCATGGATAGCTTTAAATACTAGATTGTTTTAAATCATAAAATGAAGGTATTTAGGCGACTAGATTTGTAGAAGCATAAAAAGCCAGTCAGGTCATGCCTATCATGGAATGGGAAGAGAGACAGCAGGAGATCCTAGCACATGCTGTAAAACTTAACCAGTATACGTTACATCAGTGGAAGATCCAGCTGGCTTGAATCAAAGAGACAATTCTATAAATAGTAACATGTAAAAGTCATGTGACACTTACTCTTCTGATTTCTCTGAATGTATTGACCCCTGCGAAGTTGACCCGATTTTATAATCGTGCGGTAACGTTGCTCGCTGATGATGATGTAAACCATCGTAACGTTGAAACGACTGGTGATTGGAATTGTTACTTGTTCCAGAGAAAGTCTTTGATTTTGGTATATTTCGATATCCATCTATCGTGTTCTTTTCTACAAGAATCGCTTTACTGGTGTTTCCTCCAACTGTCCGCCGTGCGTATCTTTTACTCGGTGATCTGAAAGAATAAAGTCAAATGGAATAAAGAAACGTCAGTCACATTTTATTGATTTTATATTGACAGATATTTGTTCTTCATTCTCTTAAGCTTTGGACTGACAAGTAAGCTACAATAAAGAAATTATACTATGAAATTTCCTAATTCATTATACTAATATATATTTTAACTAATTCAATATAAAAAACGTAAGTCTTTTTTCCTCATAAAGTATAAATTCACAGACATGTTATGTTAATGGCTTACTTAAATGAATATTCAAACATTGGGAAAACATTATTTTTATCAATATATACGCAGAATTTTATTACTTTATTAAATAAATAGATTTCATTACAAAAACTTTTGCCCTGAAAAATAATATATTGAGTGAGATATGAATTTAATGAGGTAGGAGGGGCACTGTTAATTAACCATAATTAGAGTCTGGCTATTTGTACAATATTCCTGTAAACGTGAATAACAATTAGGGGTGTCGAATTCCTATGCCAGACTTGTCCAACACAAAATTTGTTCCTATCGGACGCATAGCATTTTTGTTGAAGTTCTCGGTAGATTAGAAAGCAAGTTTGGAAACAAAATGATAACAATGGTAAACAAAATGTATGCTTCATAGCCTGGAGAGATCCTCAACAGTTTTGATACTTAATCATTTTGACATTACTTCAAAATTAGATTATATAACTTGAATATCAATTCCATGGTTCAGATGTGGACAAGTTGATTGTTATTGTGAACAACCTAGATTTTCCAGTCTACTTGTCAAGGGACAAGTAGAAAAATATGACATTTCCACACTAATGAACATAAATTATAACAAAAACTCAAACAGACATAAGTCTTCTGACAACTATATACTTGATACATAGATATCAAATATTGAATTCTGATCAACAGTTTTAATGTGTTACACAAACATAATTGTGCTACAGTAAAACCTCGATTATCCGAACACTGATTATCCGAATACCAGGTATTATCCAAATAAAATCTACGGTCCCGATAACGTCTCTCTATATATTTCAAGTACAACGAACCCCAGTTATACGAATCAGATTTTACAAATACCTGGTGTAATCCGAATACTTTATTTGGTCCCTAAAGTTACGAATGCGCGTATTTTCACACCTATTATTCGAAATCGTCAATTTAACAATGGCCGATTGAGAATCAAATGCCGTGTGACAAACAATGTGTAACATCAATTCATACACGAAGCGTGTCAACAGTTTAATTATCGTTAAGTTGACCATAATGTTTGTTACGATTTTATACTAATCGCGACGAATATTTCACTATGATCTCGGGTATAATAAGTTAATACGCGTACGTACCTGGTGATCTGTATGAAATTATTTGCATTCCAGCGTCATTCAAAATTTAAAAACTGATTCGAACACTAACTAGAATATGCTGATTTAGTGAAACAAGAGGGCCAAGATGGCCCTATATCGCTCACATGACAATCACTGTTCACTCATTAAAACATTGTTTTGAACCGGTGACCTAGTTTTTGACCCCCAGACGACCTATGTTCGAATTTGTCTTACATATCATTAAGACAAACAGTCTGACTAGGTTTGGTGAAGATACGATCAAAATTTGACATCTACAGTGTTAATAAGGTTTTCCTAAGATTTGACCTTGTGACCTGGTTTTTGACCCTAGGTGACCCATATTTAAACTTGTCCTTAATATCATTAAGACAAACAATCTGACAAGGTTTGGCCAAGATCCAATCAAAACCATGACATTTAGAGCTTTTACAAGATTTTTACCTAAGATTTGACCTTGTGACCCAGTTTTTTAACCCGGCTGACCCATGTTCATCCTTGACCCACATATCATTGAGGCAAACATTTTGACAAGGTTTGGTGAAGATCCAATTAAAACTGTGACATCTACAGTGTTAACAAAGTTTTCCTAAGATTTGACCTGGTGACCTAGTTATTGACCCCAGATGACCCATATTTATACTTGACTGTTATATCATTAAAACAAACGATTTGACAAAGTTTGGTGAAGATCCAATAATAACTGTGAAATCTACAGTGTTAACATGGTTTTTCATAAGATTTGACCTAGCGACCTAGTTTTTGACCCAAGATGACCCATGTTCGAACTCGTCCTAGATATTATGAAGACAAACATTCTGACAAGGTTTCATGATCATCCAATCAAAACAGTGACTTCTAGAGTGTTCACAAGGTTTTCCAGCAATTTGCCCTAGTGACCTAATTTTACTACAGAAATTACCCATTTTCAAACTTGACCTACATATTATTAAAATAAACATTCTGACAAAGTTTCATGAAGATAAATTCAAAACAGTGATTTCTAAAGTGTTCACAAGGTTTTCCCTTATTTGGCCCTGGTGACCTAGTTTTTGACCCCAAATGGCCCAATATCGAACTCGTCCGAGATTTTGTTGATATTAACGTTCTGACCCAGTTTTGCTAAAATTGAGCCAAAAATGTGGCCCCTAGTGTGGTCACAACAAAAAGTTTGACAACGCAGGACGCACACCGCACGACGCCAGACGCCGGACGAAGAGTGATCCTAATAGCTCACTTTGTCACTTTGTGACATGTGAGCTAAAAATGTACCAAACATAAAAACATTACGTCTTCGATTCTTTAATTGTTTGAGAATGTGACGATAGCGCTGCCTAGTCGATCGTTAGTAAGTGAAGTGAGAATGACATATTATTGTGTCGGATTGTGTTCTGCATAATCCATAAATGCGCGGGTATTTATTTAACAAGAATTATTGTTTCATTTGTTAACTCATATACATTCATAAAACAATGATAAATGATGTTTGTTATACATTTTATTTTATTCTTATCATCATTCAAATAACGTCATGTTTGCATACGAGAGTTAACTCCCTTGCAATATACGGACAGTACGGAATTTATCGTTTCCAACCAGTATATCATACTGAAATGGATTATTCGAAACCATGGATTATCCGAATGATTTTTCAGGGCCCAACGACATTCGAATAATCGGGGTTTTACTGTATTTGACTGTAACATTTTTTGTAAAAAATTTTCCAAAGCAAATATATTATGTAAGTTAACTCCATAAATACTAAATGTTCAAATTTAGAAATTTTACATAAATTCCACTCTCCTTTCACATTAATACAATATAGAAGACAATGTTGATAAATTAACAGAGCACAATATACATACTGTACAAGGAAAAAATAAACAAACAAACATGCAATATAAACAAATTAAATAAAATGTTTACAAACGACACAGAACAAAACCAGGCACCTGAATAGTTTTATACAATAAAAAAAATAAGTTTTAACAAGAATGTAAACACCACAAATACTACATTTATTGATGCAAGGGCCACAACTCTTCACTTAATTCATAATTAATATAGACCTACTGCTTTAATGAAGGTAGCTTAAACAAGAGGGCCACATTCGCTCTTTATCGCTCACCTGAGAACAAAGGCCAATAATTAATGACCAGGTAATATAGTTTCCATCTCGTAAAACTCATTTTTACGTAGATTTTGAGATCAAAACCAACAATGAAGGTATAATACTATTCATTTCTAATCCAAGGGCCCATAACTCTTTAAGTTGTGGTCCAATTCCACCCATAACTGAACTTGTCCAAAACCATCAGGTCATACACATTCATTGTAAATATGATTAGGATCGATGAATAAATGAAGGCGCTAGAGTGTAAACAAGCTAAAATATAGCAAATTTTCTAAGTCAAGGGCCAATAACTCTTGGAGATGTGGTCTGATTCCATCCATAATCAAACTTGACCAAGATCTTTTGGTTATACTCATTTACTGAAAATATTACTGTAGAACTGGTTTTATTCGCGTTAGTTTTATTTTCGCTAATATTCGCGAATTGAATACCTCGCGAATTCATAAATATCGTGAATAAATACTAAGTTTTATATATTCAAAAATGAGTATATCCGAAAATACGTAACTTAAGTCACTACTAGTATATCATTGTAGAATAATCAGTTTAGTTCATCTGATGAAAGCAGTATATCAACGATAAACATATACCTTCAATGTTTGCATTCTATTTTTTATAATATTACTTAAACTAAACTTTCGTTTGTAGAACAATTTTTGACATCGTTTGAACATACTAGTAACGGTTTTTCACACTTCCCTACTGTTTGTAAAACATAACTTCCACAAACAAGAGGGCCAAGATGGCCCTTTATCGCTCACCTGAGAACAAAGTCAAAATAATTAATGAACAGATAATATAGTTTCCAACTCGTATCAGCCATTTTTATGTAGATTTTGAGATCAAAACCAACAATGAAGGTATAATACTGTTAAACAAGCTAAAACATAGCAAATTTTCTAATCCAAGGGCCCATAACTCTTGAAGTTCTGGTCCGATTCCACCCATAACTGAACTTGTCCAATACCGTAAGGTCCTAAACATTCATTGTTAATATGATTAGGATCGGTGAATAAATGAAGGCGCTAGAGTGTAAACAAGCTAAAATATAGCAAATTTTTAAAGTCAAGGGCCCATAACTCTTGAAGACGTAGTCCGAATAGCACCCATAATCGAACTTGTCCAAGATCTTTTGGTTATACTCATTTACTGAAAATATTATTAGGATCGGTGAATAAATGAAGGCGCTAGAGAGTAAACAAGCTAAAATATAGCAAATTTTCAAAGTCAAGGGCCCATAATTCTTGAAGTTTTGGTCCGATTCCGCCAATAATCGAACTTGTCCAAGATATTTTGGTTATACACATTTACTGAAAATATGATTAGGATTGGTGAATAAATGAAGGCGCTAGAGTGTAAACAAGCTAAATATAGCAAATTTTGTAATTCAAGGGCCCATAACTCTATAAGTTATTGTCCGATTTTGCCCATAAACTTAGCCGAGACATTGTGGCCATATACATCGTGAGCAAGTTTAATCACGATTCGTTAAGAGCTGTGGTTGCTAGAGGGTAAACAAACTAATTGTGGACGTACGACGGACGACTTACATTCAACGATCCTAAAAGCTCACCTGATGAATTAGGTGAGCTAAAAATGATCGAGAGCAATTATTTTTGATGATATAATATACACTGTGTTGCCTTTTTGTGCTCAGGAGAGCTAGTAATCCAAGATATCTGCTAATATAGTGCTGAGATGAAGGTTTAAAGGGGCATACCCTACAACTGACAAACATTCTGCGAAAGTGTAAAAATGTACTAGATGTATATGTAAAACAATATATAATGGATAATTGCAGGAAGAACATGGGTCATAAAATGACTAGTTTAGGTACTAGCCGCAAAAAACATAGCTATGAATAATAAATCACTTCCACCCAAAAATTCCATGACTAAATGTATGTGTCACAAATAAATATTTTTTATGATTTTGTTTTTAATTGGATAAATTTTTGGCTGAAACTTTCTTCGTCGGCTTTTTTCTTTACAAGCTTCTAATTTATCATCATTGTGCTTTAATTCTAAATGCACCAAGTTGTAGGGTTTGCCCCTTTAAGTTATATACATGAAGTCATAAAGATATTATATAAATATCTGCATCAAATATTCATCAAGAAGTTATTCATACTTCATGAAGTATGCATGAACTATGCATGAAGTATGCATGAACTATGCAAGAAAGTATGCATGAATTTCTTTCAAAGGGGATATTCATAAAAACAATTACCCAAGGTTTCAGCCTAATCCGGATTGGTACAAACATTTTAGTTCACTTTTACCACAAAGGAATTAAATAAGTAAAGTTGTAAGAAAAAACATGATTGTGTGAAGTCTACCATAGGGATCCTGAAAATGTTGTCAATGTAAGAAATCACACCTGGAATAAATTAGTTTTTATTGTTAAGGTTACTATCAGTGACTGTTATAGTTTACTAGCCAGATTTAAGTTCACTGAGTATCAAACATGTGTCTGATTCAATGATAAGATTTATACCTATACCAGTAATTAATTTTACAAAACTTACAATATACGACAAATTAAGTTTCCTTATTTCATACAACACAGTTATTTCACATTCCTGTTCAACATTTTATAATCTCCAGTGGTTGTTATGATGAGGAAATAAGAGATAAACATTTTTATTTAAGAATTCTACATAAAAACATTTATGATACAGATAGCATTGGTACCCCCCCCCCCCCCTGCAAAGAGACAGTCAAGTTACCAAGGGAGACAACTCAAAAACTTAAACATGCTTTTAATCAAGAAATATCTTACCTTCAATCAGTCATTGGATCATTATCAAATATAAATTGACCACAGACCAATTGAAATATTTCAAATCTGAGACTATTTAGGCAAAAGACAACTAAATGTACAGAATTATTTATTTGGGTTTACCCTTGTTTTTCAACAATCTTTCAGTTATATACAGCGGGCAGGATTATAATGGTTTACATAGGTTAAATACAGATGAATATTGACCTAGGTTGTAGGTAACATGCAAACAAATTCAATGTTTTTTTGTTTTTATGGACCAAAGTAACTATCTGACAGTACAAGTAGATACTGCCTAAAACAGGCAACTAAAAGTGATAGTGGTGTCAGGTTATCTTAGGTAACAGACAGCTAAATATAACAAACTGATTGTGGTTATCCTTGGTGTAAGACAACAAAATGTAAATATTGACAAGTAAAGTAGAAACATAGGTCACATACAACTAAATGTTTCAGAATTCTCAGATAATAAAATTGAAAACTTGATCTACACATGAATACAAGAACAAGATCAAATTATAAAACAAGCTACACAGATGCAAACTAGATGCAAAGAAACAAAGAAACAATGCACATGAACATACAAACAACAACGTCACAAACAACAAGTTTAAGTCCAAACTTCTATGAAAATAAGAAATGATATGGCTAGATTAGTGCATGTCGCCATTTTATAGTTACAACACACAAGACTTATTACAAGCATACATTATGGTAATGAGAATTTTAACATGCATGATTTTATATATGGGGTCAGGGTCAAGTTGGTATATGTCAAATTAGACCTGTGTTATGTATGGGGTCAAGTTGGGGGTCTGGGTGGTATGTGTAAAAATAACCTTTATGTTTAACATAAGGGGAAAATAAATACTGTGTTATTTGAACCAAATGTTGCTAAACAAACATCCCTCTCTGTGCTTGACAAATATTAATATTTAGAATTATTTCAGTCCAAACATTTATCTGACATATGATTAACAGAAGCAGGAGTTTATTGTGCATAATATAAACATAATGTTCCCATCAAGAAAATAATCAAAATGAGGTATGAAGCACAAATGATTTTCATGTATGTGTGTGTATGTGTATACCCAATTACAGTCTAAACTGCAGAAACAACCACATTTGATTAAAGGTCATTATGTCAGTGATGATCATTCATTCTTTATAGATTAAGAACCCTAATTATAAATCTCTTTTCTAGTCAATGGAATACCTTTGTACACAGATTCAATTAAGCGATAAAATCGAAATGAAAATAACTCATGCTGGACGGGATCTTGTGGGGGCACTGATCTTTTAGGTCTCATAGGTAGAGCTACACTAGAGGACGTGAACAAAATACATAATGCAACCAAAATGATAATAATTATAGGGTGCGTATAAATCAGCCAAACATGCAGAGACATTTTATGTTAGAAATAATAAGAGGATCGCTGTAAACCAAGGATGCTACATAACGGGTGGAAAAGAAATAAAATGGCAGACGCAGTCCATGTTCGAACATAAATGGAAGGGTAAACCAAAAATGTGGCCTACACCACTGATGCAGGAGAAATTTGATTGTAATTATAGAAAGGTACCATACAGGGGCTCACCTGCAGAAGGAGCGCTCAATTTTAGCTCTACGCTTCGATTCTTCCACAGTTTGATATTCGGTTTTACCACTGAAATAATTGGTATCAAGGGAAGTAACTCTCACAGTCAATTAGTTTAACAATTGTACAACAAGAGTGTATAGACATGGAAATGATTTTACTTCAATGTATACAGACAATCAATCATTGAGATTAAGTTCAAGCGAACAGAGGTTTGAGTGCAGTTACTGGTTACAGCATGACCACAAAAACACACAAACCTGCAGGCATATAAATGATCACATGATCAGATGATACCTTCATAAAACATTTTTTGTCATCAGACAGAAAAACACTCATAAACAGACACAATAACTGTGGAAAAATAGTATTCATAATCAGACAGCATTGAAATGAAAAATTTGAAAAGAATATTCAAACATTAGTTGTTACATCATAAAATAAAATTGTAGCCAATGCTGCACAGACAGAGAGCAGTCTGAGAATTAACTCTGGTACCAGTCAATATTGCTGTAAAATAACATTTAAACGGACAATAATTATTGTAGCTAAGTATATCACAAGGTTATCTTTGAGTCGAGCAAAGTGAGCAATAACAGTATGCAGCAATAAATTGAGTCTATAAAATGCAGACTGCTACAGAATGTAAATGCATGACAATGTAGGTTGCTTGTGACACAGTGAAAATGTGACATAAATGCAACATTAATGTAGTACAAAGCAGATTTGACAAGATACAAAGCTCCACTTGTTAAACTGTGAATGACAAAAGTAATCAAGTAAATAATAAACAATTATGGGGCAGAAAAATACACTAACTACTCTATATGATGTGTCTCATCAGATAGAAATGAAAATTATCAATGTCAGGGGAGGTAACCCAAGTAAATTTGTCCCCAACACAGAGCATCTATTTTTTTAATGGTTTAAATTACTGGTAATTCAATTATTTCAGCTTGATCAGATTTTTATTGTAACCTATTATCTTATATATCTTATTTTGTTTTACATACAGTATGGTATATTTCATACACAGACATAACAGCATTTGTAAATAAACACCTTGGTCAATATACATAGCTAATGATATACAGTTGAATCTCGTTATCTCAAATTTCTAGGGACCGCGGAAATTAGTTTGAGATAACCGAAATTTGAGATAAACAAATACTGTATAATTATATATATTTTAAAGTATTTGTGTACACGCACGTACAGTAGCCTTTATTTAAAATTACAATGCATGTGTGATTACGTTTCGCTTGAATAAAATATGTGCATACGTAGAGAAGAAACAAAATAATTATGTATCTATTCATAATAATTAATATCAACAATTAATGTCCCAACATAAAATACTTATTAACGAAATTTTTTGTAAGAATTCGAAAAAATGGAGCGTCTAGCTTTACATATTTTCGGATGTGTACGCATTCCGTACATAATGTAATATGAATGCGTTTGTTGCAACGCCAATCACGCTTTCGGAATTAATTATTTTTATCAAGCAAAGATCATTTTACTAAGATTGGAATCCAACACTGTCATAGGTGGCAAGTAATGGTACTCAATTTTCAAGTTAAACCTACGAGTATCCTAGTATTCGGATACTCACCGCAGCCGAAGTTATACGTGGTGCGTATTTGTTTACCTTACCTACCATAATTTTAGTTAAGTCAAATACCAGGTATGATTATCATGCTACATTACACGTGTGCTCTCTGTTTGTCACACTGTTATAAATCTCCCGTAGCCTTTAAATTGTTCAATTAGCAAAATGTCATGATAGGTGTGAAAGCGTCCATTGTTCGCTGATCTGCTCCAACTTTGAGATAAACAACTCAAACTACATGCTAATTAGAGTCACGGGGACAAAAATTTAGTTTGACATAAACGAAATTTTGAGATAAGTGAATTGGAGGTAAGCGGATTAATTTCATATAGAGAAAGAGCAAAAAAATCGGGACCCAACTAAACAGTTTGACATAACCGAAATTTTGATATAAGCGAGTTTGACATAACGAGATTCAACTGTATTTGTTAATAAACACCTTGGTCAATAGCTATACATAGCTAATGATATATTTGTAAATAAACGCCTTGGTCAATAGCTATACATAGCTAATGATATATTTGTAAATAAACACCTTGGTCAATAGCTATACATAGCTAATGATATATTTGTAAATAAACACCTTGGTCAATAGCTATACATAGCTAATGATATATTTGTTAATAAACACCTTGGTCAATAGCTATACATAGCTAATGATATATTTGTTAATAAGCTGATCGACCGTTAATAAAATTTTCCATGAAGGTAATCACATGATGTTGAAATATATCCACAAAACATTCTTGTTACATCAGTTACACAGGAAATATCAGAGTTACTAATACACAACAGACAACATAGTGACCTTGTGACCTGGACCCTGATGGTACTGAGCCCCTATTGTATGCAGCACTTCCTCTTTGTTATTATTATTAGTAGTAAAGTTTGACCAGATCCACATGAGTTGTAAATGAAGATGAAGAAACACACAGACAGAAGACTAAAGTTATGACAATGATATCTGACTCCCTGCAGGACATCATATTGTACAACTCTTCCTGAGCAAGGTGACTTCAGCACTTTGATAAATCAGATATACAGAATACTCCCTGACTGAAAACTTTATGATGTAATACAATAACAAACAGGTTTTAAACTCTTTAACTGAATTTAAAAAACCAAGTTGGCAAAACAAAACAAAATACACTATAATGATTGAACCACAGGTTTGTTTAAGAAGGGATTTTAAAAATACTCTTAGTTCTTTCTATACACTTATTAACTACAAGAACAGATGCCTGGTGGTGTGTGAAATCAGGGATCAACTAAGGTTCACATGACTACATTAAAGGTCACACCAAATATATGGGCATGGCTTACAGACACACAAAATGCATACAGAGAACATGAAAACGAGAAAATCAGTACTAATTAATTAAAATGTGTCTATATGTTTATAGTCTGTTATGTTTTCATTCCTTTAATCTTTTTCATGAAGTCGCAATCTTGAGCTCTGGTTTAATAAAATTACATGCAGAACGAAATAAATTAAGTTTAAAAATTAAATACAAGGGAGACCACTCAACATAGTAAAAATGACGGTATATTTCAAGATTTTTAAAAACAGTGATTTTACACTGAGACATCTAATTAGAATTATGAACAATATTATGAAATGAAGAGGGATGTAAAATTTGAATAAGAAAAATTGATTCTAAAATACAAACAAGAGGGCCATGATGGCCCTATAAATGCTCACCAGGAGAAAAGGTCATTTGGAGATGAACACTGTTGAAGTTTTCTATACGAGTCCAAGTAAGATCAGGTGACCCATCTGGGCCAATTTTTTATCCCATGGCCATTATATGAACAGATTTAAAAGAGGTCCATTAGACAAAGCTAGATACCAAATATCTTAGCTCTAGGCCTTGTGGTTTCGGAGAAGAAGATTTTTCAAATTTTCCTATATAAAATAGAAGAAACCCCAGGGCAGGGCCAATTTTGACACTAGGGCAATAAATTGTACAAACTTGGAAGAGGTCCACTAGACAATGCTACATATCAAATATCATAGCTCTAGGCCTTGTGGTTTAGAGAAGAAGATTTTTTAAATTTTCCTATATAAAATAGAATAAACCCCAGGGCAGGGCCAATTTTGACCCCGGGGCCATAATTTGAACAAACTTGGTAGAGGTCCACTAGACAATGCCACATACAAAATATCAAAGCTCTAGGCCTTGCAGTTTCGGAGAAGATTTTTTAAATTTTCCAATATAAGTCTATATAAATCAAGTGACCCCCGGGGCGGGGCCAATTTTGACCCTAGGGCAATAATTTGAACAAACTTGGTAGAGGTCCACTAGACAAAGCTAGATACCAAATATCTTAGCTCTAGGCCTTGTGGTTTCGGAGAAGAAGATTTTTCAAATTTTCCTATATAAAATAGAATAAACCCCAGGGCAGGGCCAATTTTGACACTAGGGCAATAAATTGTACAAACTTGGTAGAGGTCCACTAGACAATGCTACATATCAAATATCATAGCTCTAGGCCTTGTGGTTTCGGAGAAGAAGATTTTTTAAATTTTCCTATATAAAATAGAATAAACCCCAGGGCAGGGCCAATTTTGACCCCGGGGCCATAATTTGAACAAACTTGGTAGAGGTCCAATAGACAATGCCATATACAAAATATCTAAGCTCTAGGCCTTGCGGTTTTGGAGAAGAAGATTTTTTAAATTTTCCTATATAAGCCTATATAAATCAAGTGACCCCCGGGGCCGGGCCAATTTTGACCCTAGGGCAATAATTTGAACAAACTTGGTAGAGGTCCACTAGACAATGCTATATACCAAATATCTTAGCTCTAGGCCTGGTGGTTTAGGAGAAGAAGATTTTTCAAATTTTCCTATATAAAATAGAATAAACCCCAGGGAAGGGCCAATTTTGACCCCGGGGCCATAATTTGAACAAACTTGGTAGAGGTCCACTAGACAATGCCACATACAAAATATCTAAGCTCTAGGCCTTGCGGCTTCGGAGAAGAAGATTTTTTAAATTTTCCTATATAAGTCTATATAAATCAAGTGACCCCCGGTGCGGGGCCAATTTTGACCCTAGGGCAATAATTTGAACAAACTTGGTAGATGTCCACTAGACAATGCTACATACCAAATATCTTAGCTCTAGGCTTTGTGGTTTCGGAGAAGAAGATTTTTCAAATTTTCCTATATAAAATAGAATAAACCCCAGGGCAGGGCCAATTTTGACACTAGGGCAATAATTTGAACAAACTTGGTAGAGGTCCACTAGACAATGCTACATATCAAATATCATAGCTCTAGGCCCTGCAGTTTCGGAGAAGATTTTTTAAATTTTCCTATATAAAATAGAATAAACCCCAGGGCAGGGCCAATTTTGACCCCGGGGCCATAATTTGAACAAACTTGGTAGAGGTCCAATAGACAATGCCACATACAAAATATCTAAGCTCTAGGCCTTGCGGTTTTGGAGAAGAAGAGTTTTTAAATTTTCCTATATAAGTCTATATAAATCAAGTGACCCCCGGGGCGGGGCCGATTTTGACTCTAGGGCAATAATTTGAACAAACTTGGTAGAGGTCCACTAGACACTGCTATATGCCAAATATCTTAGCTCTAGGCCTTGTGGTTTCGGAGAAGAAGATTTTTCAAATTTTCCTATATAAAATAGAATAAACCCCAGGGCAGGGCCAATTTTGACCCCGGGGCCATAATTTGAACAAACTTGGTAGAGGTCCACTAGACAATGCCACATACAAAATATCTAAGCTCTAGGCCTTGCGGCTTTGGAGAAGAAGATTTTTAAAATTTTCCTATATAAGTCTACATAAATCAAGTGACCCCCGGGGCGGGGCCAATTTTGACCCTAGGGCAATAATTTGAACAAACTTGGTAGAGGTCCACTAGACTATGCTACACACCAAATATCAAAGCTCTAGGCATTGTAGTTTTTGACAAGAAGATTTTTTTAATTTCCTATATAAGTCTATGTAAAATCAAGTTACACCTGGGGCGGAGCCAATTTTGACCCCAGGGGAATAATTTGAACAAACTTTGTAGAGTTCCATTAGACAATGCTACATACCAAATATCTCATCTCTAGGCCCTGTGGTTTCGGACAAGAAGATTTTTTAAGTTTTTTCTATTTGTTGCCATAGCAACCAGAGTTTTTAATGAAATTTAATTTTTTGAACAACTTTGAAAGGGGACCACCCAAGGATCATTCCAGCAAAGTTTGGTTGCAATCGGCATAGCGGTGTAGGAGGAGATGTTGTCTTAAGTAAACATGGACGCCACTTCACGACGAACGATGGACGCAGGGCGATCACAAAAGCTCACCTTGAGCACATTCGTGCTCTGGTGAGCTAAAAATGTTGCTTTTGATTAGTAAATGATGAATATTTCAAAACATGTTTTCAAATGTTGTCAGCCCATGAATATCCATTTAAACTCCCAATAAAGTTTTTTAAGGCTAACCAGAGCTTTTTCACAGGAGTTACAAATACCTGGCATGCCACTTTTGACACAGAATGTTTAAACTCTAAGGTAAAAAAGCTTTTCAGAAATGTTATAGGCTATGCAAACTTGATTTCTTTTGAGAGGTAGTTTTAAGCATGACAGACGTTTTCTAAAGTCCATCCATATAAGACAAAGTAACTAAACGAACACAAAAGAGACCAATTTTTTTACCATTAAAAGTGACCTTGACCTTGCAGGTATGGACCTGGCTCTTTAAAGTTACTGAGCGGACTCAAACTAAAATACTTATTTTACTTTAACCTCTAAGTATGACCTTCACCTTGGAGCTACAGCCATGGGTGTTGCGTGTGACACATTATCTAATGATGGTTAACATTTGTGGTGACTTATTACCAAATCCTCTAATGAATAACGAAGTTACAGAGCGGAAATTAAGATCTTTCACCTCTAAGTGTCACCTTGACCTACAGCCATGGGAGTTGCAGGCGACACATCGCTAATAATGGTTAACATTTGTGCTAACTTAATTTAAAATCCTATGATGACTGACAAAGTCACAGTCAGGCAGATAGACAGACACACAGACAGATCGACAGACAGACAAAGTGACTCCTATATAGCCTCAACGGCTTTATAGAGGGGGTAAACAAACAGAAATTCTTGAAATAAAGAATAATAATAAAGTAAATGTTCTTCAATGAAGAATTGTAAATATTCACTAAATGCTGTCATAATAAGCTAGCAAAGGGAAGCAACTCTTACAAAACTCACAAATAAGCCCTGGAGTAGTAATGATTTATTCTGTTTAAAACAGAGACTAAGGTGGTTAGCTTAGGAAATGCAACAAATAAAGTGAAGATACCAGCACCTATAAGTGGCCGTTAAAAGGGGCCACAAAATTATATAACAATGAAATACAAAAGAATATAAATGTTGCTAAACAAACAGGACATTAATAAACTATTAGGCAGTTAGTTCATTTACCACTAAATTTCCCCATAAAATGTCAGTTGTAAAAACAAGAAGAGTGAATCTTTTAACATCACACCAATGCAGCTACAAAGATACAATACTTTGAGGTATTAAGAAAATATCTGCATGAATTTTGCATACCTGTATCTGAATCTTGAGCCAAGGGAAAACATCCGCCGTGATGGAGGATTAGGTGTATGTAATCGAAAGAATGTGTGATGTTCAACGCAGGATTTCCACATATTTTTACATGATCGATAACTGACCATATTAAATCCTATGAGATTTTCTACTGAATCATTCTGAAAAAAAAAGAATTTAAAGTAATTTATGATTCGTCAAAATGCCATCACATGATCAAAATGTTTAATATTGTACTTACTAGTAGGTGGACCAAACATAAGTATCTTTAAAGTTTACATTGTGAACACCATAAAAGAAACAAAAGACAAAACACTGCTTGGCTTGACAACCCACCTCTATGGTCGAGTGGTTAAGGTGCTTAAAATCACTATAACCTCTCACTGATAGAGGGTCTTGGGTAAGAGCCTCTCTCAGACCATGTCTCTTTATGTGAGAAAGTAGACAGTTGCTTATGGAGGATGGGAGTCTAGTACTGGTTCTTCCCAGGAATGATGGTCAGGCAAACTGTCCGGCTGATATGACTCTGACTGTTGAAAAGCGGCGTAAAACTCATATAAACGAATAAACAAAAACAGGGCTTGATAAATTCTATATTAGCTACTGTCTTGCAGGACAACCTGCTTAGATTTTTAATTAATTCTACAGCAATGTCAATAAGTCCAGAGTTGATTTCTACTCATAACGTGGATAAGTGGACTTGTATTAACACAAAGAACTTTAACAAATAATACAAATTTTGAGGTCATGAAATAAGCAATTATTTATTGTTTCTTTATTTCATTTGATTTTCAACATTATTTCAGTTATATTGTGACGGGCAGTTATCCTAACCAGCTTCCCTAGACTTCATTTAGACCTTAACCAGTACTAACCACATTCTGTTTGTAAGCTACTGCCAAGCTACCCCACATAACTCAGAGGTGGGGGACAATTTAGCATAGGATGTAATTTCTTCAGCTATATTTATCACGGACAGTGTGAGTCTCAATGAGCGGCTAAGTTAAATCACTCACCTGTTCTCTACGTAACTGGATAAAAAACTGTTTCCTTTTGAAGGATATTTTTACTATTTTAGACCTAAAAAAGAATATATACAATAAGTAGTACAAGATATGAATAACACAAAACACAACATAAGGCATTCCATAGAATAGACAAATCATACCCATATAATCATACTATCCACTGAAGACATGCATATAACTCCCTTCTTTGTTGTTGTTTCTTTTAATGAATAATGAATATCTTCACTCTAGATAAAAAGTAAAGTACAGTTGAATCGCGATTGTCCGAAATGCAATAGTTCGAAAATGCGACAGTATGAAATCATTTGCCAGTTCTGGCGAATTTCCTTCTATTTTCAACAAAGATTTGATGCGACAGTTCGAAATGAAATTAATACGTTTTTACACTATACAAAATGCGAAAGTTTGAAATGACTGTATGCTATTTTTCACACCTATTCGATTTATTTGATAGTAAGAAATAATTAATTTAGATAAACTTTACAACATATTTACTTCCCTTGTGTGTTTAACTGTGATTTTCAATTAAATTCAGCTTTTGTCCCTATATTAACTGTTTTTAGCAGCGGAAAATATTTCAGACTTTTTAACATAAACAAAAAGATGCGATATTTCGAAAAGTCTGACAGTTCAAAATTTCAGACATTCCCGTGGCATTTTGAACTATCGCGGTTCGACCGTACATTAATTAACAAGAAAATAAAATATTAAGGTTTCCCTTTCTTTTTTCTTCCTTTTTCTGAACATTTTTTTTTATTTTAACCTAGCAACCTTAAATGGTATGAATCAAGGAAATCTAGAACTATCTAAGTATTTCGTACAACAGACAATGATGGAAAAATTCTGGTTTGGAGCAAAGTAGATTATTAGGGCTGCTTGTATTCCAAACTTTCATATCTATCTAATTTGTAATGGTAGTAGAATGATTCAAACAGAAATATGTCCCCCTCCCCCGTAATTGTCTCTCTGACCCTCTAATCTCATCATACGACCTTGACCCAGTTATGACCTTTACCAGACATGACCTAGATCTAAAAAGATCTTGAGTTATATCATTATCATGGCAAACACAATCAAGTATCAAGTTAAAATTCTAACAGTAGGTAACAAGAGCGCCATGACAGGTGCCGATGCTGTCTGTTCACCGCCTGAAGTTTCATGTTTCTACCTTTTATAGTTTCTGAGTTATGAGCTACATTAAACTTTTGCACACGGCAGGCACAGCAGTGATCATAATAGATCAACTTTTTCTTCGAAATCAGACGGACGGACGGACAGACAAACGAACATGAGGATCTCAAACAATGTTACTTTTTAATCATCCAGTGGAGATGGTTAAACACTAAATGATAAAATAAGAAGAAAATCTATAAATACCTACCATGGGAATGTGTTTATTTTTGTATGATTTTGAAAGACAACAAGACCAACAGATGTGACCCCTAAATGAATCTCTAAATTACTCTGATCCTGAAATAGAAACAAATACCTTTACAAATAGCAGTTTAATCAAAAACTTCAAATTTATACAATCATTGTCAAAAATTAAGGTGGATTCTGGGTGCCTGTTTTTGAAATTTTTGTTACACTCTACTGTGTGCAAGCCTTTAGCTGAATCATAGATAGACATGCAAATTATACAATGGTCCTAACTGTTAAACAAAATTCAGAAAACCAATAACTGAAAAAAATTTGGCCTCTTAGCAAACATTTTAACAATACAAGAAGTGTTTGTGAAACATGGATGCCCCCTGTGACCTTGACCTTTAAAGTACTGACCGCAAAATCAATAGGGGTCATCTACATGTGATGAGCAACCACCCTACCAAATCTGAAGAACTTAAGCCAAATCTTTCTCTAGTTTTTGGTCGGATGAGGTTTGGTTACAGATGGACGGACCAACATTGTGCAAAGCAATATACCGGTACCCCCTTTTCTTCAAAAGGGGGCATAATAACTGTATCATATAATAATATTTTGAAAATGATAAAACAAAGCTCACAGAATTGGCAGTCATTGTTACATGGGCTAACATTAAATAATATATGAATGAAAATTGGCATTAGCTGTACTAAAAGGTTTTAAGAAACTACATCAGATAAGATCATGTAATTCTAATTTACATAACATATGTTAATGTATTATACTGATGTCATCATAAAATGTACTCCTGTTTATCAAGCCAGATACAAATTGAGATCAATAATGAATATACTGTGAATGGACCTGATGTCACCATGTATTTAATTGTAACAATCAAAGTATTGAAAGTACTCATGGAAACTGAACTTACAGACTTGCACTTCAATATGGAATGGGAACAAGTTAAACAATTGTATGCCGGATGTAGAAAAACGTAGGACTTTTTTCCGCATTAAAACTCATGTACACCAAACAAGTGACGGCTATGGAAAGTTGAACTATAGTTCAATTTCCAAATATCATATAAATGAAGTTAATAACAAGGAGTTAGTTGTATCTATGTCTGATTTTAGCTCAGTGTTGAATGGAAGGTTACAGTGTTAGCGACCATTAACCACATACATGTTTAATATACAAAAAATTGTAAAACCCAACACTTGAGATATCAACAGAAA
Source organism: Lutraria lutraria (assembly GCA_964023205.1). Lineage (NCBI taxonomy): Eukaryota > Metazoa > Mollusca > Bivalvia > Venerida > Mactridae > Lutraria > Lutraria lutraria. Next base: position 34,001,745 of record OZ026848.1, on the reverse strand, counting down.
ACTTGGACAGCCAACTACCATGGTGTCTACGACTGGGTCTACTTTCAGTTTACAAACATAACAGGTTGGTTAACTATAAACAATAACACAGTCTACAACATTTGGTTTGATGAAGTTGACTTACTTACAAACATTCTGGTTAGATTAAATTTTATATATTTACTGATAAGAAAATAGTATGAAGTGATAAATAGACTAGTGTCATTCATTTACAAGAGCACAGTCTGAAAGACACAGAAACTGCATGATTTTATATTTGTGAGAAAAGAATACACAGTTTATGATATAAAAGTGTATGTAAGAGTCAAAAGATGTTTCTATAAAATATTTGCATTATAGTCCCAGAAATTATATAAGTCATACATTTTCTGACACAGCATAAAATAAAATAACAACATAACATTGTATATCTTTGATAACAATAGAAATACAAAATTATTCAGACCACCCTTAGTAACAAATTTTGTAGTATACCCCATCCACTATCTCCTGACCAGGACAGAACATCTATTTTACTAAAAAATAGTTAGCTTTTTTAAGTGATGAAAAAGTTGGCAATCTGCCAGAGTATAGCAAAATATCAAAGATTTAAATCTTCCTTAGTTCACGCATCAGACAACACTGCCATATAAAACACCATGTTACAGAGAGGGCTGTTATAAAATTATTGTAACTGTCTTCTCTACAAACATTTCAGTTGAAATAATTTTGCATATATCTCTCATTAAAAAACAGTCTTTCAGTAATGCTGAATTACAGCCATTTCTGACACAGCGTAAAATAAATCTTTGTTAAAAACCTGATATTTATTTCTGATTTCAATTTTAACTTAGGCCATCCTCAAAGCATTTTGACAGGTATTTTGGGTTCAATGTAAAAATAAATTGCCAACAAAAAGTATTTCCTACCTACCTACATCCCAAACAAATGTTTTCTAATGGCTGAATTATAATATACTTTTGACACAGAATAAAAAGAAAATTATAAAATACTGAATGCTATTAGTCTACAATTTCATAATTTTGAGAAAAACACAAAATTCAAATTGCATTACAGTACATTAGCATCAAATTACATTTCTAAATCAAATCTTTGGAAAAATAATGAAGTACACCAAACCAAGAATAATCAGACAGGTCCACATAGGAATTATTGTTTGAAAACCACAGTCAAAATGCAGTGCTGCCATTAGTTAATTTATAAAAAGGTATTTATAATTCAACCAATCCGAGACTACTGTTATAGGGTAAGTCAATAAACAAAAAATTATACAGCAAAATATTATCAGATCTTATTTGTAAGTCAGTTACTGAAAGACTGCTAAAACATGAAGGTTAAATACACTAAAATGTGTCATGGACAAACAATGGGTGATAATATCTGTGACTGGATGTTATATCTTGCCTTTATCATGCTGGGAAGTAGCACTTTCTGTACACACATTTCTGTGACCTAAGATATAGCACATTTAAAATAAAAACTAAGAACCCATTTTTCCGTAAAAGCTAACAAATCTTTGTACCGGACCATTGAAAATGTTACTGGATATACAATGAATTATCTTATAATAACACAAGTAGAAACCTGTTTCCTAACTTGTTCAACTTACCAATCTTAATAATGACATAAGCTGTTTAGTAAAATAATAAGATAATCATGATTTTTGTTCTCAGCCGAAATTTTCTACACAAATTCTCAGCCAAAAACTGATGATTACATCTTTTAAAATGCTTTTTTCCTTAACCTTTCAGAAATTAAAGAGTCATTAAGTAGAAAATATTAAGCATTACAAGTCACTTTTTGAAACAGTAGTACCCTCATGTATGACCTGGGCATGTGAAAGACACACAAATCTTCTCATTGATCTTCTACTTTGTATAAAGTTTTATAATGATTGATTGAAATGTAACATTTATAGTATCTGATATTCAGGTCAAATCACTTCAATTTATCAAATGGTGAAATGACCAAATTATGCCACATACAATAATAATAAAGAAACAATCTATTAATTTTATTATTAACTTCAAATTATCGAAATATATTATTTTTGCTCCAGGTGACGATTTGTGATGATTGGTAAAAGCGTGACTGGGTGACATATAAAAGAAAATGATGCCCGTTTAAAACAAGACAGCTGATTGTTTAATAAAGAATCTTCTTACTCTGGCTTTGTGTAAATCTACCCCATACATCTCTAGACGTTTAGCTTTATCTAGATAATTGTACTCTGCATCTGCTGGGGTCTGTCCCCTGAATTGAAGAACATGGAAGAGATAAAAATTTAGATATAGATGAAAAAACGGTGATAATTCCAACTAGAAGTGACTAATACACCGGAGGCTGTTTTGACACTATGAATATGATAGTACACTATATAGCTAAGTTCAAGGGGACATAACTCTGTAATAAGTGGATCACTGGGCAGAAAAAAATCATGTCTTGCACATCTACACTTCATGGTGATTACATATTTCAAGTTTAAATGCAAGTGCTTAAGAAATATTGAAGTAATTCACTCCACAAACTTGTGATACTGTATGTGAACAGTGTGACCAACCATCCGCCCGACTGACAGAGTGCCTCCAATACTTCTCCCCTCTGAAACGTTGTTTGCCATGGTATAAAAAGTTGTCTGTATAAGGTTTTTATTTTTAAGAAAATATGTACAAAGAATATGTTGAAATCCAAACCTGTGAGTCTGATGATGTTTCCCTACATCCTTCTCAAACTCTTCATCTTGTCCAGGGAAGAATCGAAACTCAGATAAGTAACCGTCTCGATGCTCATCCGGATTAAAATCACCGAGTTCAGCTGAAACACAAAAATACAAGGTTACCTTTTCTTATGTCATAGAATGAATAATACTTTTAAAATTAACGAAATCCGTTTTTTTTTTGGGGGGGGGGACAAGGTCACTTAAGTTGTTTTTGAAGTTTTTGATTACATACAAAAATGGGCAGTTAATTTAGTAGTTTTATTGAGGATCTTATGGAAGATTGATTGTTTAGTATATTGTCAAATAAGTTTCCTAGTAAAATAAAGTCTTTATTTTTATTATTCAACCATATAAAATCTATTATATGCTACACAGCATTATTTGATTCATACAATTTTTTTCTGAATGCAGTTATAAAAGTGAGCCACTAGTTGGTATCTGCCTGTCCAACCACATGTTAACTGTGTGACATTAATAACTCAAAACTTAGATATACAGTGTATATATAGATATAGTGAAACCTGTGAACAAAGATCACCCTTGGTAAAGACAAGATTTGGCCTCTATTGACAGGTTGCCTTTATTCAGAGGTCATATTGTTCTTAATAATAATGGGTTTAATTAAATGGTCGTTATTCACTTGATTTGGAGGTGGCCGTAAATCACAAGATGGCCTTTATTTGAAGGTGGTCGTTATTCACAAGATGGCCTTTATTTGGAGGTGGCCGTTATTCACAAGATGGCCTTTATTTGAAGGTGGATGTTATTCACAAGATGGCCTTTATTTGAAGGGGGCCGTTATTCACAAGATGGCCTTTATCTGAAGGTGGTCGTTATTCACAAGATGGCCTTTATTTGAAGGTGGCCGTTATTCACAAGATGGCCTTTATTTGGAGGGGGCCGTTATTAACAAGATGACCTTTATTTGAAGGTGGTCGTTATTCACAAGATGGCCTTTATTTGAAGGTGGCCGTTATTCACAAGATGGCCTTTATTTGAAGGTGGATGTTATTCACAAGATGGCCTTTATTTGAAGGTGGCCGTTATTCACAAGATGGCCTTTATTTGAAGGTGGCCGTTATTAACAAGATGGCCTTTATTTGGAGGTGGCCGTTATTCACAAGATGGCCTTTATTTGGAGGTGGCCGTTATTCACAAGATGACCTTTATTTGAAGGGGGCCATTATTCACAAGATGACCTTTATTTGAAGGGGGCCATTATTCACAAGATGACCTTTATTTGAAGGTGGATGTTATTCACAAGATGGCCTTTATTTGGAGGTGGATGTTATTCACAAGATGACCTTTATTTGAAGGTGGATGTTATTCACAAGATGACCTTTATTTGAAGGTGGCCGTTATTAACAAGATGACCTTTATTTGAAGGTGGATGTTATTCACAAGATGACCTTTATTTGGAGGTGGATGTTATTCACAAGATGGCCTTTATTTGAAGGTGGATGTTATTCACAAGATGACCTTTATTTGGAGGTGGATGTTATTCACAAGATGACCTTTATTTGAAGGTGGATGTTATTCACAAGATGGCCTTTATTTGGAGGTGGTCGTTATTCACAAGATGGCCTTTATTTGAAGGTGGCCGTTATTAACAAGATGACCTTTATTTGAAGGTGGATGTTATTCACAAGATGACCTTTATTTGGAGGTGGATGTTATTCACAAGATGACCTTTATTTGAAGGTGGTCGTTATTCACAAGATGGCCTTTATTTGAAGGTGGCCGTTATTCACAAGATGACCTTTATTTGAAGGTGGATGTTATTCACAAGATGGCCTTTATTTGAAGGTGGCCATTATTCACAAGATGGCCTTTATTTGAAGGTGGATGTTATTCACAAGATGACCTTTATTTGGAGGTGGTCGTTATTCACAAGATGGCCTTTATTTGAAGGTGGCCATTATTCACAAGATGGCCTTTATTTGAAGGTGGTCGTTATTCACAAGATGGCCTTTATTTGAAGGTGGATGTTATTCACAAGATGGCCTTTATTTGGAGGTGGATGTTATTAACAAGATGACCTTTATTTGGAGGTGGTCGTTATTCACAAGATGGCCTTTATTTGAAGGTGGTCGTTATTCACAAGATGGCCTTTATTTGAAGGTGGATGTTATTCACAAGATGGCCTTTATTTGAAGGTGGTCGTTATTAACAAGATGACCTTTATTTGGAGGTGGTCGTTATTCACAAGATGGCCTTTATTTGAAGGTGGTCGTTATTCACAAGATGGCCTTTATTTGAAGGTGGATGTTATTCACAAGATGGCCTTTATTTGGAGGTGGTCGTTATTAACAAGATGACCTTTATTTGGAGGTGGTCGTTATTCACAAGATGGCCTTTATTTGAAGGTGGCCATTATTCACAAGATGACCTTTATTTGAAGGTGGATGTTATTCACAAGATGGCCTTTATTTGAAGGTGGCCGTTATTCACAAGATGGCCTTTATTTGAAGGTGGCCGTTATTAACAAGATGGCCTTTATTTGGAGGTGGCCGTTATTCACAAGATGACCTTTATTTGGAGGTGGCCGTTATTCACAAGATGACCTTTATTTGAAGGTGGTCGTTATTCACAAGATGGCCTTTATTTGGAGGTGGTCGTTATTCACAAGATGGCCTTTATTTGAAGGTGGCCGTTATTAACAAGATGACCTTTATTTGAAGGTGGTCGTTATTCACAAGATGGCCTTTATTTGGAGGTGGTCGTTATTCACAAGATGGCCTTTATTTGAAGGTGGCCGTTATTCACAAGATGGCCTTTATTTGAAGGTGGCCATTATTCACAAGATGACCTTTATTTGAAGGTGGTCGTTATTCACAAGATGGCCTTTATTTGGAGGTGGTCGTTATTCACAAGATGGCCTTTATTTGAAGGTGGCCGTTATTCACAAGATGGCCTTTATTTGAAGGTGGCCATTATTCACAAGATGACCTTTATTTGAAGGTGGTCGTTATTCACAAGATGGCCTTTATTTGAAGGTGGCCATTATTCACAAGATGGCCTTTATTTGAAGGTGGCCGTTATTCACAAGATGGCCTTTATTTGGAGGTGGCCGTTATTCACAAGATGGCCTTTATTTGGAGGTGGCCGTTATTCACAAGATGACCTTTATTTGAAGGTGGTCGTTATTCACAAGATGGCCTTTATTTGAAGGTGGCCATTATTCACAAGGTGGCTGTTATTTGGAGTAGGCCATTATTCACAAGGTGACCGTTATTCACAAGGTGGCTGTTATTTGGAGGTGGCAGTTATTCACAAGGTTGCCGTTATTTGGAGGTGGCCGTTATTCACAGGTTAGACTGTTTAAAATAAAACAACAAGATGTGTTTTATAAACACCATGCCCCCTCCGGTTGCCCTTTTTGAAAATGCACAGGTCCTGTAGATATTGTCATGATGAACCAAGATATGAAGTTCGATGATTGCAGGTGGTAGCGTTTTGATTTAATAGGCAAGGTTAAATTTCGGTACAGGCAAACAAAGGGCCGTAAATCTGCTAAAAATGATCGAATCACAAAACCCTAACAATATGTGCTGGTGAACATGGTGACAATAGTTCTATTAAAGTTTGGTAAAAATCCCTTGAAAAATTAAGAAGTAGTTGCAAACAAAAGAGTATTTCTCTATATATTACATATGCACAAAATAAACAAAGGGCCATAATTCCTTCAAAATTTATTGAATCATAAAACCTTTACAACATGCATTGGGTATCTCGATAACAATAGTTCCATGAAAGTTTCTATCAAAATCCCTTGAGAAAACAAGGAAACAAGAGTGTTTCGCTGTTACAATCACACAAAATAAACAAAGGGCCATAATTCTGTCAAAAATGATCGAATCACAAAACCCATATATATGTATGGGGGTTCTTGTTAACAACAAGTCTGTGAAAGTTTCGTCAAAATCCCATGAAAATGTAGGAGTAGTATCCTAAAAGAAATGATTTCTCTATATATTACATATATATGCACGAAATAAACAAAGGGCCATAATTCCGTTAAAATTTATCGAATCATAAAACCATTAAAACATGCATTGGGTATCTCAATAACAATAGTTCCATGAATGTTTTATCAAAATCCCTTGAGAAAACAAGGAAACAAGAGTATTTCGCTGTTACAATCACACAAAATAAACAAAGGGCCATAATTCCGTCAAAAATGATCAAATCTCAAAACCCGGAATATATGTGTGGTGGTTCTTGGTAACAACAAGTCTGTGAAAGTTTCGTCAAAATCCCATGAAAAATGTAGGAGTAGTATCCTAAAAAAAATGTCGGAATTTTTTTAAACACAATGACCCTGTGACCTTGACCTTTGACCTACTGACCTGAAAATACACAGGTCCTATAGAGGTTGTCATGAGGAACCTACATGTGAAGTTTTGATGGATGTAGGTGCAGGCGTTTTGATTTTATAGGCAAGGTTAAAGTTTGGTACAAACAGACAAATAGACAAACAGAGAGGCCAAAAACAATATGCCCCCGATCTATCGATACGGGGGCATAAAAAGTAAATAATAGTAATCAAGTTTTTAGAACTTAACAATGGAAAATAAGCTTTATATTCAGCCCCAAAAGACATACTTCCTCTATTTGTATTGCGCTATTTTTTACATTTTAAAACAATTTATTAGTTATATACAGCGGCCCATTCATCTAACCAGTTTTTCCTAGACAGCATTCCAACCAGTACTAACTTACCCTTCCACAAGGAACTTGCAACCTCTCCACATGTGGAGGAAAATCAACATTACTGTCAAATTGAACCCGGATCAATGAGTTACTAAATCAGCGCACTAACCACAGGACCACAGTCAAATCACATTAAAACATACAATAAGATACAATGATGATAAAAGATACTTACATTGTACAGCCAGGCTAGATAACAATGCTGCCGTCTTTTTGGGACAATATAATCTACCTTCTAATATATCACGTTTTAATTGCAGGAAAAAGTGGTATCTGTAAGAAAACAATAGTTATTTTCTCACATCACAATCAACATTTATACCACAAATATCACACCACAAATATCACAATGAACATTTATACCACAAATATCACATCACAAATATCACAAAGAACATTTATACCACAAACATCACAATGAACATTTATACCACAAATATCACACCACAAATATCACAATGAACATTTATACCACAAATATCACATCACAAATATCACAAAGAACATTTATACCACAAACATCACAATGAACATTTATACCACAAATATCACACCACAAATATCACAATGAACATTTATACCACAAATATCACATCACAAATATCACAATGAACATTTATACCACAAATATCACAATGAACATTTATACCACAAATATCACAATGAACATTTATACCACAAATATCACACCACAAATATCACAATCAACATTTATACCACAAATATCACAATGAACATTCATACCACAAACATGGCACACTGGTTATGTTTTTCCCTTTCACTATTTGCTTCATTTGTTGCCCAAATCACCAAAATTAGTTTTACTTTGTATAAGTACATCAATTATGTATGTTTTTCGATGGACAATAATAAATAATAAGATTAATTCATTTATTTATTCATCTGTTGTTTAATGGCCCAATCCACAGCTAATTAGTCATTTCAGAGCTGCCACAAGAGTGGGGGAGATATGATGCAAGAGAATCTGGCATTCATATCCCTAATATATGCTGATAGTTTTTCCTGGTTATTTATTGTGCTGCTGTGAAGCGCCGATAAACACCTCGCCTTTCTTCCTACAATTTTCTAGACACAGTATTTGCCTCAGTAGTCGGAATGCGGACAAAAAAACACGTCCCCGAGAAATTCCAATGGTGGAGCCCAGAATCGAACCAACAACTTTTCATTCAGTAATCCAGCGCATCATCACAAGACCACCTATCATCCCTATCACACAACAAGATATAAATACTGTAATAACATCAGAAGCCCAGTCTGAAAAATGCAGTCTTTCCATTGGTTAATTTAAATACTGAAATCTGAAATAACCAATCAGAAGCTTGGATTATTAGACTGGTCTTCAAATTCTGATTTAACAAACCTGGTATATTCTTCAGCTAGTTTACTAGGATCTGTAACATAAAACTTAACACGGAAATAAAATTCATATCCAGGACCTCGACATTGCTTCTTGATGGTTTTCATTGGGTCCAACCATCTCTGTAACGAGAAAATGATTATACGAATTCATACATTAAGTTGATTTGAAATAAATAATGTAACCTAATATAAAGAAGGTGACCTTCATTAAAAATAATAAATTATCTTAAAACAAATAAACCCAGACCAGTTCAGAGAATCTAGCTGAGAGTAAAATAACAAATGTCAGAATTTAGAGACCATTTCTTCATACCAGTGTATGACAGCAATTATATAAGTACATTCAAACCTCTGTTAGCAACCACCTCTTAGAACAAAATGACCTCCAAATAAGGGTCACCTGTTGATAAAGACTATATTCCTAGTAACCTAAGGGTAGCTTTGTTCATAAGTTTGACTGTACACAGATAACTTCAAAATTATTAATAAAATTCAGTCACATGCTGAAGTAAAAAAAAAACTTTACTCAACAAAACAATAGAACAGCCTCATTTCTCAGGCCTTATGATAATGTATATACATAATGAATAATTGTAATGAAATCATATTCTTACAAGATGAAAATGATAAAGAAAAAAATTAGAAAAAATGAAAATAAATCCCCGAAATTAAGAGATAGAAATGTAATGTAATAAAAGAACTATTCTACAGAAATAAAAACAAGAGGGCCATGATGGCCCTATAAATGCTCACCAGGAGAAAAGGTCATTTGGAGATGAACATTGTTAAAGTTTTCTATACGAGTCCAAGTAAGATCAAGTGACCCATCTGGGCCGTTTTTTATCCCATGGCCATTGTATGAACAGATTTAAAAGAGGTCCATTGGACAAAGCTAGATACAAAATATCTAAGCTCTAGGCCGTGCAGTCTTGGAGAAGATTTTTTAAATTTTCCTATATAAGTCTATATAAATCAAGTGACCCCCGGGGCGGGGCCAATTTTGACCCTAGGGCAATAATTTGAACAAACTTGGTAGAGGTCCACTAGACAATGCTACATACCAAATATCTTAGCTCTAGGCCTTGTGGTTTCGGAGAAGATTTTTTAAATTTTCCTATATAAAATAGAATAAACCCCAGGGCAGGGCCAATTTCAACCCCGGGGCCATAATTTGAACAAACTTGGTAGATGTCCACTAGACAAGGCCACATACAAAATATCTAAACTCTAGGCCTTGCAGTTTTGGAGAAGAAGATTTTTTAAATTTTCCCATATAAGTCGATATAAATCAAGTGACCCCCGGGGCGGGGCCAATTTTGACCCTAGGGCAATAATTTGAACAAACTTGGTAGAGGTCCACTAGACAATGCTACATACCAAATATCTTAGCTCTAGGCCTTGTGGTTTCGGAGAAGAAGATTTTTTAAATTTTCCTATATAAAATAGAATAAACCCCAGGGCAGGGCCAATTTTGACCTCGGGCCATAATTTGAACAAACTTGGTAGAGGTCCACTAGACAATGCCACATACAAAATATCTAAGCTCTAGGCATTGCGGTTTTGGAGAAGAAGATTTTTTAAATTTTCCTATATAAGTCTATATAAATCAAGTGACCCCCGGGGCGGGGCCAATTTTGATCCTAGGGCAATAATTTGAACAAACTTGGTAGAGGTCCACTAGACTATGCTACACACTAAATATCAAAGCTCTAGGCATTGTAGTTTTTGACAAGAACATTTTTTTAATTTCCTATATAAGTCTATGTAAAATCAAGTTACCCCCGGGGCGGAGCCAATTTTGACCCCAGGGAAATAATTTGAACAAACTTTGTAGAGTTCCATTAGACAATGCTACATACCAAATATCTCAGCTCTAGGCCCTGTGGTTTCGGACAAGAAGATTTTAAAAGTTTTTTCTATTTGTTGCCATAGCAACCAGAGTTTTAATGAAATTTAATTTTTTGAACAACTTTGAAAGGGGACCACCCAAGGATCATTCCAGCAAAGTTTGGTTGCAATCGGCATAGCGGTGTAGGAGGAGATGTTGTTTTAAGTAAACATGGAAGCCACTTCACGACGAACGACGCACGATGGACGCAGGGCGATCACAAAAGCTCACCCTGAGCACATTCGTGCTCTGGTGAGCTAAAAATGAGAAAAGAAAAAAGAAATCTTGGGTATATCTGTAGACACACACACGCCAGCAGTAAATGATATCACATTCAGGGCCTATGGGAAAACCTGTCAGGCCTCAGGAATGATTCCTTATGATTTTCATCGAAGGTCCAATTTATTACATCTTTTCAAACAATATGTTCAGTCCAGTCGTGTCTAATGCAGTACAGTTCAGTCCAATACAGTCCAGTCCAGTTAATTAACTTGTCCTGTTCTGTCCAGTCCAATCTAGTCCAGGTCAGTAACTTGTCCTTTTCTGTCCAGTCCAATCTTGTCCTGTTCAGTAACTTGTCCTTTTCTGTCCAGTCCAATCTAGTCCAGTTAATTAACTTGTCCTGTTCTGTCCAGTCCAATCTAGTCCAGTTCAGTAACTTGTCCTTTTCTGTCCAGTCCAATCTAGTCCAGTTAATTAACTTGTCCTGTTCTGTCCAGTCCAATCTAGTCCAGTTCAGTAACTTGTCCTTTTCTGTCCAGTCCAATCTTGTCCTGTTCAGTAACTTGTCCTTTTCTGTCCAGTCCAATCTAGTCCAGTTCAATATCTTGTCCTTTTCTGTCCAGTCCAATCTAGTCCAGTTCAATATCTTGTCCTTTTCTGTCCAGTCCAATCTAGTCCAGTTCAATATCTTGTCCTTTTCTGTCCAGTCCAATCTAGTCCAGTTCAGTAACTTGTCCTTTTCTGTCCAGTCCAATCTAGTCCAGTTCAATAACTTGTCCTTTTCTGTCCAGTCCAATCTAGTCCAGTTCAGTAACTTGTCCTTTTCTGTCCAGTCCAATCTAGTCCAGTTCAATAACTTGTCCTTTTCTGTCCAGTCCAATCTAGTCCAGTTCAATAACTTGTCCTTTTCTGTCCAGTCCAATCTAGTCCAGTTCAGTAACTTGCCCTTTTTGTCCAGTCCAATCTTGTCCTGTTCAGTAACTTGTCCTTTTCTGTCCAGTCCAATCTAGTCCAGTTCAGTAACTTGTCCTTTTCTGTCCAGTCCAATCTAGTCCAGTTCAATAACTTGTCCTTTTCTGTCCAGTCCAATCTAGTCCAGTTCAGTAACTTGCCCTTTTTGTCCAGTCCAATCTTGTCCTGTTCAGTAACTTGTCCTTTTTGTCCAGTCCAATCTTGTCCTGTTCAGTAACTTGTCCTTTTCTGTCCAGTCCAATCTAGTCCAGTTCAGTAACTTGTCCTTTTCTGTCCAGTCCAATCTTGTCCTGTTCAGTAACTTGTCCTTTTTGTCCAGTCCAATCTTGTCCTGTTCAGTAACTTGTCCTTTTTGTCCAGTCCAATCTAGTCCTGTTCAGTAACTTGTCCTTTTCTGTCCAGTCCAATCTTGTCCTGTTCAGTAACTTGTCCTTTTCTGTCCAGTCCAATCTAGTCCAGTTCAGTAACTTGTCCTTTTTGTCCAGTCCAATCTTGTCCTGTTCAGTAACTTGTCCTTTTTGTCCAGTCCAATCTTGTCCTGTTCAGTAACTTGTCCTTTTCTGTCCAGTCCAATCTAGTCCAGTTCAGTAACTTGTCCTTTTTGTCCAGTCCAATCTTGTCCTGTTCAGTAACTTGTCCTTTTTGTCCAGTCCAATCTAGTCCAGTTCAGTAACTTGCCCTTTTTGTCCAGTCCAATCTTGTCCTGTTCAGTAACTTGTCCTTTTCTGTTCAGTCGAATCTAGTCCAGTTCAGTAACTTGTCCTTTTCTGTCCAGTCCAATCTAGTCCAGTTCAATAACTTGCCCTTTTTGTCCAGTCCAATCTTGTCCTGTTCAGTAACTTGCCCTTTTTGTCCAGTCCAATCTAGTCCAGTTCAGTAACTTGCCCTTTTTGTCCAGTCCAATCTTGTCCTGTTCAGTAACTTGTCCTTTTCTGTTCAGTCGAATCTAGTCCAGTTCAGTAACTTGCCCTTTTTGTCCAGTCCAATCTTGTCCTGTTCAGTAACTTGTCCTTTTCTGTCCAGTCCAATCTAGTCCAGTTCAGTAACTTGCCCTTTTTGTCCAGTCCAATCTTGTCCTGTTCAGTAACTTGTCCTTTTTGTCCAGTCCAATCTAGTCCAGTTCAGTAACTTGCCCTTTTTGTCCAGTCCAATCTTGTCCTGTTCAGTAACTTGTCCTTTTCTGTTCAGTCGAATCTAGTCCAGTTCAGTAACTTGTCCTTTTTGTTCAGTCCAATCTTGTCCTGTTCAGTAACTTGTCCTTTTCTGTCCAGTCCAATCTAGTCCAGTTCAGTAACTTGTCCTGTCCAATACAGTTCAGTCCCGTCATGTCCAGTTCAGTCCTATCATGTCCTGTTCAGTTCTGTCCAGTCCAGAAATGCTTTCAAGGATCTTGTCCAATATAGTCCAGTACAATACAGTTCAGTCCTGTCCAGTCCAGTCCAGTCCAGTCCAGAAATGCTTTCATGTTTGTCAGTCCTCTAGTCCAGTAACAGTTCATTGTCTTATAATAAATGCACATATACGTACATCACCTACCATAATTATGGGATACAATCTAGAATACAAAGTTATCATATAAACCTGATACAATATAATGTGAATATTACATACAACATGTGAGAAACAGATTTATAGTCCAAATAAAACATTGTAAATATATACAAATAATGCCATCTTCTTAACCATTCAATTTCCATCACTCTTTAGGGACTCAAAACTTATTTTAAGATTTAGAAAAGATGGAAATTTGCTTTAGCGAAGCAACTTAGATCGCATCATCAAGTTTGTATAAGAATTAGTACAGCTAGGCCACTGTTGTATTAAGCTAAAGCTAACTGATAAGCCGTATTTTCACCTTTTGTATATTATTCTCTAAGTACAGCAAAAAGAGCAAGTTTTACATTTAAAAGCTTTTTTTATTGAAAATCATAAAACAAATTATTTAATTGAAATAATTTTCTAGAAAAGAAAGAATTTTAATCACCACATGCACTCTAAATCCTGTGAATTAATAAAAAATATATTATTAATTATTAGATAAATACCATATTTTGTCTATTATGATAATCATAGTGAGACAATATTGTGTTAGTCTTCAAGGTAAAAGGGAGGATAGCAAAGTTCTACAAAGTATATAAAAGTGAGATTTTATTCCACACACTGACCTCCATAGGGATAGGTAGAATGTTTTCATACGTTTCTTCAACCTACAGGAAAATGGCAATAAAAACTTTACAAATTCACAAAAAAAGTAATTCCATTTCTGCACACTAATTATAAAAAAAATCATCAAAGCACAAACCGATCTAATCACTTGCATGATTTTTATTTACCATATCTCAACCACACAGAAATCTAAGACAATCAAAATTCAAACACAATAATAAAAAAAAATCATAAAAAAAAATCAATAATAATTATTAATTTTAACCCCTTAATCTCAACTTATCAATTGATTAATCAAACTACCAAAATATATAAACATTGATGAAAAATTAACAGTGGTATTTAAACTGAAAGAAGGTAAAACATAACTAGTTTAGAGACTGGTTAATTTCAGCTTTCATTCTTTGCACACAACTGTTTATCATGTCCTTCTTCTTTTTTAATTCTGCTCGAAGCATAACAGGATCATAGCTTAATTTAGTACTCTGGCTATAAGGCACTTGCAGTGTTTTGATTAAAGCTATTAATAAAATTGGTACTTCCAGTGCTCTGATTTAATGCACATAATGAAATATTTTTAAGTGCTCTGATTAAAAATCAAAACTAGAGCTTTGTCACAGAAGTGACTAATACCCCACCGCCCCTTTGACACTAAGAATGCAATAGTACACTATATGGCTAAGTTCAAGGGCACATAACTCTGGAATGTGTGGATCACTGGGCTTGCAAAGTGTGTCTTGCACATCTACACTTCATTGTGATGACATATTTCATTCGTATGGCTTAAGGAATGTCGAAGAAGTTTGCTCCACAAATATTGTATGCAGACAGAGACAGACAGACCAACCAACCAACCAACCAACCAACCAACCAACCAACAACCTGACCGACTGACTGACTGACTGACAGAATGACTCCAACATCCAGTATATTCGTTTGCAGGGTATAAAAATACTTCCAGCATTCTGATGCAACATGTTCAACAAATTAAACACTCACATTCTTAGCCCTGAAACAATAGAAGCTTACCGTTTTATCTCTCATCATACTGTCGGGATCGGGAGAAAGGTCAATGAACTGTAAACCAAAGTAATCTTTTTCTATCAATTCAAGATGGTCAAAAACTTTCTCTAGTAAATGCTGTGCTTTGGCTCGTTTCTGAAATAAGCAACAATCATCATTTTTATGAAATCATTATTATAACAAATTCTTACAAATTTAACTTTTACATCATTGTTTACATAAAAAAAGATTGTTCTGCTGCAATATGATTTGCCTGCCCAGTTAACTCATGCAGTGGTTAGAGTGTCAGTCTTCTGATCAAGAGATTGTGAGTTCAAATCCAGGCGAGGCTCACACTGTCTGTGACAAATTTGACTGAAGATATCACATCCTATATTAAATTGTCCTCCATTTCTGAATTATGTGGGGTAGGTTAGTAGCTTGGCAGTAGCTTGCGAGTAGATTGTGGTTAGTACTGGTTAAGGCCTAAATGAAGTCCAGGGAAGCTAGTTAGGATAACTGCCCGCCACAATATGACTGAAATAATGTTGAAAATGGCATTAAATCTGATGAAATAAATAAATGCACTATGATTTAAGAGAAGCATTACTTCATGTACATGGTAAGTTGTAATTGTATGTCTGTATGAAAGGAAATCAAAGCACCAAGCAGACATATGTATAGCGGGCAGAAGGGTTCAGTTGTGTATCAAAAGGCATCTTCTCTTTCATGTTTGTCGTGTCAAAGAAAATTATGAATAAAAAATTTGTTTTACCTATGTGAATGGGTAGTATTTTTTTATATAGTCCAAACATGCACTTAGCAGACATACAGACATTCCAGAACAAACAACAGTGGTTTTACATGTCTACTAGTGTGTCACAAACAATTACAGAAAGACTGCATAGAAAATATAACATAACATTAATTATGACTTACGTCTACTTCAAAAGTTTCATGGCTATCATCTAAAAAGTGGACGACACATGGGATGACCTTAGGCTGACGATCTTGGGGATAGTGGGCCATTTCTGACGCCCGAACATTATAGCTGCCTGAATTCACCAATCTCATGGACATTGCCCGATGCAATTCTGAAAAAAATAGAAAAAGAAAAAACATTGAAATAATAGTATTCTAATTGAATCTAATAACTGTGACCTGTTCAGTTTTTTATTGAATATGGTTACTCAATTTGAAACATAATAGATCATCGAAGCTCAATGGTTAATTGTCAGTTCCGGTATAAACCGAAAGTTGTATTGTAAGTAGCCCAATTTCAGATATTACCATTTTCGGATGGCTGTCTGAAATCTCGGCATTTATATTCGTGGGTATTTGATTTCTTGGATGAGCCGACCTACAAACTCCACGAAATTAAATCCTAATGAAAATTAATGATTCCACCGTATATAAAATACATAAAGCCAGTCTATACAGGTACAAGAAATACATACAGCCAGTATAATAGACTATGCAAGTATATGAAATACATAAAGCCAGTCTATACAGGTACAAGAAATACATAAAGCCAGTCTATACAGGTACAAGAAATACATAAAGCCAGTCTATACAGGTACAAGAAATACATTAATGTTTTCCCACAGTATTTTTGGCATCTTTACAATACCTGTAGAGCAGCAGATGTTATTTAGACAGAAAAAACTTAACCACTAATATCTGGTCTACAACATCATTATATAATCAATTTATTATTAAGCTACCATACCTCATACATTTTTTAACAAGGTAATAGATTTTAAGTTTACATCATGTTAATATCACAAACCTGCAGGTAACTGTGATTTCAGGTTCATTCAATTAACACACATTTTGATTAATAGTGATAATTAATGCAACTGTAAAAAAGATTCACATAGACAGATATAATGAATATAGCACTTGCAATAATTACAATTTTACACATGGGCCTGCAATCAGTACATTTCTAGAATGTATGTTCCACATGGTTGTCTGCAAGCTGTAACATATGACTAGCAACATGCTATAATAATATCTTTTTCTTTACAAGGACAATCAACATCCTCAGAGGCACCAGGCTGCATATTTTTCCAATCAATCTGATTCATTTATTTTACAACACTTAAGGAGAAATGATAATATAGCATTAATGATTATTTCAGTACATTAAAGCAGTGTCTCAGACGCATGCACACATATAATTATAAACACCAGATCGATCAATCAGGAAATTACATGCAAAAACTAGTCTGACCAATAACAAAAAGGTACACACAATATTTTGACCAATCAGAAATGCACACACAATTTTTCTACCAATCAGAAAATGCATGCACAAACTTCTGACTAAACTATCCAATGTAAGATTTTCCGTGACATAGTGTTTTGAGAATTTAATGTTTCATGTCTTTATTTCTGAATTGAGATTAAAATTAACAAGCAGTGTTAAGATATAGGATCATGTGTGATCTGCAACAATTACAGGAATGATAACAAATAAATACAATAAATACATGTACAATAAATACATGTACAATAAATACATGTACAATAAATACACGTACAATAAATACACGTACAATAAATACATGTACAATAAATACATGTACAATAAATACATGTACAATAAATACACGTACAATAAATACACGTACAATAAATACATGTACAATAAATACATGTACAATAAATACACGTACAATAAATACATGTACAATAAATACATGTACAATAAATACATGTACAATAAATACACGTACAATAAATACACGTACAATAAATACATGTACAATAAATACATGTACAATAAATAAATGTACAATAAATACATGTACAATAAATACATGTACAATAAATACACGTACAATAAATACACGTACAATAAATACATGTACAATAAATACATCTACAATAAATACATGTACAATAAATACATGTACAATAAATACACGTACAATAAATACACACTTCTACTACTTACTGCATTGTATGCCTACAGTGAAACCTGTGTTAGTGGCCACCTCTATATATAGCCACCCTGTGAATAAAGGCCATTCTTTTTAAACCTACCAATGATTATTTAGAACAAAATGACCTCTGAGTAAAGGTCACCTGTCTATTTAGGCCATATTTTGTCTTTCACAAGGAAGGCCTTTGTTCACAGGTTTGGCAGTATTTCAGTGAGATACAGACACACAGTTGACCTTATCAGTTAAGCTAGATTCTGTACAAGTATTTCCACTTCTCTTGATTTATGGCATAACATCAAATTTATGACAATATATGGTCAGACAAAACATTGAGCAGTTTGTTTAAATACCTACCCACCCACCTGACAGTGAAACCAATGATAGACACATTTCATATTAACAAATAAATAAAACATGCTTGGAGTTCTACCGAATATCTTTACATCTAAGATTCTAAAATATTTTGTAACTCTAAATGGCTAGACTTCCATCATGAACAGACACACCCTTTAATATCTCAATACCCTGGTTGTATGGCCTGGCAAAAACAGAACACTAATTATTTTCTTATAGATATAATAAATCATACTTCTTTTAGTTTTAGTGTATACAAGAATAGACATACAAAGACCATCAAAGATATTGGCTTGTTGCAGTTCCCAGTCCGACCCTTAACAATAAATCAATTTTAGAGGTTTTTGGCATAATATTCAAGTCAAGGAAAGGCCTGATTAGGTAAAGAACTTTTTTAATAATACAGAAAACTTTAGTAGGGCTATAAACAAATGTTTGCATGTACAGCCTAATAATCAAACATTCACTAAGAATAAAACCTTATCACTTCAGCACTAAAGTATTTTCGCATTTAATATGGAGATAATATTGAGATATTGTAATTTCAGTAGATCATGTATCCTATTTAGTTGTTTCATATAAAAACAGTTTGTTCCAACAAAGAAATATCCAGAACAAAAATAGAACCTAAAGTGCAGAAATCAATGAAAATGCTTTCAAGAACCCAAAGTACAGAAATCAAGGACAATGTTCTAAAGAACCCAAAGTACAGAAACCAATAATAATGTTCTTTTACATATCTATCTGTTGTTTAACAGTCCCTTCAATAGCTTATAATGGTCATTTCAGGACTGCCCCAGAGAGGGCAGATAAGATATTAGAGAACCCGACATTATGTCCCTTATCGTTTTGATAAGTTTTTCCTGGTTCTTTATCATACCTGATGTAAAGCACTGATACACACTCACCCTTTTTCCTGTGATTGTCTAGACAAAGTTCTTGGCCCTGTAGTAAGGATGGGGACCCTGAAATGGTTCTGAGAATTTCAAAAGATGGAGCCGAGAATCAAACCCTAAACCTTTCATTTAGTAGTCCAGCGCATTACCACTCAACCACTGATCACCCCTTGATAATGTTCTAAAGAACACAAAGTACAGAAATCAAAGATAATTCTTACAGATACAGAAATAAACCATACACAAAACATTGCCTGGCCTCATTTTACTGATACAGATTTTCATAGGGAAAGGCTGACAATCTTGCTTACACCAACATAGGAATACTGTGTGGGGAAATTTTTAATCAATAATATTGAACATTATAACTACAAGTTTCCTGGGATATTTTCCTGCAGTCATAAATGAGCAAAATAAGTTTATAGAAATTATTGCTTTCTATATCAGTAGAACAAAGACTATACATTAAACTTGCACCTGGACCATAACACTAGAACAAAGACTGAACACTAGAACAAAGACAATACATAAAACTTGTACCTGAACACTAGAACAAAGAATGAACACTAGATCAAAGACTGAACACTGGAATAAAGAACAAACATGAAACTTGTACATGAACACTAAAACAAAGACTGGACACTAAGACAAAGACTGGACACTATAACAAAGAACAAACATGAAACTTGTATCTGAATACTAGAACAAAGACTGAACACTATAGAACAAAGAACAAACATGAAACTTGTACATGAACATTAAAACAAAGACTGGACACTAAGACAAAGACTGGACACTATAACAAAGAACAAACATGAAACTTGTACCTGAATACTAGAACAAAGACTGTACACTATAGAACAAAGAACAAACATGAAACTTGTACATGAACACTAAAACAAAGACTGGACACTAAGACAAAGACTGGACACTATAACAAAGAACAAAAATGAAACTTGTACCTGAATACTAGAACAAAGACTGAACACTATAGAACAAAGAACAAACATAAAATGTGTACATGAACACTAGAACAAAGACTGGACACTAAGACAAAGACTGGACACTATAACAAAGAACAAACATGAAACTTGTACATGAACACTAAAACAAAGACTGGACACTAAGACAAAGACTGAACACTGGAACAAAGAACAAACATGAAACTTGTACATGAACATTAAAACAAAGACTGGACACTAAGACAAAGACTGGACACTATAACAAAGAACAAACATGAAACTTGTACCTGAATACTAGAACAAAGACTGTACACTATAGAACAAAGAACAAACATGAAACTTGTACATGAACACTAAAACAAAGACTGGACACTAAGACAAAGACTGGACACTATAACAAAGAACAAACATGAAACTTGTACCTGAATACTAGAACAAAGACTGAACACTATAGAACAAAGAACAAACATGAAACTTGTACATGAACACTAAAACAAAGACTGGACACTAAGACAAAGACTGGACACTATAACAAAGAACAAACATGAAACTTGTACCTGAATACTAGAACAAAGACTGAACACTATAGAACAAAGAACAAACATAAAATGTGTACATGAACACTAGAACAAAAACTGGACACTAAGACAAAGACTGGACACTATAACAAAGAACAAACATGAAACTTGTACCTGAATATAAGAACAAAGACTGAACACTATAGAACAAAGAACAAACATGAAACTTGTACATGAACATTAAAACAAAGACTGGACACTAAGACAAAGACTGGACACTATAACAAAGAACAAACATGAAACTTGTACCTGAATACTAGAACAAAGACTGAACACTAGAACAAAGAACAAACATAAAACGTGTACATGAACACTATAGAACAAAGACTAGATTCAGTTCAGCTTATAACAAACTAACAATGTATGGACATATGAACATTACCACAGACCTTGATACTAAAGTAACTATGAATGGAATGTCAATGGAGAGTTTAATAGTCAAGTCTCACAGTAATTTTTAAAAAAGCTTTCATTATTTTAAGGGAGATAAATCAGTGAATCAGCCTGTCGTAAGATGAATGTAAATACTTCAAGTATTTCAGACAATCTTTGAGAACAGTGTACTCTTATTGAAAGTAGGAATGAGAGATATATTGATCTTACTATTCTCAACACATAGCAGTAAGCCAAGCTGGTGCAGAGTAAAGAAAATAGTAAGGCCTATTTACAAGCACTGGTTGTACTGCAGATATTGGTTTAATAACTGAAACAAATAGCATGTATCATTTAGGGTTTTACACTGACATTCTCGGGGTCAATGGGACTCAGGTTATTGTTTTAGTGGGGTCATGTCATGAATTTCAGCGTCCCAATGTCATTCTGTGTAACTGTTTATTACGTGAATATAATTTTTGCAAGAATTTATGTGCATTAATATTCTCACCAAGAAATGATTGAAGATTTGTTTTTAGTGTAGATATGTAATAAATGAAAATAGCTTGTCAAATCTTATGCAGTGATCTCCCTTACTTTAATACCATGAAAATAATGTTATCTTACTAAAAGTCAGCATACCATATATTCATTTGGACATTCTTAAGGGTGCTGGTGGAATTTTTTGGCAGAAAAACACATCCTGCAAATCCCTGTATCATAATCTTTGTATTCTTTACTGGTTTCACTCAGCTTTGTAGAGTGGTCAGTTATATACTCACATAATTTATAATAAGTAGAGAAGTGCATTTTAATGGGTCTGTTAGAACAAAGCAAATAGCTTATTTCAATGTAGGTCAGTCAGAATGATAAGGTGAAAGAAGGTATCACATTCACAAGGCCTGACTCCTCTCAACCCTAACAATTGGTCAACATCTCATGGTCAACATTGAAAGCAGTATATAAACATTTCTTTCAGAATAGTGAGTCATTTCTTGACTAAATTCACAGACCCTAAATCATTTATCAGAGTAATGTTTTTACTTGCAGAGAAAATCACAATACTTCTTTAATCATTTTGTTTACACTTTGTGCTTCAGAGTGGGGCAATACATCTCATTTTACTTTTCCAAACTTAACAACACTTAATTTTAAATGTATACAGTGCAACCTCTCCAGAGCGGCCCTCTCTATAGCAACAACCTCCCTAATATAACAGCATGATTTTTTCCGACAATACAAATTAACAATTAATTAAACCTCTCCAGAGCAGTCAACCTCTCATGCAACAATAACAAAAATTTGCTTCTTCCAAAGGGTGTTGCTTTG
This sequence comes from Lutraria lutraria, assembly GCA_964023205.1. Classification (NCBI taxonomy): domain Eukaryota; kingdom Metazoa; phylum Mollusca; class Bivalvia; order Venerida; family Mactridae; genus Lutraria; species Lutraria lutraria. The sequence goes on along the minus strand of OZ026848.1, from coordinate 33,979,241 downwards.
TAGAGGTTGAACTGTGCTAAGATAAAAATGACAGTATCTCTAGACAAAGGAGTGATCAATGGTCTAATGGTAACATGCTGGATTACCAAACGAAAGCCACAAGTTCAATTCTCGACCCCGCCTTTTGAATTTCTCAGGGATGCTTTTCAGTGTCCCCATCCCAACTACTGAGCAAAGTACTGTATCTAGAAAATCACAGGAAAAAGGGCAAGGTGCCTTTGGGCGTAAAAAACTAGAGTAAAAGAGTAGGGTACACACATCAGGTTCTCCTGTATCTTATCTCCTCTCTCTCTCTCTCTCTCTCTGGAGGCTCTGAAATGACCATAGTTGTTGAATGGGCGTTAAACAATTAAACAACAGATAAATAAATAAAAGCTTGACAATAGAGCTGATATGAAAATAACCACAATACAAGAAGGAAAAAAATTGTGCTACAAAATCATTTGACAACATAAATCAGACAAGAACAATAGCAGCAACAACAACAGGTGAAGGTATAAACACACACCTGAATCCTGCGAACCTTGACTTCCATTATCTGTCTTTTTTATCAAGCATGGACTTGGACAAGTCGATTTGGACAATATCGGACTTGGTGTTTTTGTAACTCTTGGTGTTTTTGTAACTGTGTACTGAGTTACGTCCCTTGATTCCTGTTTTTCATTGATACAAGGACTATGCCTTACTCCGACAGTCGCCATTATTTCTTTAAAAGTCATTAAATATCCACATTTTTAAATCCAATAGTCGAATATGGCAACACCTCACAATATACTGTAAAAGTTTACTGTGAAAACAGTAAAAACTTCTGAAAACACAAATATTTTGTCCTTAAATCAATGTGACTTTAGGTTTACTTGTATCAACACATTAATTAATAATCAAATAAGTTCCACATGAATGATAAGTTATTATATTACCATGTAATTAATACACACACTGAGATAGTACACCATCATTTAGTCTATGTACATCAGTCCAAGGACTTCATTATCAACATTATGTACTAAATAAATGTCCAGAAATGTCACTTACAATATTTCTTCTCCAGAAAACTACTCATAGAATATATCAACACAAAGTTGGCATCATTTTGTAAAATATTGTTCACATTATCTATGATATAACTTAAATAATGCACTCATTTCCAATTCAATATTTTAATCACTCCAATAGTAACAATTAATAATTAGTAGATTCTATTCACGTTAAACCTGAAATATTAATATTCCTGTTTTATTAATTACAAAGTCTGACACTTAATTCTCACTAAATAAATAAATAAAATCAATTAAAGTAATAAAAAAGAAAAAAATCAATAATCAATCAAGCATATCTATCAATTATGATTTTCTTTCATTTCCAAACAAAACCAATATTTCAGAGAATCAGTAATCTAAAATAGATATACTGCTAACAAGAATCATATAAGATTCTGTGTTAATTTACTTAAAACATAAACAATTCATTCACCTGCACATGGTTTAATATACTGAACAGTATTCTACACAATTCTAACAAATTTTCAACACCATATGGTCATGTTTAAATCATCAATCAAAGTACAGAGAGCCACACAGTATCATAATCTGTTTGACCTAATTTCACAAAATTCTATCTGATTCTCAGATACCAGGTAGATTCACAAGAAATTAACATAGAATCTTCCCAATATTCGTTTAAAACCTAATTTGCCAGTAAATAAAGCTTCAACTGAACTATAAACAAGAGGTGTGCAGAACACTATAACAAATAGGCCGAACATGAAAAATAACTTGTTTTAGAACCAAACTATTCTTCGTTTTTGGAAACTGAGCGATAACTCAACTTTCCATGGGCATCACTCACTCAGCGTGCATAAATTTTAATGCAGACTAAAATACTATGCCTTTCTAAACTATAGTTCCCATTACATATTGCAGTGGATTTTTAGTCTATGTAAGTTCCGTTTCCATTTTTTATTTAAATGTAGGACATTAGTGCCTGGAAATTGCACGAGTATATCAAGAAATATCAAGAAAATAGTGATGGACAAACAATATGTGTTTCTCGGCTCACTACGGAATTTCCTATTTCTTTACGAAAATATTTTTTACCTGACACGTAAGACAAACTGACAGGCCAAAAATATTTTTCGAACTGCTACAATGCATCTATCTAATATGAGTTGACTTATTCACAGAGAACCACTCAGATATCATGGCATTTTTAATTAATTGAAGGATTTTGAATTTTTAATTCAGACAGACATGATCCTGTACAGCCAGATGTCAGACAAGGCCCATACACAAGATGTAAAGCATTGTATTGTTAACCTTGGCTTTATGATGCTAACAATACAATAGATCAAGTTAGAGCCAAGAGAAGAACAGGGAAGTTTGAAGATTTGTAAGTGGTATAAAAAACATGTCCTAACCATGCAGACTGCACTTGGGACATGATTGACCTAATACAGAAATCATATTTTGTACAAGGTAAAATAAAAATAATTGCAAGAACCTAATGAAATAGTGGATGCTTTATTTAACTAAATTATAGAGGTTGATTTAACTAGAATGATTAGAAGTTGAGTTACAGGTTGAGTTACCTAGAATAAGAAAGCAGTTGAGTTACCTAGACTGAAATAGAGGTTGTGTTATCTAGACTGAAATAGTGGTTGAGTTACCTAGACTGAAATAGAGGTTGAGTTACCTAGACTGAAATAGTGGTTGAGTTACCTAGACTGAAATAGTGGTTGAGTTACCTAGACTGAAATAGTGGTTGAGTTCCCTAGACTGAAATAGAGGTTGTGTTATCTAGACTGAAATAGAGGTTGAGTTACCTAGACTGAAATAGTGGTTGAGTTACCTAGACTGAAATAGTGGTTGAGTTACCTAGACTGAAATAGTGGTTGTGTTATCTAGACTGAAATAGTGGTTGAGTTACCTAGACTGAAATAGTGGTTGAGTTACCTAGACTGAAATAGTGGTTGAGTTATCTAGACTGAAATAGTGGTTGAGTTACCTAGACTGAAATAGTGGTTGAGTTACCTAGACTGAAATAGTGGTTGTGTTACCAAGACTGAAATAGTGGTTGTGTTACCTAGACTGAAATAGCGGTTGTGTTACCTTGACTGAAATAGAAGTTGAGTTACCTAGACTGAAATAGAGGTTGAGTTACCTAGACTGAAATAGAGGTTGAGTTACCTAGACTGAAATAGAGGTTGTGTTACCTAGACTGAAATAGAGGTTGTGTTATCTAGAAATGTAATAGAGGTTGCGTTACCTAGAAATGAAATAGAGGTTGTGTTACCTAGAAATGAAATAGAGGTTGTGTTACCTAGAAATGTAATAGAGGGTGAGTTACACAGAAATGAAATAGAGGTTGATTTAACTAAATATTAAGTACAGAGGCTGATTTATTTCTGCTGATGAAAAAGAGATTGATTTATCTAGACCGAGAAATAGAGAATTTTGTTGTCTAGTAAAACATTTTTAGAAACAAAGACAATTTAATAGTACATGTATGATATACTATGTATATAAACATACAGTATACATGTATAGTATGTATGTACACAGCATATACATTATAAACGTATCTTTAAATACATGTATAACACAACACAGACCCGGAGACAATCATCACTATGACATTCATTCAATCCACAATGTGTTATTTATAAACTTACAACTTAAGAGACTATTTGACTGCAAGAAACAGTTGTTAATGATATATTCTCGTTGTTTTTGGAAACTTAATTATAGTTCAGCTTTCCATAGTGGTCACTCACTTGGCGCGTATGAATTTGTATGCAGACCAAAGTACTACATTTTTCAGCCTTGCAATTGTTAAACTAGTTCCCCTTTCATATTTCAGGGCAAGGCTATATAATTTCAGTGTTCATGAGTCTTTCAGTACTTTGATTAACTTACTGTTGGTGGTGATGGTTCTCATGAGGGTCAGAAACTCTAAATTTGACCAAACTTCTTCAAGCTTTTGACAGAGGACATTTAAGTAGGTCAGATATTCTTTTAAAGCAGAGTAATCTCAGTTACAAATGAACCAATGTGTACAATCTGGCTTCTGACTTCACAAATGATTCATTTATAAAAATCCTGCCAGAATGTCAAAATTTAATGAACTACATGAGAACAAGTAAGACTGTTTAATTTCCTTGTAATCATCAATTAAACAAAACATCTATCCATAGAAATCTATGTTACAGGATAGTCAATGGAACAATACATGTTATAATGAACACTCCCATAAATCTTGCATTTTTTGCATTACCGTGACAACAGTGAATCATTAACTACAATAACTATTTTATATCTGAATATGTGTCATGAAATTTGAATGTATAATGAGCCTTGACGTAAACTTCATGTATCAATGTAGCTTATATATGGTAAGCTTACTGTCACTATTTCAAATGTCAAAGAGCCATAACTCTGTAAGTATGTTGACATTAAAAGCACATGTGCATACAAGATTATGAACCTTTCCACTAAGTTTGGTAGAAAATTCAATCAGTTACTTTACCAAAAACTACACACAAACTTTGAGACAGACTGATTGACTAAAATAAAAAAATCTCAGTGTTTTAAAAATGTCACCAAATTCATACTGCCCTGAATGCCAAAAACCAACACAATAATGTAACCAAAACAACACCATAATGCACCTAACACCATAATGTAATTCTAAGTATACCTTTAAAAGACCTTAATTATTATTCAGGTGAAAACGGTGTAGCATTATTAACACAAAATCAATAATAACATATTAATAATAAATATATCAACTAGAATACAAATGTAACCATATATAAACAGAACAATGGAACAGGACAATTTTAGAATTAGTTTTAGCATTGAAGGGTCAACCAATTGTTCTTAACTTTCCACAATGAGGTCAAATCAATACACAGTTATATTACAGTAGTATAATCACTCAATTAGTAGACAACCACAGCTGTACACCATCTGCTAACATGGTTATGATACAAATGTTATAATTTATAAACCGTAGTAATACTATCAGTGTAATACAACCCTATATGGATGAAACACTATATATGATGGTAACACTATCAGAGATGGTCAGACATTACACACTATCAGAGATGGTCAGACATTACACAGTATCAGAGATGCACTATCAGAGATGGTCAGACATTACACAGTATCAGAGATGGTCAGACATTACACAGTATCAGAGATGGTCAGACATTACACAGTATCAGAGATGCACTATCAGAGATGGTCAGACATTACACAGTATCAGAGATGGTCAGAGATTACACACTATCAGAGATGGTCAGGCATTACACAGTATCAGAGATGCACTATCAGAGATGGTCAGACATTACACACTATCAGAGATGCACTATCAAAGATGGTCAGACATTACACAGTATCAGAGATGCACTATCAGAGATGGTCAGACATTACACACTATCAGAGATGGTCTGACATTACACACTATCAGAGATGGTCAGAAATTACACACTATCAGAGATGGTCAGACATTACACAGTATCAGAGATGGTCAGAGATTACACACTATCAGAGATGGTCAGACATTACACACTATCAGAGATGCACTATCAGAGATGGCCAGACACTATATAGTATCAGAGATGGTCTGACATTACACAGTATTTGAGATGGTCTGACATTACACACTATCAGAGATGGTCAGACACTATATAGTATCAGAGATGGTCAGACACTACACAATATCAGAGATGGTCAGACACTACACAGTATCAGAGATGGTCAGACACTACACAGTATTAGAGATGGTCAGATATTACACAATATCAGAGATGGTCAGACACTACACAATATCAGAGATGGTCAGACACTTCACAGTATTAGAGATGGTCAGACACTACACAGTATTAGAGATGGTCAGACACTACACAGTATTAGAGATGGTCAGACATTACACAGTATTAGAGATGGGCAGACACTACACAATATTAGAGATGGTCAGACATTACACAGTATCAGAGAAGGTCTGACATTACACAGTATTAGAGATGGTCAGACATTACACAGTATCAGAGATGGTCAGACACTACACAGTATTAGAGATGGTCAGACATTACACAGTATCAGAGAAGGTCTGACATTACACAGTATTAGAGAAGGTCTGACACTACACAGTATCAGAGATGGTCAGACACTACACAGTATCAGAGATGGTCAGACACTACACAGTATCAGAGATGGTCAGACACTACACAGTATCAGAGATGGTCAGACATTACACAGTATCAGAGAAGGTCTGACATTACACAGTATTAGAGAAGGTCTGACACTACACAGTATCAGAGATGGTCAGACACTACACAGTATCAGAGATGGTCAGACACTACACAGTATCAGAGATGGTCAGACACTACACAGTATCAGAGATGGTCAGACACTACACAATATCAGAGATGGTCAGACACTACACAGTATCAGAGATGGTCAGACACTACACAGTATCAGAGATGGTCAGACACTACACAGTATCAGAGATGGTCAGACACTACACAGTATCAGAGATGGTCAGACACTACACAGTATCAGAGATGGTCAGACACTACACAGTATCAGAGTATTGACATCATTTAGGCCTTAACCAGTACTAACCACATTCCATACACAAGCTACTACTAAGCTAACCTACATAACATCTGATGTTATATCTTCATTCAAATTTGTCACGGACAGTGTGAGCCTCACCTGGGGTTCAAACTCACAACCTCTTAATCAGTAGACCGTCTGAGCAAACCAGGCTAGCTACAATAGAATAGATGAGAAAAGGTGTAACCTGGAAAGAACCAGGAAAGATAGAATCATAAATTTATACCAAAAATATGGTGTCTAATTTTCGATTTGTAACCAGGACAGGCAAATAAAATATTCCTTTTCATGAATAATCCAGAACAGATCATAATCCCATATAATAAATATTACGCGTAACAAAATTCCAAAATAAAATTTGTCACATAAAATCCATCAGTGAATACACTACACATGATCCTTATTGAAACATGACATGGAAGAATAAAGCCTCAGAGAATCAGGAGAGAATAACACAGAGTTGATTTCATACGGTCCTCTACGCTTAAAACTTCAAATTACAAATACTTCCACTAAACACGCATAGATTCAGTAAAAACTCACAATGTATCCATAGCTGAGAAGAACAATGTGTTAAAACATTATAAACGATTCCTTAAGAAGAAGAATAGAAGGATGCTGGCTGCCTCAGTTTTACACAGAAGATGATTATTGACAAAATGCTTGCCACAGATTAAAACCTTGACCCAAAGGCCTGGGAAATTTTCCAATAACAGTTTGTTACACACACACACACACACACACACACACACAGACCGACAGCATTATGAAGTTCTGTTTTTTAATCATATTAAACTAACACTCCATAGTAGTGTGTTTGAATGACAATTACAAGACTGAACAGTTAAACTGGTCACATTCACTATATTTATATATTTATTCCTATTATTTTGTACAGAACAACTCAATGCCTGGAATGGCTGGCTAGCAGGCTGGTGACCAAGTCTGAACCTCTTCAAAAAGCATTCTTGATACCATGAAATTTTCTTGAACTGTTCTTGCATATTTCATGAACAGTTCATGAAGAGTTCATGAAACATGAATAAATTTTTGACAGGGCCAACCAACTGGGCAGACATTCCTCTTAAACTTAAACATCTGTTACATTTCAATCAGTTTATTTCTGCTAATTTCTACTGAAAACACAAATCATCATACATTTGATGTCCAGAACACCACCTTACACCACAAACATGCTAAGAGGATCAAGGTTTGAGTCACTGAACCAGTGTGAAGTTGAAACTACAAGCAAGCATCCAGAATTCCTCAATCAAGTCAAGAAATGCTAATTTCACATAAAGACTCCTATAATTCTATGGCAAAACTTCCTAATTACAGTAACTTTTTTATACAGAAATGTATCTTAAACAGCAAACTTAATTCTTTGCAGAAATAACAACAATAACCAATCAGAATACAGGTCGTTATGTATGTAATGTCAACCTTAAAAAATATTCTTTTTGTGGTGTAATTGCTACCTATACTCACCAAAAAGGCCCCTACCCAAATGTGTTTGGCTTTTCGGGTAAACAAAAAAACTTTAATTAAAGAATAGCATTCAGGCATATATATTTGGGTTTAATATAAAATTAAAATTTAAAACAAGATCAAACCTACATGGGCCTACCTACTGAAAATTCTCTGAGTAGGGTTACAGCAAACAAAACATTTTTTACAGATGGCCTAATACATGGTTACAACATACTAGTATCTTAATAAACACCTATAACACAATTAACACCCTGGCTAAACATTTATTAAGAAAAATTCATACCACACAAGAAGGGCTAACATAATTATTTTAACTTTTACATCCAAATTGAAACCTAAAGTATTTCAAAGAATAAGCATAGGATTGAAAGTATTGTTAAGTGATATGTCCCCTGCCCCCAGAGATATCTATCAAGGAATTTTTATTTAGTAAAATCAATCCACAAGGAAAATTCTACATGTAGCCACATCTTGCTTTACTTTATAAGCTACATGTATAGAAAAGACAGCAAAATCATTCACAATCACAGGTCCACATAATAATAATCCAAACAATAATTTTGTAAGATTTTCACATTTTTAGAACATTTTTACCACTTTAACTTTTATTCATTAGGTTACAGAAAAGTTTAAATAAACTAATTAACTTACCAGACTATATCTATATCATACATACGAATAAAAAGACACATTTCATGTAATAGTATCAACTGACAACAAGATCACCCCCCCATACACACACACATGCACTACAAAAAGGAACAAAACTTCCTTATGTATATATAATTGTCACAAAGTTCCTGCGAGCCACTCAAGTTCTCCAGTGCCCTTGTTAAAATCATTTGTAGATTTGGTAGTTGGTTTCCGGGTCTTGCCCCTTTCACCCCTGAGACAAAAACTCTACTCCAAGGGAATAAAAAACTGACTTAATCTTGTAGTTTAATACACATGTATATCATGACTACCACTTATCACAGTCACCAGTATCTATACAAATAAAAACAAGAGGGCCAAGATGGCCCTATATCGCTCACATGACAATCACTGTTCACTCATTAAAACATTGTTTTGAACCAGTGACCTAGTTTTTGACCCCAGACGACCTATGTTCGAATTTGTCTTACATATCATTAAGACAAACAGCCTGACTAGGTTTGGTGAAGATACAATCAAAATTTAACATCTATAGTGTTAATAAGGTTTTCCTAAGATTTGACCTTGTGACCTGGTTTTTGACCCTAGGTGACCCATATTTGAACTTGTCCTTAATATCATTAAGACAAACAATCTGACAAGGTTTGGCCAAGATCCAATCAAAACCATGACATTTAGAGCTTTTACAAGATTTTTACCAAAGATTTGACCTTGTGACCCAGTTTTTGAACTCGACTGACCCATGTTCATCCTTGACCCACATATCATTGAGGCAAACATTTTGACAAGGTTTGGTGAAGATCCAATTAAAACTGTGACATCTACAGTGTTAACAAAGTTTTCCTAAGATTTGACCTGGTGACATAGTTATTGACCCCAGATGACCCATATTTATACTTGACCGTTATATCATTAAAACAAACAATTTGACAAAGTTTGGTGAAGATCCAATAATAACTGTGAAATCTACAGTGTTAACATGGTTTTTCATAAGATTTGACCTAGCGACCTAGTTTTTGACCCAAGATGACCCATGTTCGAACTCGTCCAAGATATTATGAAGACAAACATTCTGACAAGGTTTCATGATCATCCAATCAAAACAGTGACTTCTAGAGTGTTCACAAGGTTTTCCAGCAATTTGCCCTAGTGACCTAATTTTACTACAGAAATTACCCATTATCAAACTTGACCTACATATTATTAAAATAAACATTCTGACAAAGTTTCATGAAGATAAATGCAAAACAGTGATTTCTAAAGTGTTCACAAGGTTTTCCCTTATTTGGCCCTGGTGACCTAGTTTTTGACCCCAAATGGCCCAATATCGAACTCGTCCGAGATTTTGTTGATATTAACGTTTTGACCCAGTTTTGCTAAAATTGAGCCAAAAATGTGGCCCCAAGTGTGGTCACAACAAAAAGTTTGACGACGCACGACGCCGGACGGAGAGTGATCCTAATAGCTCACTTTGTCACTTTGTGACTGTTACAGAGGCCTATTTAAGCCCCTTCCCAATTGAAAATTTCTTTTAAATCATGCAGTTATCCCAAAAATCCAAACTTACACCATCTTATTTATTTCCCAAAATCAGCAATTTTAGCAATAATTCTTAACAAATCATCAGGCTGAGGCATCTTCCCAATGAAGAGAGAAAATAACCTGAATTCCACTTGCTGTGAAAAAATTTCAGTCATTCCTCAGTCAGTAAGGACCCCAAGGTTTACCCAGATTTCTTCTAAAAAATCTCAAAAATACATGAATCCAAGGTCCACATATGGACCACAATAAAACGTAACATGTTAATTTTGGTCCAAAAGAGCAATAATTATTTCCCTTAACTAAGTGGGTTTTATACCATCATTGTAGGTTACAAAATACCTGGCAGTGTTCCCAGTGATTGCTTTTACAGTAATAACTACAGTTGGTGCCAAAACATGTCAGTATTTTTGCTCACATAAATATTTTTTTGAAATTCCATGATCTTTTAAAGCTAATGATTTATATAGCTGGAAAAAAAGAGAAAAAAATCTAAGCATTTTTGTTTGTTTGTTTATATTGAGTTTACGCCATTTTCAACAGTCAAAGTCATACGAGGCAGACAGTTCAGCTAACCATTGTTCCTGGAAAGAACCAGTACTTATGTTTACAGAATAATTTAACCAGATTTAGCAGCCAATTAAACCAAGCAACCAGCAAGCTTATGTTTACATAGAACTCAGACTCATATTTATGTTGAATCTTTATCTGGGCGGTGCCCTATAGCTGGCACAACTTGCTTCAATTTTATAATTATAATCACAATAAGCTGTCACAGACAGTGTAACCCCTGCCAAGTTTGGTGAAAATTACATGGAAAATGTTGGAGTTGTTGAGCACAGAAACATTTAAATGTAAAATTTAGCAAAGGGCAATAACTCCTTCAAAAACAATTCAATCGCACAAAAACATGGACGCAAGCCTACCATTTTAATATCCCTGTGCCTTTCGGTGCGGTATAATAAGACAATTAACACAAATTTAGGACAACAAAGTTAAGATATTTAATTTCCCTAAAAGTGAATAATCTCAATCAAGAGTTAGTTGTCCTGTGAGTGAGTGACTCCCATGCATGAGTAGATCCAAACACCTTAACAAAGTGGCTTATCAGTAAATCAAACATGGCACTACAATAAATGCACTGATAGAACATACCTGACAGTTTGAGATCTGTGAGCCTGAAATCTGCCATACCCACAATGTTGGAATCTGATTCAATGTTCTCATGCCACTCAGTCAGCTGGGAATTTAACTGAGTGGATAACTCCGATAAAAACTTCTTCATTTTTTATTTTTTCACACGTTTATAAAGAACAAGAATAAACTTCACACTATTTTACAGCATAGGTGAACAATTTTCACACTTTTGTAAAGAACAAGCATAAACTTTACACTATTTTACAGCATAGGTGAACAATTTTCACACTTTTGTAAAGAACAAGAATAAACTTTACACTATTTTACAGCATAGGTGAACAATTTTCACACTTTTGTAAAGAACAAGAATAAACTTCACACTATTTTACAGCATAGGTGAACAATTTTCACACTTTTGTAAAGATCAAGAATAAACTTTACACTATTTTACAGCATAGGTGAACAATTTTTACACTTTTGTAAAGATCAAGAATAAACTTTACACTATTTTACAGCATAGGTGAACAATTTTCACACTTTTGTAAAGAACAAGAATAAAATTCACACTATTTTACAGCATAGGCGAACAATTTTCACACTTCTAAATTATGAAGGAAAAACTCCACTATTTATCATAACATTATCAGACATATTCACATAATCACATTCATACTTTAACAATGATTATATTTTAAATCCCACTATCACATATCAAGAACAAATTTCACACTTAATTTCAGAACGTAATTTTCACACTTACAGAAATGTACCAAGAATAATTTATAATACTAACTACATTGTACATTATACACACTTATAATTCACACCTGACAAGAGCATGTGTGAGAACATCATTCATTCTCTGACTCTACAAACAAACCTCTGAATGAACACATTTCTCATGTTCCAACATCATCAACATTAATATGCTCATTAATACAATACAGTCAAACACTGCCTGACATTAAGAGAAAGATAATGAACTACAATCAGTAGTGTCTTTTATAGTATGAAATGTCACGAAATCTTACTTCTTGTTATTTATCCATACGAAATCAAGTCTATTAAAATCCTCCATCATGGACAAAAATTAATAAAAATATTTTATAAGCAGATAGTGACTAAACATAATATAATTATACATGTATCTACCATACTAATTCCACCATATAGAGTTACTGCTTTTACCAGACCGAAAATATTTCTACACTCATTTTGTAAATCGAAAATAAATATCTGCCTGCCTTTATTATATATATATTTGTATCGAAAAAATAATGTCTTCAAAAATTTGGATTTCATAAATCCATGTTGTTTTACCAGAATTCATTTTAGATTCACTGTCCTAACAGCATGCAGATATAAAAATACCAAACGGCAAGTTAACAAATAATTCACACATATAGTAGCACCACCACTTAGAGCAAGTGACGGCAGCATCTCACAAAACACATCTCAGAACTCAAGCACTAGAATATATCCTGACACACAAAACTCAGACGAAAACTACACAAACTTCCTCCAGTAAATCAAGAAGTTTTTTTCTAATGATCGACTTTCCCTCCCTCACCTAGTAACAATAAGTCAGAGATATACAATAATGTGCCATCTGATTCTGAAGAAACAATTTACTCACATTTTTATACACAATCTGTGTACCTGCTCTGTTTCTTATCATTAAGTACAATCGTATCAATCAAGAGGGAGATTGGCATGGCATATCATGAAGATGTTTTTCTGTAACACCAACAGGATTATTATAAATCTCATATTTTCGCATCTCATGAAATTCTCAAATCATAAAGAAGTTGAATTAAAACTGAGTAAATCCAGCAGTTATTTTTTCAACTTAAGCCTAAATGGGGAAGGTGGCCGAGCCCATAGAAAGGTGAAAATAAGCATCTTGAGTAGGAAAAAGGGAACAATAACATGATAAAGCATACATTGTAACATTATTATATTCCTTACATCTAATTAACAATAGGTTATAAACTTGATGGCTACAGAGATCTACAAAAAAAACTACTTAAATCACAGAACAGATGCAAGATCTCTTTAAAGATATGACTAGTGGTAAATTACGCTAGGAACCATGTTACATCATTCTGTTTCATATGACTTCTGGTCAATAATAAACTGGGAACCACACAAAACCTACATGTATGCTACTAATTCATGACAGTGACAACTCATTATTTAAGCCAAAAACCATCCGTTATACATTAAATGATAAACCTCAAATTTCTAATCTAACAAAGTTAAACTTGACAAATCACAAAATAAACGATATAATTTTCAAGAGCTCACAGTTATCTCCCTTTAAAGAACAAATTACAAACGTACGTAATACAAACATTTATAAACAGAAATTACTTGCCCACAACAAACGCATATATTTGGCAAACCACAATACATTTACAGTATAATTTTACACCATGTACGTTAACACCCATTTACATTATATAGTTTCATAAAAAGCCGACAGTTTTCTTGGCATAAGTCTGAAGGTCCACATTCATTTACTATCTAACTGATACAGAATGCAATCTATGAATTACGTGCTGCAGAATACAGATAAGGCTGAATGTGTTTCAATAATATCAAATATAATGTATACAAATCTACATTGCATCATTCAAATCAAGAAAAGAGAAAAATTACATCATAGAAAGTTAGAATTTTTATTTTTATATTTGTCAGTGTGAGACCAAAACATTAGAAAACATGATTGCTCAAATTGTGAATTTCTGCCATTTTAAAACTTAGTCTTATTCAATAATGTAAATCACAATTTTGTACTTTTCAAAGCCATTGTTGCTAACCGTACAAGTAGCATTATTTAGTTACTGAGCATGGGCGGCAAAATCAATTGTCTGTATTGCCCAGTTTGTCCCGCAGCCTGTACCGACAAGTGAAATTTTCCAGAATTTACTATACAAATATCATACGGACAAGTTGAGAAATACTTCTGGTAAATGGACAAGTAAGTCAAAATCTGATTTTACCAGCCCTGGTTACATACAATCTTGCCACTACAAATTTAATAACTAGTAAAAAATTAATTCAAACAAACAAGATTTTGGGAAAAATTTAAGACATAAAGCTTGATACTTCAAAACACTAACTTTTTTTCATACTTAAGAATTGTGGAAAATAATACTACAAAAGTAATTGGCTTAATTACTGTAACAATATGTTAATCATAAATCCATATAATTATGTTTGTTCGAGTTTTACACCACTTTTCAACAATCATAATATGCTGACATTTCACATAACCAGCGTTCCTGGGAAGAACCAATACTAGATGCACATCCTCCGTAAGCAACTGCCTATTTTCTCACATAAAGAGACATAGTCGTTTGCGGGGCTCGAACCCACAGCACTCTATCAGTGAGAGGTTACAGTGACTTGAAGTCAGTGACATTAACCATACGACCACTGGGGGCGGTCTTACTGTCCAATAACAAAGTCTGGTACATTCTAGTTAGGCAATTGATAGATTTGTTTTTCAGTCCCCTGTTTTATCCCTAATCAGCTTTCTTACAGTCTGAAATTATTTTCTGTACTTAAGGTCAATTTCTCAGATCTTAATAACGATAAGTGTGTAAAATTGGGAGTACAATGTAAGTACACTATACAACCAAAAATACACAACAGAGGCGCTGGAGCTTGGGCAGCAATCACTGATTTATAAAGAGTTTCCTTAACCTAAAACAGTTGAATATATTTTAACTTGTTTGTCTAACCTTCTCCCAATTTGGTTGAAAATCATGCTTGAATTTCCCAAAAAGAAAGGTTAAGGCTACTTCCAAGTTTTTGGAAAAAAGGCCCTGCAATGTAAAATGTTCCTGTACTGCCATCCAAGATATGATTGTGCCAGTATTCATCATTCTTTTGGTCCGGACAAGAAACAATTGTCTGTCTGAAGGAAATCTTAAGTGTTGATTAACTGAACTGGAAACCATTCAACATGATTGAAGTATTACATGTTATTATCAAGTCTTTTAATACCAACTACATCTCCTACAGTGAGAAGACAGGCAGTTTTATGGTTTACTATTTACCTGATAAGCCAGGTGAGCAGGTATTAACAACAATACTTTCATCTGGGTAATCAAAGGTTTCCACACTTCTTTAAGACTTAGACTTAATTGAGGATTTTTCCAGAGAAAGTATGTTTATAGCCCGACTTCAGTACACCCACAGAGATAGTTTTAAGACATCTAAGAATGAATTTCTTGTCTTGCTTCTTAAGGCCATTCTTAAAAATCCTTGTTTATGGGAACCCTACCCAGAGAATTTTCAGTGGGTAGGTTATAGAGGTAGGTAGGTTATAGAGGTAGGTAGGAAATATTTTTCTTTTAAAATTCATGTTTTATAATTGAACCCAAAACACCTGTCAAAATGCTATTTTCTAGACAAATTATACTTACGAGTATTTGTTTATTATAGCTGTTTGCGAGTACTTACTGTATTGACTATTACTAGTTTGGCTAATCCTGGAGTGAGTGGCCATTTGATTGGCTAATGGTGATTTCGGTCATTTTTGATTGGTCAATCATTGGACTGGCTATTAGGGTGTACTTTATTCCATTGATGTATGGTATGGTAATACCATGTACATGTGAACTATAAAACTATGCATGAATGTATTCATTTGTCAAATACTCATGATTGACAAAATATGTGTATTATCTATAACTTGTAAATATGTTATACTCTCCATAATGCAGGAATGAATAAAGTAGACGGTCAATATCCTTTATGAAAAAAGCAACTTCATACAAAAAACTTAAACCAATGCTTCTTCTAGGCTAGCGCTACCCGATCGCCAAAACGCTATTGGCGAGTCAAAGTCGAATCTGGCGAGTTAAAATTCTCAAATGGGCAACAAAAATCGCCAGACAATTTACTATTTGGCGATTCTAACAGGCCTTGATAATCCAATACTTCAATCTCAAATACGCACTTTTACACTGCAGACAGCAAGAAGTTCTTGTAATTTGTCTAACTATAATGTTTTGTTATAGTTGTTCTTGTTATATATGTAACAAGGTATAAAACTAATAAAATGCCAGGATATGTTTTTAATTTCAATGAATAATTTCATATTGTTATATAAAAATTACTTTCTATTAAGTTTCTTTGTAATTATAATGTTATTGCTAGGCACACAAAAATGTAATGTTTAATTGGTCTAACTCTAAGTTCTGTGTGTCAATCAATTAGTTTTTCACACCAATCAATTTGACATATTTCAAATTCTAACTTCTATATATAATTATATGTTTTATCAGCTTAGATTAGATAATTAGTTTTAAGCTTTATCAAAGCAGACTTAGGTCAATCTGCCATATGGCTTCAATAAGTTATTATAAGTAAGTAATTCTGCCATAGGGCTTCTATCAATAAGTTATTATAATTTATCAATTAAGTATTTCCTGCCAATATGTTTTAATTCTGTAATTCTATTGGTCAAAATTTATATAGGGTCCAGCCCCTTTTCTCATTGATTATTTTGTTATTTATTTATTAAGTTAGTCTTTACTAGGTCTTCGGAGTGTCTACACTAAGTTTTTAATTAAGTAACATCTGGATTTATTAAATTAGTCTTCGCTTAATCTTCAAACAAGTTACATCTGAATTTATGTCATCTGGTTTCTCAACTACATTTATTGGAATATAGAATATTAACATTTTGCTGTGAATGAATAAAGATAATGAAAATATTAAATGGGACTAGTTGTGATTGATTCCAAGACGTACGCACTTGGTACCTTAACATATCAAAGGTACCAACAACAAAGTCACTGTGCAGCCGAGGTGTTGGATACAATCTGGGCTGTCGGCAGAACAAGCTAATTCCCCACCGACACATATCCAGGAGCCGACGCCTCAGCTCGGTCCTCGGTCACATATATATTTTTAAAAAAATCATCCAAGAAACCAAAAAAGTTGAGTAGGGCCATTTTTGGTGAGTAGGATAGATGATAACTTGTAGCACAAGCCAAATAAATCATGTTTCATATAAGGATGGCCTAAGCTCAAATCTCAAAGTATTATGTTTGAAAAGGATAGAGCAGATTAATGTACATTGTATTTATGTAAAAATGTGTGCCGTCTTTATATAATACATGTAGTGATGTACATGTAACATACACAACTTGATTTATTGATTTGAAACATGGACATGTTTTAAAGCTCATTTCCAGTAACAAGATGTTATATCTGTATCTAACTGATATGAAAATCACCTTCTATGAATACTGCAGCACTTAAGCCATGTTGGTATTTTGATATCGTATTGTTTGGTAGGGAATGAGAAGTCTTTAGACACAGAGAGTTCAGTATTTCCTTTTTTGTTAGCTCATAAATGCTTCAATTAATCCTGTATCTTGTTGATCAATGCAACATTTGTTAAATTAAAAGAGTACACAAAGTTAACAAAAATATTTCAGAGCCAAATTCATACAAATTACAATTAACATTATTTAAAATTTGCAAACTTCACTTTTATATTTTCAGTTTTAAATTTCTGTGAAGAAATCTGAGAAGCAAAAATCAATGAACTCTTGTCTTTACATCTCTTGAGACCCTTCAACCATCTATGTGCTAGTACTGTACAACCAGTCCATCATCATCATCTACTGGCCTGGTGTACAAGATAAACTAATGGCTCATTTCCTGAATGGTATACTTAGGTATTATCACTTCAAAGAATGAACAAAGAGCATCCTTACACATCCACTTGAACTACACCAATTGTATCATCGAAAGTATGGAAAAACTATTCAAAATACTGAATTGAAAATATTTAAATTGATAAAAGAAGGCATATATATATATAATTCCTATTGATTTCGATAAAAATAATATCTTCAGCATAACAAACCGATTTTTATGAAAGAAGGGAGAGAACTCATTCAGTCACTGCATTGATCAGCTGAACATGAGGATGTTGAAAACAGCGTGTCTGCATAATGTAAGAATAATGAGCAAACAAAAAACATTCTTCTCTTTCTACAACATGTGATAAAAATCATAATTATTAATACTGTCAGATGAAATAATTAATCAATTTAATAGCATCAATATCTTCAAGTAAATGGCACAAACAGATTAAAGTATTGATTGATCAGTCTGACATTTACAGAGTTAATATCAGAGAAGTTATATTGAGATACAAAATTACTTAAGTTCTAAAATCTAAGTATAACTGATACACCAGCGTGCCAAGCAATCCTAACAGTGCTATCTGTTCCTCCATGTTTGGCAATTAAGGTTTCCATAGATGGATCCATGATTTCGGGTTAGGGGAGGGGGGGGGGGATATAATATTAAAGAAAGTAGGTAGCGGGGGATGAGGATCATATATATATTTCATTTCCATCTTTCGTCGAGACTTTTAGGGGGTGCAGGCCAGGCATGAATCTGTCTATGTTTTCAAACATTTGTCAACATTCTAACATAAAACTTGTAGGACTTACCAGGTATATGTTATTGTGTACACACAATCTTGACAACATTAGATTTAGAATGTGGACCCATAGAGATGATAGACTGAAAACAATCACACATAAAGTGCAACCAATTCAACGAACACAAGTAACAGTAATGTCCTCTTTCAGCTTGATTGAACAAATCAACATTAGATGAATTTTCAATGCAACTACCAGTACCACACAACTAAATTTAGATTTCAATTTATTCTGTCACAGGGTAACTATTTCAGGATCAAATTCCTGCACTGAGTGAGTGAGTCAGAATATAACAGAACATGCATGAAATTGAGGCTAACCTAATCATGTCTCTCAGCATACTCAGTCATCGTTTCAAAATAGAATCATTACAGAAATTAAAGTGTGGGTCAATAAAATGTTGTAAAGCAATGGCACCTTGTGTGTGACAAGTTGTTTGTGTATTGTAGATTTATATCAAATGAATCAATCGGAAAAGATCTATAGCTATAAAAATACATTCAGCTGAAATTTAAACAACAAAAGGTTTCATATTTGTTGACATTTACAAGTGTTTAATTTTGAAAGACATAAAAATGAACTAAAGACCGTCTCAAGTTGACCTACATAACAGAAACCTGTCTCTAGCGTGCAATTAGAAGCAAGAAAGCTCGATTGTAGATGCGATGAGCACTCTCACTTGCTTGATAATTCTGCTAATTGGCAAAAATCGAACACACAAAGACTAATTCGGTGTCCGGTCATACGTTTGTTACAAAGCAATGTGTGTAAAATTCGCTTCACAGGTGTGCTAGCATTCTTCAAATATTTTCATAAAATTAAACACTCACCGTCCAGTTCAACGAATGGGACTAGTTTAACTCAGTTGATAAGTCATTTGTAAGTCACTAACTGTTCCAATAGTTCACAATTATTCACAAACAAACAATTATTTTTATCGCGAATTTCTCGCAGGAAGTGCACTCAGATTCAATATGGCGGATTCACAACAAAGTCACGTGATCTCTCGTTGAGTGTCATTTATATCCCACAGGTGCTTGTCTCACCTGGTCAGGTAAAAAAATTGATAGACCGAGTCGGACTCGCGGGCATTAATAATCGTACAATTCTCGCTATATTAATTAGTAAAGTTAAATGTATTTCTAAAACGTCTTAAAATTGAGAAAAAAACTGGACGTAAACAGTTTTGAACTTTGAAGTTTTTTGAGTGACACATTGTATAACGAAGCTCCTGAGAGAATAAATAGTCATGCGGAGTTCGGTCTACAATTCACGCCCCTGTGAAACGCAATTATGAGTCATTGCGGAAACATCTTACAATGAGCCGAACTTTTTATGTACCCATCTCTTGTCCTCAAATTAGTGTAAAATACATGCAATGCCTTCAAATCAGACATTGATTCGGTTTGTGAAATCCAAATATTTTCGGTGTTAAACACAAATGATATCTAGACCAAGTGCAATTTTTTTCTGGCGATATTTATTTGTAACGTTAATTAATTATTACTATATAACGGTCCATGCACATTACCCTAAACATAAAATATCACGTGTACACGGAGCTCTACATGCATTGTTATAAATTATTTTATATACAAACTGAGGGACCCAGACAATGATCGATGCATTGATTGAATGATCCATAAGAACGTGTCAGCGAAAACTTATTTAATAAAACATGATTTAACACCAAAGTTTACATTCATTTATAATGAGATAAAATAAATAGACACAAATATTTGCATTGAAAAGCGCATATACATATAAGACCTCAAGCATTTTTTCACGAAGCCGTTTAATGATGTATGATATATTTCATATTATCATTTGCAAGAGTCTGCATTGGTATATATGCACTTTTGGATTTGGTATCTAAAACAATTTGGTTGGTTAATTGTTATTTTAAATATTCCATTGTGTAAATAGTTGTAATTAAGCTTGTGCATATAATTGTCACTTGAGCATACTTATATAATTCTGAATAATGTAATTATAATATTGAAACTATGCTAGACTCATATGCCGTGCGACCGTGTGTTCGTTAAACCGCAGTAAAGCAAGGGAGATAAAAGCTACAAGCTAGTTTACAATTCTTCTCTAGAGGTTACTCCCCTTGTCGCTTTTTATTCCAATTCAGATAATTTTATTTCGAAACTGCTTTGGCCAGTTTAAATTAATGATTGGACTTGGTATTAAATGGATATTATTCATACTTGCTGTATGTCTTGTTATTTGGTAATGATTTTCACAAATACGGTACTTACCAAATTTTCTTGTAACCTTGCACTATCGTGTTAACTAATCTCAACATCGGAAGACTATTCAAGTGAAGGACTGTAAATTTCACTTGGAGAAAGAACAAGTAAGAAAGACAAAAGCTACTTGATTGTTGGCGATTCTTCGTTTAGCAGATACTCCCCTAACTAAATGAAAACACTGGGTTACCGTTCGGTTCAAAGAAAATGGCATTATTGTATGTATTGTATGAAGATGATATATACGATTTGTAGCGCTCGTCACCGTGATATTGTAAGTCATTTTCTGCATATTTTTCATATTTATTAAGGATTACTGATCACTGAGTACTGCATTTGTCTGGCAGCTTTTATTAGTAAAGTGAGAAAACTCGAAATTCATGCTCACTACACTATTTACTAAATAAATGCGACATGTGATTTGAAACTTTGAAAAACTATTTAAAATATTCTATACTGTTAACATTTTCAAAGTTTCCCAAGATATGTTACATGTGTATAGATTTCAAGGATCAGAGACGGTGCGAACTAAAATAAGACAAGTTATATATCATGTCAGTCATAAGTCAGTCTACTGTTGTTACAGGACCACAATGGAATAATGGATTTTTTTCTGTCATCCTGAGTATATATATACAGTACATGTACCGGTACATTTTATTAGTATTATATGTCATATTGCCTTTCATTATATGTATTATTCTAGTCTTTGTAACAATGTGATTTTTAAAACACTTATAATTATCTTGTATTGTACCATACCATGTCACGGTTTTATATGCTGAATAAATCTAAGTGGATAGGCCTACTATATGCCTAGCTGTCAACCCGTTTATCTGAAAGTGCTACGGTTTTTGTTGCTGTTAGGTACGAACACTTAAAGGTGTAGAAAAGGCTTCGTAGTACATGTACTTATTTCTGCATTAAAATTCATGCGCGAACTATCGTTAGTTTTCCAAAACTCACCCTACATAGAACCGATGATCAACTTTTGACTGATTTGTAGTTCCGAACAACAGCAGAACCTTCAGAGCGTCAGTCAGTTTTAATGTTTAAGTTTTCCTGCATACCGAACAGGTTCTATTATCCTTCCGCCTACAGGCGCGTAGCTAGCCCTCCATGGATGTGGATTCAGGATTAAGCTAGGGGGGTCCGGGGGCATGCTCCTCCGAAAATTTTTGAGAATAATGTTGCAATCTGGTGCATTCTAGGCGATTTCAGGGTCATTAATGTAGATCTCAAGAAGTCAGTTTTGGTACCATAAAGAATATGGACAAATAGAATACATTAAGGCGTCAAGTGTTTATACATTAATGAAGTAGATTTTTGTGATTTTAAAAAAATCCTGATTTTTTTTTTTGTCAGAATCATGTGGATTCAGCCGCGTACTCGCGTATAGGCAGCTACGCGCCTGGCCTACAAACATATATAGTTCCATTGCATAAATACAAATATGCATTCAAGTCAAAATCAGATGGCTATGCCAATTCGTAAACCAAACAGTTGTAAACAAACCAAAAACAATAATCTATAGATAGAAATCGAGCAGTGAGTCGTGACGGAAGGTCATGGACTGTTCCATTCTTTAAAATAGGGATAAGTAATACAATGACCAAGTACATTACTAAACACGACCTTACATTTGTAGGCCACTGTTGGCCTCTTACATTTGTAGACCACTGTAAAAGGCCTAGCTACGTGGTCCTGAAATCAGTGCGCCGCACTAGTAACATTATTAAACTGAATTGTGTTTTTCGTGTCCTTGATCTTGCCACTATTTTTTTCAAATAATGCATTGCTCGTGATTTCGGTGCATTTATGTTTTGAAAGGTATATATATCATATGCAATCAAATTCAAATTCTGTTCAAATAATGTTCCTAAGTATGTAGAGGATGTCATGTTATATAACTTAATATAATGAAGCCAATTATTAGATTCTGACAGTGGCTCAATTACAGATACTGCTAATGAACGCAGTAATTGAAATTTCATGAAATTACCTGAAATTAAATTAAATGAAATACATATGAAATTCATTCCAAATATTGAAATAAAATTTTGCAATAATAAAATGCCAAATATCAAATAAAAATGGAAAGGAAAATCGTTCACATGTGTTTCGAACCCATAGCATCTTGACTACCAGGCTTCAAAAGACAACCAGATATTTAAAACAGTGGATCATCGGGAAATTATACTCGATTATAACTGCTTATAACGTGTAACTTTTTCTTCGAGCATTCGTGTATGAGATATTACATTCTGCATACACTGAGTATACGATGGGGCAGGTAATGCAGACTAAACATGCTAATTGCTGAACTACTTTTGGTGATCAGATAGGAAACATAAATCAAAGTACTGAAAGCTCATGGAAAGGGAACAAATTTGACAATTGCATGGCGGGTATAGAAAAGCGTAGTACTTTGGTCTTCATCAAAATTCATGCGCGAACCTATCGTTCGGTTTCCAAGACTCAACCCAATACCTCACCTTACAAAGAAATTTAACTTTTGACTACTTTGTAGTTCCGAACCACAGCAGAACCTTCAGATAATTGATTTTCTGTTGGGTTTACCTCGCACCAACCGCGATCTGGGTCATTTGGCAACTTTTCCAGCTATATATAACGGAGAGAGAGACCAAATAGGTACCTGTGTAAATTTAAACCATCGATCTTCCACGTATAAGCCAACTGGACAGTTGTGTGAAGATTTGTCTGGTTCCAGGTGTGATTCGAACTCACAGCAATCAGGGCTTCTAGTGATTACTCAGTGACCATATAACTAGTCTCGACCTCAGAGTTCCCCAGTTGTTGTTATAACTAGGAATATTGAATCTTTTAGCATTCATTTAGACTGTAAAATGTTCATTTTAAAAGAATAACAGGAGCTGGCTAGCAAGCTAGATCTAGTCCATAATACAGATTCGTCGTAAGAAAATTGAGACTCGCGCGAAAATGGTTTGTGTGCAGGAAATACCGATATATATATATACACGTATGGCAATGAATTAACTGCATTTTGAAGCCAATCTTAGCGAAAAACAGTCAGTTTCCATCAACTTAATTCTTACTAAATTTTCATTTTCTACAAGACATTAAAGTGAGTTATTGACCAGTCGGTAAAATGAATTTTATTCACTTCCCGATCAATGGTCATTGTACTTCCGGCGTCCATAGCAACTTAGACTTCCGGCGTCAACTAAGCGACGTCTCATAAGGTCTAAGATGTCTTTCGACAGCCCGACTATCAGTGTAAGTAAATTCTTTGAACAGTTTATAGATCTGTCTATACTAATACGTTCTGTTCTTTTATGATTCAGTTGTAATATTAGTACGTTCATTTTATGTCTAGGTATTAGTGGTGCAACGATATACCGGTGTATTGCGATACAGCGTCGGGCCGATACGTACCGCGTGTTATGTCATATCGTTGCACCCCTACAATGTTTTACATTGTATTTATCTTATTTCGATCTATTTGTTTCCTATATTTTCTCAGAATGTATTACCGGTATATTTATTATAGGCTATGGGCTACTGGGCGAAACCCTCCCCCCCCGGAGGCATTTTTGTAGACACCATTTTTTTGAAAGCTCAATGCCTGCTGATCATTTTTCCAGTGTCTACAATCTGGGCGTTGGGGCGTTTGTGAACTACAGCATGCTAATTACCGTTACCGAAAAATACGTTTGACAATAATTTTATTTTGTTAGAAGGCTTATTCTAGATATTTTCAATAATTCATCAATTTGAACAATTCCTTTGACCATAATAAGTTAGCAGCGGCTTTACTTATCGATCAAATGCATGTTTTTCACCTTTTTGCATTATATATGCTCTGTAATTTACGTTACCCTGCGTTACCCCAAAATGACAAGGAAATGACAGTTGTATATGTTAAATTAACACAAAAGCAGTCGTGAACAATGTTTTTATTCATATTAGGCAAATACTACCACATGTTCACGTTTTTCTTTCACTGAATGCTCGTTTATGCCTTCATTTTACGTAAAATACGTTACATATAAAAGTTTACATGTTACATGGAAATCATTTATATTACTGTGATCACATGCTATGATCAAATAGGTATGCAGTGATAGGTAATCCTGATCCATTCATTAATACCCATAACTGGAAAACATTTCTTGTTACAAATGTTGAAAAAGTTTGACTGGGGTAATAGCAGTTTACGTTACATAACGTTACCTTTATCACGATAAGTGCTTAACATGCTTTACAATGCATAAAACATTGATTTGATATACAAAATGTTTATACTTGATTACTGGCAATACGTACATGTAAATTAACATTCCAACTTTTTTAATTCATCACTGATTGTGTTTCACGTTACATGGTTTTATTTGTGTTACGTTTGAAATTATTCATAAACGAGTAACAACATTTCTATGAAACTGTTATAAAATCATTATCGGTTGTATTCTAAATTTCTAACAATATGTATCTATGAAACAATCAAATTTACAATAACAGCGACAGTGCAATAAACATTTTGCCATTGACACACAAGCTTGTGTGTGTCATTTACGTTACCATTTGTTACATGATTATTTATATATATGTACTTAAGTGCAATATTGTATGTTATGTTAGATTTCATTAGCTGTACATATTGTCATCAAGGTATTTTTGTTGTTCTGATGGCAAACGTTCACGACTTTCACAAATCCTCATCACTTTTCTGTTTCATTGACAGCATCGACCATACTTAATGAGCTCAATGTCGTTTTTATCCTCAGTGTCTTCTGCGTCGCTAGCCTTTGGCACAATATTATCCTCGTACCAGTTGCATTCCTGCATGTCGTCAGGACCGAATTTCCAACCACTTTCATCCACTTTTAGAAGATCAAGATTGCCCTCTTTGCATGGGTCCAAATATACACCTTATAACGACCCGTAACACATTGAACATAAGAGACGGGATCTGCAGGGAGTGAGTAAGCTCATGTCCATACCACTTAAAGCGTTCAGAACACAACCATGGCTTTGATACTTGTTACACCTCAGTTTATTGATGTCGTATTTTTAATGACCAAACAACACACATACAAATGTCTCAATGGCACTGTAAAGTTCATCCGAACAAACATGCGTGGTAAATTGGCTAATATTGTCATGTAATTTTCATTTATATGAGCAAAGCTCCTATAGCTATACATTACTTTTTCTAATTACAATTACGTGGCGCATATACATCCGCTTCGAAAAATAGTATAAGTAAATATATACATTGCAGACTTTGCAGTTTTTATAAAAGTTGGAGGTACAGTGTATATGCAGGATTCTGTTTTTTCCTCCGTTTCATCATTAACTGTTGAGGTAACGAAATTTACTACATATTGAAAATAGTTTTCCAGTAAAGTAGCGCTGGAACACTATATTGTCTCTGAGATTAGTGAGATTGCGTATTGACACATGATAGCTTTTCCTTGGTAATTGTGGTTAATAGGTCAAATGATGTACATCTGTACAGACTGTACATACTTGACATAAACATTTTAATTCAAAATGATGATAACACAGGCCTTTTAATGGTTTAACACGATGGTTTTGTCTGACACATTTAAACTTTGCTCCAGACTGTAATCTCAGTGCTTTGAATCTCAGTTAGTGTGACTGTGACGCCATCTCTCTAAGACTGCTCAAATATTAGCTTTATTGACTGTGTCTTATTGTCGTCATTAGATATGAAGCCCATCCGATTTCATGGAGTTATTGGTTTTTTTTACCTGAGAGCAAGAACGTTGGAGCTGCCAAACGTCATCGGCACTCGTCTGATTTAATAGACTGTTTGTTGTAAATGTCTGATATAAAGTCTACACGAGACGTTTTAGGCAACTGATAAGAAATCGCCTCAGCTACTTGCTCGAATGTGTCCGGAACTGCTATAAGACTCTGCAGTTACCCAATTAGGCGTTACCATCAACAACATAGGATGCGCCTTCTGTAGAATGGCTAGTTGTTGGTCCTGTTGGTGATTCAATATAAGGCACTCGACCTAGAAGAAATGACTGGGTAAGCTTCAGGTCTATGTCATGTTGAACTGACAGGAGCAAAAGCAGGCCAAATGCGTTACGTTCTGCTTGTATCTGAGTTATTATATAATGCTGAAATACTCTGTTTGAAAGGTTGTGTTTCTACAAATCTTGGCCGGGGTAACTGACCCTTCGATAAGGGCTTGTGCTCCCATAGAGCATGGTTTTAGTGTTTCCCAGACGTCACTTTTACAAGAGAACCACTGGCACAATTCCGGAATTTATCATAAGTTCCGCGAGACCACTGTCGTTCATTACATTACCTAGATGTGTCGAAGATGGAGCATACATGTGTGAAATACACCCGTTCTCACTATGACATTAGTGAATTTGTTCCGGAAACTGCCAAACCAATGAGTACGATTTCATGGCCACTGCTAGGTCACATGTTACAATTGCATAATCATTGAAAAAAGAAACTTATCTATAAATTACTATGAAATTGATAGACTAAATTAAATATTTATTTGATTAATGAAATTATTTATTTATTGACAATCGGTTGCTTTGATTTTATTGATTGATATGAAAATTTTATAATGAAATGTTTTTTTTTTAAATTTAAGCCTATATGCCACTTCAGATTTTATAATGTCTGATGCAAAAAAATGTCAAGGTTTAGTTATACATGCACTTATGTTCATAGTTATATTTTGGTAACGCATGCGGTTAATAATATACACGTATTTTCTGCATTATTGTGACCTTTTTTCACCTTGTCAACATATAATACAATTGAGTACCATTTACTCATTAGATAGTGTTCTGCTTGATCCAGAAACAGTAAGTATATGATGATAATCGAATATTTTTGAAGTATATGTGACCTTATTTCAGTGATATAATATTGGTAACGTAAATTATACCACATTTGATGATGAGTTTAACATTTCTACACTCTTGTTTACATTATCTGTGCTTATAATCATAATTACAAAGCCTTTAACACAAATTATTTTGATCTCTTTGCGGTATTGTGTTAACTTTAAAATTTCAATTATGGTAACGCCCAAAAATAGCGGTAACGGAGTAAAGCCCCAACATCCAGATGGTAGACACTGGGATTTGGTAGGTCTTTCCATACCCTTTCAGAAAAACATACTGTAGAAAAATGCCTCCGGGGGGGGGGAGGGGGGTATTGGTGCCCTATAGTCTATTCTGTTTTGTCAAGGTTTACTTCCATACCTGTATCATGGCAAACTCTATCAAAAATGTTAATTTGTTGCTGTAATTTAATAGAAGTTTCAGCTAGATTAGAGACATCATCAGCAAACATCCAACATATTATATCTGGAATTTCAGGTGTAATAAAAATACCAGAGTTACATTGTTCTCTCAAAAGGCTAGATAACTCGTCTATAAATAGATCGAAAATTGTTGTGCTTGTCGTATCACCCTGACGTGTTCCTATATTACATGGAAAATATTCGATTATACTATCAGTTGGTACCTTAATGCAAGAATTTAAATTAGAATACATTGCTTTAAGAACTCTTAGAAAATTACCATGAATACCTTTTTTCTTCAGGCACGAAAATAAACGGTCATGGTTAATCTATCAAATGCTTTACGAAAAGCAACATATAAACAATAAAAACGACCCTTCTGTTTAGGAAGATATTTCTGGATAATAGCTTGCAAGCAGAAAATATTGTCAACAGCCGAATAACCTTTTCGGAAACCAGCCTGTGATTCATCAATTTTATTGTTAACCTCCGCCGGTTTGTTTTTGTCGCGCCGGTCTTTGGCAAATACAGTCCCCACTTTTACGCGCTTTTGAGAAACAAAAACATTATTAAATTGTAGCATTTAGTTATCTATTTAAAAATTGTAAGTCCCATGTTTCTATCTTTACTAGATTTCTTGAAAAATGCAAAGAAAAACTGTCTTTGCCATGGCAAAAGGCGTTTTGCCATGGCAAATCGGTATTTTGCCATGGCAAAAAATCAACACTTTTGCCATGGCAAAATGGCAATTTTTTTTTAATATCTAAAGAAACACTATGTAAGGGTGTGTAGCAATGTAATACCAACAATGAGTCCTGTTGGTAATTATCATATATGCAGAAGGGGCGGGTCCAGGTTTTCAAACTAGTGGGCGTAATATTTGGGAACTGAATAATTGAATGCTATTTCGTTAAATGAATGAATTAATTAATGGTATTTTATGCTATATATAATCGAGAACTTTGAGGGGGCGCCCGCCATCCACGCTACCTTCCCCCGTCTTACAATAAAAATCTTATCATAAGATGATTGATATTTATGCATGCACTTATTTTATCAAAGAGAATTAATAATTTTAATTCAAAAAAATGTTTTTAAGATATGTTGTTGCTACAGAATTCCCGGTTTTTCATTTCTCTTAAATTCTTAAAAATAATAAGGAAGTGTTTTCTATGACGTTCGCGTCCATGCATGTGTTTGAATTTAAGAAATAAATCAATAATTCAGTGTAATACCATTTTATATTCCCCTCACCATGCAATATATGTGTTAAAATTTGCCATGATGTCATTGATAATGATAGCATTGTAATAACAACAATGAGTCCTATTAGTAATTATCATACATGCAGAAGGGGCGGATCCAGGTTTTCAAACTAGGGGGCGTAATATTTGGGAACTGAATAATTGAATGCTATTTTATTGAATGAATTAATTAATGGTATTTTATGTCTATATATGATCGAGAACTTTGAGGGGGCGCACGCCATGCACGCTATCTTCCCCCATCCCTTGAACCGCTAGTGTACAGTGTTATATTATCATTTTGTAAGCTATGTCACATTTTTCGAATATAATCTTTCAGGGAAGTTCTATCTGACTGATAGCCTGGACAACTCCAAATTTAAGGATTTCTCCAATCAGTCATTTTAAATATCCAACCAGTAGGGAACTATTGCGAGCAGCACAAGTGACTTGTTTGTTCATTATTTTAACCAACAATACTCCTTTTCCTCGGAATACAGCATTTAACCCCATATGAACAGAGACAACATCAAAATGTCAAATGATCTGGGCATGTACACAGTCTTTACGCTAACCCAGTTACAGCCGGAACCTTAGATAATGTCTATTTAACTTTAAGCTAGTAAACTTTAACACAATTGTCTATTCCGGCTAATTGTAAATTGTCTACTAGTATTTTCAATAATCCATTAACAGCTGCTTTAATGAAATCAGTCCAAACACTGTGTACATGAATGACAGGCCAACAAACCCACAGGCATTGGCGAATAGCCTATTGCTTCGATTCATACATGCATATTTTCTTGTCATGTCTTTATATTTAAAATAAATTATCATGAATAAAAAATTAATTAATTTTATCCTGCATCAGACAATTTGGGATTTTTATTCTGGAAAAGCAACTGCTACTCAGAATACAGCTTCTAATTTAGAACAGGAGATACACTTGAATTGAATGAGTTTCGCAGGGAGCTGTATACAAAAGCTTTCTGCAGATACAGCTCTCCAGGGAGCTATATTTGAAAGGATCCCTGTAGGGGGTGTCAGTTATCGGATCTAATGAAGTCAAATATAGAATCTAGTTCCCTCTGCATCTGAACTTTTTACAACTTATGCAGAAAGTAATTATGTTTCTGCCCTAGCTGTTGCCAGTGATTTGGTAAATATGAGACTCTTTAAACAAATATAGGCGGTACTAGATAACGGTGAAGCTAAATTTAGAATGTGAATTTAGAGTGTATATAACGGATATTTTAAGATACACCGTTATTTGGATAACACCGGTAAATGGGGTTATATAGACAGTACCCCATTTACCGGTGTTATCCAAATAACGGTGTATCTTAAAATTTCCCTCTTTAATGAATTTAAAATAAATTAATATTTAAAGGGGCATGCACTGGAACTGAAGCGTCTCGAATATAAATCAAATTGGTATCATTTGAATGCCTAAATCAATTAATGAAAGTCCTGTAAAATATTTACGAAATATCCCGCTAGTTGACTCAAAATACACATTTCAAGATTTACTAAACCTGCCGATTACCCCTTAGAAAATATTCGTCATTTTCATAACTCGACCCTTTTGGGATCTGTCAAAAAGCGGAAAAAATGTCAACAAACTGTGAAATGGTAAGTATTGCTCATGTCATGTTCATTGTTTGCGACATAAAGCTTCTCTATCGTTCAATTATAGGTAAATATCATTGTTTTGCTGCTTGAAAGGCAGCGCACACGCTAAGTTAAATTCTCAGACGAATTGGAAATATCGTTGTCGTCAAAGCCTTTTATTTAAACTGGCATATAAATACCCACGCGCGCGTTATAGGGCCATTTTTTGGAGACACATTCTTCTTTGACTTTTCGGTAATAATTGTTTTTACAAGTGATAAACGCATTTTTGGTGTATAAAACCCAAGACACAGCAGTTCCAGGGCATGCCCCTTTAAGTTACAAATAAGTTAACTTACCTGAGATCAAATTACACAATTATAACAAGACTTTTAAAAGGATAATTGACATTCTACAGAGCTATTTTCCTTCTATAACAGGCGCTTTTAACAGGCGTCTTCCCCTCAGGATAATCCTTTAAAATCATGCAGTTTCCCAAAAAATTTAGTTTACATCCAAGTTTTTTCTTCCCCTTTCGCAAAAAAATATGAGTTATTCTTTCCCAAATTTGAAGAAAATGTCACAGTTTGGTTTTAACCATGTATCGGGTTCGCGTCCTGCACCAACCCTTGACCGACCGCCCCGATCTCCGTTGTAGGTAGTGGTAGTTATAGGGTACATCTTAGCACAGTAGTGACTGTAATACCTTGTCACGTAGTACACTCTAAATACTAACACCTTGCGCACGTTACTCTTAAACTGGTTCCCGTTGACTTGTGTGTACAAAGCCTTTGGTGCACTGCATCATGGAACGGGAACCAGTTTAAGGAAAAAGTCCTGTAACAAAAATGTCACTTTTCCTACCTGTGAAAAAAGCCCTGCACTACAATATTGTATATACATTAAACTTATATCAATTTATGTTTCTCAGTAAGAACACGTGCTGTCACTAAAATTATACGAAGACGGCCTCACTATTTAAAAGATACATAAGATCGACACAGAGCCTTAATGTACATTTAAATACTGCTTTAAATTGCAGTTTAAATCAGTCAGTGATTCATATTATTTTACCATTTTCACACATAACTCTGATAACAACAGCACAAATTTAAGTATTAATAATATTAGTATCGTGCTATTCCTGTCGCTCTTATTTTTGTTGTCTCGAAAAAAACATGATAACTGTTTTTAATTTAGAAAAAATTCTAACGTTAGCCTACTTAACATGATAGATCATTGTTTGTAGTAAATAAAAAAATCAGCATGATTCAGTCATCATTGTAAGTACACATAGGCCGAAGTGTACGTATAAAAATGCGTACTCTCTCTCTATATATATCCATAAACGAAACGTATGTTTATAAAATTTATGGATTATATAATCTGTCATCCACGCGGAACATTGACGCTATTTTCCTATGAAAAGACAACTCCTGTCGTTATTGATTTTTTGACCTGTCTGATAAACTAGTTGTTTCCCTTTACGCCAAGAAACCAATAAGTGGTCAGTATTGATTTTAGCAAGTTAACCTTATCGAATATGGATTATTTAGCGTTAAACCGAGATCTATATCTTCTGGTCGTTTTTTGTGCGATCTGAGTTTTAGGGAATGTGAGAGTATTATTTTTTTGACTAATAGCTTTATTACACTAGCTCCTGCTGCCATTCAATATATATATATTTATTTACTCGTACCATTTTTTTCAGAACGATTACTTTTCTAGTGGGTATAGCAAAAATTAACTGAGAAAATATATATCTAGCAGATGTCACATGTTTAAAACTTTCAGAAAACGGTATGCAACAAATTTGACAAATCCTTTAATTACTTTTATGTTTCAATAAAAGGTTTATTAGATCATAACCGAAATAATTGCTAATATTAAGTATTTTGTTCGAAAATTAAACGCGAGTTACAGGACATGTGTAAATATTTCTTACAAGTTTAGTCTATAGTATTGTCAAACATCATGTTTAATTTCATTTATCATTGTTAATAAGACTTTTTTTCAAACAAATGATAAGCGAATTTCACAATCCGGCGAAACCCGTCTCCGTGGTAGCTGACTTCAAATGACTGTAACTTCTCAGTGATAGAGGGTCGTGGTTTCGAGTCCCGCTACCGACCATGACTCTTTATGTGAGAAAGTAGGCAGTTGCTTACGGAGAATGGGAGTCTAGTACTGGTTCTTCCCAGGAGCGATGCTTAGGTGAACTGTCCGCTTCAAATGACTCAGACTGTTGAAAAGGCAAAACTCGATTTGTATGATGAGCCTCTTAAATTTCTTCCGCAGACATGCGTGCCCTGTTTAATGTTTTCTAGACGAATTATACCTACGAGTATTTGTTTATTGTACGGCGACTTCCGTCCACTCTGGAATGCTTATTTTTAAGTGGCAATGCAAAATCGCAACTTCTTGCACCGAAGCAGATTACTGACAGTGCCCGAAATATCCGCAATGGTCATCACGTGATAAGTGGCAATGCAAAATCGCAACTTCTTGCACCGAAGCAGATTACTGACAGTGCCCGAAATATCCGCAATGTATGGTGGCTGATTTCTGCCATTTCATATCTTCGTGTGTTCGCCCCCAAAAGCACGACGACACGAACACACGATAAATGGCCAATTTATCGTGTCTTCGCCTTCGACCTTAGAGGGCGAATACACGAACACACGAAATATGGAAGGCGAAATAACGATATTTTGATAGGCGAACTAACGAAATCTTCTCTTATATAGTTTCGTGTCGGCGGGTATGAAATCTTCGTATCGGCGCCCTATATGCGTCGTGTGTTCGTGTCTTCGCCTAGACAGGCGGAAGGCGAAGACACGACAATAGGCTAAGTATCGTGTCTTCGTGTCGTCGTGCTTCGCCCCGTACTCGAAATTGGCCAATTTTCGTATCGTCGTGCAGTCGTGCTTCGCACCGAAGGACGAAGACACGAAGACACGATAATTTGCAATGTGTCGTGTCGTCGTGTCGTCGTGTCTTCGCCTTCCGGTAGACATGCGCCTTCAATATTTCGTGTGTTCGTGTATTCGCCCTCTTAGGTCGAAGGCGAAGACACGATAAATGAGCAATTTATCGTGTGTTCGTGACGTCGTGCTTCGACATTTGGGGGCGAACACACGAAGATATGAAATGGCAGAAATCAGCCACCATAGCAATGGTCATCACGTGATAGTACAATAAACAAAACAGAAATAGAGCGAGGTCACGTGTTACTCACACCAACTAGTGTTAGCTTGATGACGCAGTCGCTATTTATAGTCTAAGAATGGAGCGAGCTCGATAAACAACGACGGGAATGAATCTGCCCATCTGTCAATAAACGAACCGAATCCAATCCTACTATAGTAAACAAACATGGCGTTGAATTTGGTACACTATCAAGCATTGTGTTATATTACTGAGGATGAAGCAAAACTACTTTTTAAGTGGTGTTCATGTGTACATACAGACTGTGTATTATTCAAGTTGTTAATCGGACTCGCTAATAGTCTCAATGATCACGTGACATTCACCGAATACTAGTAGCTGTTTCATATCGTTGTCGTCTCGTCAATGTCAATCATCTATAAATTACTAGAAACGTGTCAATATTTCAATAAAAGTGGTTTCAGTTGACTGAGAATTTGACTCTGTCTGGTGCGCTACAACGAGAATTAGTTTAGTAATATATATGGGCACTGTGACGACTAGCCCTACTAATTCGGCTTTTCGGTTGGCCGATTTTCGTGAACGAATTCGGAAGGGCCATCCTCTCAGCCTTACAAACATCTGCATATTTATGTGCGGAATTTAAAATTACGTCAAAATTCTTCAATTACGTGTATAACTTACTTAATTCAATACAAATAACAATAATCTGCATGAATGTGCTTTAAAAAATCTGTGTTAAATGTCAAATTTGAAATATTAAACTTAAATTTTACGTCGCGTGAAAAAAAACGGTACGAACGGGCTTTAGCCTCATCCAGTTCCCCTCCGTACACAAATACCGTCGGACAGTTAATTCTTTATTGATCTTTATAATGAGTACCTAGAATTAACTAGAATTGATTGAAAATTAACTTGCCAACGTTTCGTTGACATGCCAGCTTATTTAAACGTGTACTTAAAATTATTTTGAGAGTAGGCAATGTTTACCATGACACCGGCATTTTACCGCCATTACGCCAGTTTCGTTTTCAGTTGGGAAATAGTGGGGAGAAACAAATCATTAATGCATCTTTCAGAAAAGGTATGTGGGAATAATTTATACTCAGATGAGTATAGAAACATGTTTTCTACCCATGGAATGGTTCACTTTGGTCACAGATATTGTAGTTATCGGGCCCAACGGGTTTTAATTGGGGATTTTCCGCACACAAATATGCAGATCTTTGTTAGACTGTGCGGGACGGAGCCAAGTCGAAAAATCTCTCGCCGTCACAAAGCAGTCTAATTAGTTGGACTATGTGACGACATGGTTCGACATTAAGGAAGGTCCGTACGACAAGCAATAGCTTACTGGTCCAGTCTAGTGCATCTTGCTATTTGGTAGCCCGAATGGTCGTGCTCTTGAAAATGCAGCCGAAACTCTTTATATCAAAGGACTTAGGAAAAATTGTTCGATCTAAATGAACTTCGATGTATAAATTATTAGAGAAATTCGCTGTGTTTATTACATTTTGGAGCGATCGTCGGTGTGTTGTAATAATCATTTAATCGTGTTATAAGATACGGAACACGGTATTTATACGTTTCGATGTATTTATTTTAGCAACATGTCGCAAATAAACAAAATATTATAAACATATCACACAGACTAATTTTATAATCGCGAGCGTGGACACTGACTTGTTTACGCAATTGTTATTAATTAAATATCGATTTCGGAGCTCAATACAAAAAATGTCCGATCAGGTGAGAAATGATGACTTAATTGGTTCGACATAGACGGTCACTTTATGGTTCGATATAGATGGTCACTTAACAGTTGAAAATCTATGTTTGGGACCGTTATACCAGGTTTTTACGACAACGTACCCTCAGACAACGGAGTATATTATTTTTGGAGACTTTATTTAAATATTTTAAATGCATTCCAGCAGATATTGCAACGTCTGATACATCGAGGTGATAGTTTCCCCTGATTTTAATTTTAGGGTGGAAACAGGGACTACATATAGAGTACCTCGTGAACTGTAGAACCATATGACCAGATTCATGAGATTCATGAAACATCAACGGCTTGTATTTTTGATGGAGTAGATGATCACTTTAGTTTCGGGATCAGTTAAGTCAAAATAACAAATTCGTGTCATCTGAAACTTCAAAAATGTTACATAGGCCACATTCTAGTATTGATTTTGCGCCGTACAAACATTTAACTTGTTATAGCTGTTTGCGAGTACTTACTGTATTGTCTATTACTAGTTTGGCCAATCCTGGCCATTTGATAGGCTAATGGTGATTTCAGTCATTTTTGATTGGTCAATCATTGGACCGGCTATTCGTCGCGTTACCTGTCATGTTTGACTGAATCTGTTCGTCTGCTCTGTTGATGAAACGCGAATAAGTAATGTAGGCATCGTTCTATGATGTCAACGTGGCATAATATCGGGAACATCATTAGATGCAAGTTTAATGTGGTTGTATCATATCAGACTATGGTGGATTTGGTAGTATTTAGGGTGTACTTTATTGACGGCACCGAGCACGGCGCCGTCAGTATTGAATACTGTTGAAAAAGCGTCATGTAGTTACGTAATCGATTTGGGAGAAGCTGGTATTATTAAAAAAGAATTTACTTTCTTTTCATCTTTCTCAAACAACTTGATTTGACCTATATGTTTCTATTAAGTGATAAAAAAATATCAGAATATTTAAAATGTATGTTTTTTACCGTAACTACAAAGGTTTTGAAATGTTTATTGTATATTTTACAGCTTCTCCCCAAACGATTAGGCTACGCTCTTTTTACTGGTTCGTTTCTAAACCTTACTACCCCCAATTCGCCAAAGTCCCGAAAACTGTTTCGAAGACTGTTACGCTTATCTAAAAAATCAGATTTTATACAAACAATGGTTAAATGTAAAAATCAACGACATTTGTTTTTTCTGTACTTCGTACAAACCTGTATGTTGGAGAAACTGTAGTTACAATAACCAATCTATGCAAATATGCATGGCCTCGTAAACCATGTAGCATTTGATAAACAACGCATTGGAGTTTTAACGGATTTCGAATTAAAAGCGCAATTGAGATGAAAAATACTGATGGTTTAAATCGTTGTTAATAAGGCTGTTTGAGCAGTTTTTATTTAATTTTGTTGAGTTACTAATAAGTTAATTTCTAGCCTCATAAATAGAAGAAATTTTCGATGTTTTATCTCCATTTCGTTTTATCTCCGTTTCGCGATAAACACGATCCTGATAATGACCGTAATGAACCGGTATATTCGATCAACAAACAAGCGTTTTCAATCTGTATTGATTAAAGGTATTTTTCCACGATAATCAGGCGGGTTCTCATAATCTGATGTATCAATGAAGTGAAAATGAATTCGGATAGAAAGGTCATAACTGCAATTTCGGATAAGTTTTCATATCAAACGTCCTATTCACGATTTCTTCGACTCTAAAACGATACTGTATGTAAATATTTTTCATCGGAAATGTCTATCTGTCATTCAAAAGTGTATATATACATGTATATATGCAAATAAATAGAACACAATTTACATTTCAGAAAGACCACCTCTGGAAAGACACAAGAAAGAATGGCCAGTTTCCTGGTTATAATGGGTAGAACCAGTCCAGAACATTCCTTTAGTAGCCCTTCAGTTAGAATACCAGCAAAAAGAGAAATGTAAAAGAAAAGTATCTCCTGGAACCACGCTGCAACAGCAAAAAAGCCAAAGCCAGCCATGCTGGATTTGCTGGTGAGTAAAAGTATAATGATATTACGGAAAAAATATTTTGACAATCAGTGACTTGTTCAACTAGCTCATTCGATAGAGTCACAAGCTTATGTACCAATTGTTAGTGGTTCAAGCACTGACAGGACCGACACTGACAGTTTTTGTCACCCAACTCTGTTTCAATAGTGTTAGTTGCAGGTTACTAACAACATAAACAAGGAGTTGGTTTGTACTGGCTTAAACTTTTATGGGAATGTCATATTTTAATTTCTTTGTAAGTTGTCAATCCTGCAGTTGGTAAACTTGACATGTTGTAATGTTTGTGACACACCAAGTGAGTTAGACTGTAAACATTTTTAACTAAGAGTCAGTTCTTTTCTTAAAGAGACAATGCTAATATTATGTTTGTTTTTCTGTTATTTCAGTGTCCTCCGGTGTCAGTGAACTTGCCAGCAAAATAATGACATCACCATTAAGGGAAAGATTCTGAACTGTTGTGTGGAATAGAATGATGAGAATGTTGCAATAAAGACAATATGCTTAGCAAGTCAAAATAGGAAACACTGAAGCTATAGAGTTTTAGCAGTGCTTAGCTGCATGTATAGCATGCCAATGCAGTAAGAAAGCAACCACTAATGTCTGTTTAAGTTTCATAATTTGGTAAATGTCTGTTTAAAATAAGCCTATGTATCTTAAGTTGTTGAAGCTGAAAACAGTAACTGATTATAAACAGTTATATTGTATGATAAAGATTGCTTTGCATATATTAATTATAATGGCATGGTGTTGTTAATTCCAGTTCTGTTTTTATGAGATGAATTTACTTGTAAATTCTTCTCATATAGCGATCACGCAGACTATGAATTTCAACACTGCATTTCTCTATATAGCCTTAGGTAGCGCTTCGTACTACATTTTTCGGTCTTTGTCGTTACAGACTCGCTAACAGAGCGATACTGCACGAAGTACAAACACTCATTCACACACAGTCAGTTAAGTAAATACCGTCGGTGTGGTAACTATACCGATTTTCTATTTTTAGCGTTTAGGACCCATTTCTAAAGGCTATAATTTTGCTTATAAATACGTCCTGAATTGGTTTAATGTATCAATGTTTTGAGTATCATGATACCATCATCTTCATCCTGGATTAAATTAATAATCCCCTAAATATTCAGATAAGTACATGGTTTTCCCAATTCATTCTATAAATAGCGCTTTAACTTGACTGTTCCCAAAGGACTAGAAAGAAATTTAGACGAAATTTAATACAATATATAATTGCATTTGCGCGGGAAACAAATTTCGTCTGAAGGATTGAACTTTGTAAAATGTATACCACCGCGGTCAAACAAATAGGATGCTGGATTTTTGTTTATTTATCATCAAAAGTGAGCGCCAAATTATTATTTTCTTGTCAACTGGTGCGTTCTTGATTCAAGATTTGACGAATCAGTTTCTCCGCGGCCATGAAGGTTTCCATTCGGAATGGTACGGAACAGGTACGGATTTTACGTTAGTCAATATGGCCGCTTAAGCAGCTTAATTGAGATTGCTTCAAATCATGAGTTGTAGTGTCTAAGGTATCCACCCATTGAATAATTTGTCGGTTGTATATGATTGCAAAGTTGATATTCTTTCGATAAACGCCGATGTAGGTATAAAAACACGAACGATATAAAACAAAATATACTGTAGCTAACAGCGGAACGAGTGATCGAGACATACTTTTTGCAAGTTGAAGGGCTTGCTGCACCAGTTCAGAACAATATATTTATATACATAACATTAAATGTTGCATAAAGAAAAAGAATTCCTGCGAAGTATAAGACCGTTGTTTAAAAACGTTTTAATTGGTATATCACGGCCTTGGTGGACACAGGTTAATAAAACTACCTGGTGAACACAATTAGGATATGTTACAAGGCCTTGATAAATTAATTCATGTGGTGAAATAATCTTTTTAAACAGACAACATGATCCTTGTACTTTAATCATTATTTGTTTGAATAAACAGTAGCCTACAGTACTAGGTCCTCGTTTTGGACAGAATTATTGATACAGTTTTAAATTTTGTATCAACTCAGAGATATCCTTGTATCACAAAATTCATCTCATTTCAGGCCTTTCAGGCCTTTGATTTTTTGTCAAAGCACATGCCTTCAATTTTTTAATTGTATTGAGTTATTTCTTTCCATTATTATCTATAAGTTTTATGTCTAAAATCTCTGATCTTTTTAATTAAAACTACTTTTGTACATGAGCAGTTTTTAAAATGGAAATTTGAATAACAAGGTATTAATAATTTATTTTTAACAAATT
The DNA here is from genome assembly GCA_964023205.1 of Lutraria lutraria. Taxonomy (NCBI): domain Eukaryota; kingdom Metazoa; phylum Mollusca; class Bivalvia; order Venerida; family Mactridae; genus Lutraria; species Lutraria lutraria. The sequence continues at coordinate 33,938,677 of OZ026848.1, read as the reverse complement.
AAGTGAAATTAATTTACAATAATCAATGGTCAAAATTTATCTAGTTATCATTTTAGTTTTTTTAAAAATGTTTAACTAACACTGACATGTAAGAACAGGTGTGAATTTAAAGCCCCATTAGCTGTTTGGATGTTAAAATTGGAAGTAGATTTTATTTTACCTAGAAAGAGTAGTACTAGATATTTAGAAATGTAGCACAGTATTTTTTTTCAATGATATTGCAAAAAATAAGAAAAACGAACTGATAACGTTTTTATGAGATGTGGCTAAAGAAAGGCATTATGTAAATGTTTTTTTAGGGCATTATAAACTATACTTCTTACATTTTACTATTATTTTATACATTATTCTGTATTGCTTAATTCAAAAAACTAATGGGCCTTTAAAAGATCAGCGTTGGACATTAATGACAGCCTAAGATTAATAATAGTGGTTAGATTGAATCTGAATCTCTTTACATCTCTTCAATCTATTAATTGTTAATAAGGGTTTCAGACTATTACAAATAGCTCGAACTTTCGAACTTTGGGAGACAATAGCCTCCTGGCTATCATGTCCAAACACACTGAATAAATGTTAATTCTAAATAAAACCAAATTCTTTATAAACTTGGTTTTCATGAAGTCATCTTTCCATTGTCTTTTTTGATTAATGCCAACTTACAGTAGTTCTTCACGTAAATTATGTTCTCAATTCCTCCCAAGAGTTTTTAAACATTAATTTAGCTTAGTTACGCGACCACCTGTCAAACGCGGTTAACGACCTTTACTTTCTGTCTATATAGTAGTTCCTAAGCAACCGCTGTGTGGTGTGTTGTCCTAAATGTGTGATTGTCTGTATCACCTGAACAAAAGGAATGGTGGCAAACCGGAAAATTATAAGTTTAGTGGAACGAATAACTGTGATAAATAAACCTTTAGTTCTGGAGCAAGCTCAGAAATTTGTCATCCGTTCTTCTAAACTGTTTTGTTTCAACAGTATCATAACATTTAACAACACATGTTTTTATGTTTTCTAAATCATTTTAAAATCATTAATGTTTATTTTTCAAATATTTTATGTACTTTCAAGTACTGCTTTTAAAATGCTAAGCTACTGTTACATAAAATGTTTTTAACTGCCTAATTAAATGTACATGGTTTCAAATTATTATATAGGATGTAATTCCAATCCTTAGTTAAGAGACCACCTGTCTTCAGAGACCATATTTTCATTCCTCAAGTGGTCACTTAAGGCAAGTTTTACTGTATATGAAATATATTACCAGTTTGTCTGTACTGTTTCATGTGTAATTTTGAATTGATCTTATTTAATGCATATTTCATCTTAAAACTTAAGTAAACGTGCCATTATCCCTCCACAAGATGCAAACAGTAACTACAAATCTTTTTAATATACTTCATCTTTTTGTTGCATAAATGTACGTTTTTGGACTTGATTTTTATCAAAATCAAGTCCTTTGTAATCGTTGACCAAAATTTTGTCGCTGGACTCCATAACAGCTTGGTTAAAAGAATGCCGCATAAAGGAAATAGTACGCAACTAAATGGTGTGATTGTATAGAAGTATCTGGAATCTTTCCCCAATTAAGTGTGTCAGATCTAAATATATTTCAAATCATTTTATTGTAACTATATGGAAAGAGTCATGTATTTAAATAAGTGCTTGTCGGTAGATACATGAGATATTCAAATGCGTTGAATTAAAACCGCGTATTCACTGTCCAATAAAATATCTTGCCGTAAAAGTAGTTCTACTTCCGGTTTTCGTTCGATAGTTCAGAAACATCTCTACGGACGTATTCATGCATTTGCAACAATCTACCATCGATGTATGAGTTTTGTGCCTTTCTAACATTTCTTAATATTACAAGGCGAATTCTCATCTAATCGTATTTCCGTGATATTCACACCAACTAGTGTTAGTTTGATGACGGAATGGCTATTTATAGACTCACTCCCCGCAGTGGCTAGTAGCAAAGCGTAACCAGTGTGGGGAGTTTGATTTATTGAATGAGTTCATGCCAGGTAAAAATCGAAGGTTGAATGTTTAAACTGCGGCTTACGAATAATAATTCGAGTCGCTAAATACGAAATCAATGTAAATTACTGGATACGTGCTTTCAAAAATTACAGTTTAAGAGTTCCTTTTACTCCAGATTATTTAGAATTACATAATCACGTCTGAATTTCATGCAACACCGGGTTAACTATAGGTCATATAGGTCTTACTCTACTGTGTCAGGACCTTTTTGATTTGAGTGACCCTGAATGTGTTCAATGCGACGATTCAATGTTTGTATTTACTGTTACTGAAGTGTTGGTCACTAGTTTGTGTACAATAAAGAGTTTTTAATGCAATTAAATTGTCTTCAATTAATGTGCTAATCATTAAACTTTCCAATATCAGGCTTTTTTCATTTTAAATCTTTAGCAAAGGTACTATAGTAAAGCTCTAGCGTATGTCATTTACCTACATGCATATGATCTGCATTACAATATGAATGAAAACTCGGTCCGTAATTCTAAATGCTAAAAATATTTGTATGGGCTCGAACGATGTGGGTACACATTTCTCTCTTTTGTCTCGTATGGTAAAAATCAAGTCCGACAGTACTTTCAGTACTTTGATTTACAAAAGAAATAAATATCTGTGAACTTGTTATAAATACTTCTTATTTCTTTTTCTCATTTATGCCCCCCATTGAAGATGTGGGAGAATATTGCTTTGCACGTGTCGGTTGGTCTGTGTGTCTAATGTCTGTTGGTCAGGAGGTTGACCAAATAGTTTTTGTTCAATAACTCAAGATGGCAAAACAGTTTCCTTAAAATTAGTAACTAGTGAACGGTTGGTCGTAACGTCCTCAACTTTAAAAGCTTTACATCTGTAGATGGATGACCTGTATACATAGTTCCCACATTTACAATATTTACCTCCCTTGGCTGCCATCTTTGAACGCTAATTTGACAAGCATTGGTAGAAGATATTTATATTTTTGTTTTGATAATTTTAGATATATAGGATATTCATATGTGATAACTTTATTTCCTTAAAGCTGACATACTTATGGTTTTTACAACTTCATGATAAAGTTACCTTTAATAAATTGAGTTGTTTAATTAACATAAGAAATGTTCCATCAAATATGGCTGCCAAGGGAGGTTAATGTTGTAGATGAGGGAACTATGTATTGATTTGAGGTCAAAGGTCAAGTGACCTTTAACACGAATGAACATTTTGCTGCCATGGGATCATGTTTTTCACACATGCTTTTGTTTGCTGTTAGCTCATCTGTCACATACGTGAGTATTCCAGTTACACATTTAACGACTTTTAACCCAACTTGAAGAAAGTTTGTCATGATAATCATCTATAAAATCTAGGTCAGGTTTGATATTGGGTCATGTGGACATAAGAAATAGGTCATAAGGTCAAAGAAAAGGCTTTTGAACAGGTTACAATTTGACACAATCTTTACGAAAATTATTCACAAATTATGTCTGTAGAATAGCATTGTACCATTCCAGTCAGTTTGGTCTGAATATTTATCTTCAACAGGGGAATGTGGTAATTTTTTGGTGAGGAAGTTAGTCGCATGTTTGAATAGTAGAACGACCTTGTGAACATACCAGAGGCCACAGTATATATTGATCCAACCTTTAGCAAACTATCATACTGTTCATTTATATAAAATCTAGTTCAAATTCATCATGCAAAATCGCATCCGGCAATTCAACACTAGAATGTGGCCTATGTAACATTTTTGAAGTTTCAGATCAAATTTAACGAATTTGTTATTTTGACTTAACTGATCCCGAAACTAAAGTGATCATCTACTCCATCAAAAATACAAGCCGTTGATGTTTCATGAATCTCATGAATCTGGTCATATGGTTCTACAGTTCACGAGGTACTCTATATGTAGTCCCTGTTTCCACCCTAAAATTAAAATCAGGGGAAACTATCACCTCGATGTATCAGACGTTGCAATATCTGCTGGAATGCATTTAAAATATTTAAATTAAGTCTCCAAAAATGATATACTCCGTTGTCTGAGGGTACGTTGTCATAAAAACCTGGTATAACGGTCCCAAACATATATTTTCAACTGTTAAGTGACCATCTATATCGAACCATAAAGTGACCGTCTATGTCGAACCAATTAAGTCATCATTTCTCACCTGATCGGACATTTTTTGTATTGAGCTCCGAAATCGATATTTAATTAATAACAATTGCGTAAACAAGTCAGTGTCCACGCTCGCGATTATAAAATTAGTCTGTGTGAATATGTTTATAATGTTTTGTTTATTTGCGACATGTTGCTAAAATAAATACATCGAAACGTATAAATACCGTGTTCCGTATCTTATAACACGATTAAATGATTATTACAACACACCGACGATCGCTCCAAAATGTAATAAACACAGCGAATTTCTCTAATAATTTATACATCGAAGTTCATTTAGATCGAACAATTTTTCCTAAGTCCTTTGATATAAAGAGTTTCGGCTGCATTTTCAAGAGCACGACCATTCGGGCTACCAAATAGCAAGATGCACTAGACTGGACCAGTAAGCTATTGCTTGTCGTACGGACCTGCCTTAATGTCGAACCATGTCGTCACAGTGTCCATATAAATTCTGAACTAGTTCTCGTTGTAGCGCACCAGGCAGAGTCAAATTCTCAGTCAACTGAAACTACTTTTATTGAAATATTGACACGTTTCTAGTAATTTATAGGTGATTGACATTGACGAGACGACAACGATATGAAACAGCTACTAGTATTCGGTGAATGTCACGTGATCATTGAGACTATTAGCGAGTCCGATTAACAACTTGAATAATACACAGTCTGTATGTACACATGAACACCACTTAAAAAGTAGTTTTGCTCCATCCTCAGTAATATAACACAATGCTTGATAGTGTACTAAATTCAACGCCATGTTTGTTTACTATAGTAGGATTGGATTCGGTTCGTTTATTGACAGATAGGCAGATTCATTCCCGTCGTTGTTTATCGAGCTCGCTCCATTCTTAGACTATAAATAGCGACTGCGTCATCAAGCTAACACTAGTTGGTGTGAGTAACACGTGACCTCGCTCTATTTCTGTTTTGTTTATATCACGTGATGACCATTGCGGATATTTCGGGCACTGTCAGTAATCTGCTTCGGTGCAAGAAGTTGCGATTTTGCATTGCCACTTATCACGTGATGACCATTGCGGATATTTCGGGCACTGTCAGTAATCTGCTTCGGTGCAAGAAGTTGCGATTTTGCATTGCCACTTAAAAATAAGCATTCCAGAGTGTACGGCGACTTCATTATTAATATGTTATACTCTGCATAATGGAGGATTGAATAAAAGCAACCCATACAAAAAACTTAAACCAATGCTTCTTGTAATTCGTCTAACTATAACGTTTTGTTATAGTTGTTCTTGTTATTATTGCTTATAGAAAACCGTACCGATTAAACAATATGCTGGTCATATTGTCATTGAATGCACGGGATTCACGAGCAATATGATTAGTGAAGTATACATTTCACATTGAGAAATTTCAGCTTACGAACTTCCTGTCAGTAAACGGTACTTCAAACTACATTTTACAAACGTCCTTATGTTGATTATGTGTCGCCCGTAGCATTTTATTGATACATTTTGTGCATGTTAATATAGTGTTTGATTAAGTTAAGTTATCATGAATACCTCACTCCCATATCAAATATGAAGTCGCCTACACCTGTGCGGGTATTAATTTTTGATAACACATGCGCAATAATGCGCGTACAGTTAAAACAGGTTTTCGGTTATTATATCTTTTTCCATTTATTTGACGAGTTCTTCCTTATAAAATCTGCTCTAGATTGTAGATTCAACTTGAAAACACCTTTACTTAATCCAATGTTTCTGAGGCAGACTTGAATGCTTTGATGATAAGTAAAGATTCAAAGTGCATAAAAAGCTGTTCCGTGATACATGCAAATGTATATGAAATTAGGTGTCGTTTTGTACGGTCGCTAATTGTAACTTCACCTTTTTCTTGACCCACGTCTCACTTTGAATAATATTAACAGTTCAATAAACTAAGCAGTCGATTTTTCTATACTTCGGCATTGTTAAGACGAATGGAAATTGTCATAATAATTGTAGAAATTGTACAGTTTATGCACCCGTTCTATAGTCACATATTATTTGTGAATATTAGATTTTATTCCGTAATATGGAAGTGCATATTTAGATCAATTCAATTATTTGAAATACAAGACTTGTGACCTGGTGCATGTGCATGCCACACTATATACGCACACATTCTGGAATATATATAAGAGGAATCATAACTTGCTAAATTTAATACTGACTTCAGTTGAGATAATAGATCTTGTCTCTTACGCATGGCTGACTTCATGTTATGAATAAGGTAAAGAAGCCGGGTAACAATCGATAGACTGCGTGAAAATCTTAAACTGGTTCCCGTTGTCTTGTTTGTTCCTTCGGTGCACTGCAACATTGAGCGGGAACCAGTTAATGTAAACCGTTAAATCGATCAGACACCCGATAAGACCATAGATCCAGCAGACGGAACGTCTTTAATGATTTGGCCATTTCTTTTGCGTCAGTAAATACATTAATAATCTCATTAGAACCTTTCTAAAATGAGTACGAAGGTTTTTTTAATGAAAGAACACGTATTTTGTATTTAGTTTGAAAAGATTATATTGTAGAACACATTATTTTTTGTTGTATTAATAAAGCTTTAAAAATGTAAAAAATGTAAAAAACTTTATATAAATTATTATTATTATTCATTATTGTTTCTGTCTTGAATACAAAATGTATTTATACAAATTTACGTATCATTGATCTGTCGATTAACAGGTTTAATATTCAATTAGAATTTAGAAGGTCTTGTATTAGATTTTACATAAAAACATCTTCGAGTATTCGTGCTGTAAAACACTAATAACACCCGAATCGATAAAAATACTCGTTTAATCGTGTGTTTTTTTCGTTTTAAAATGTGACAAGTTAGTAAAATAACATTTGTTTTATAAATCCATTAGTCTTTTACTTGCTCGCTACTCAAGCAATTCCTCTGATACATATATTTTACTATCGATGAAGATATATGTATATTATATACAAACTAGTAAAATGCAAATCTGCAGTATATACATTTACCACCCGTGATGTTTATTGACTATCGATCTATGTACCAGGACTATATATTAGCGACGCGGCAATTGACCCTTCCTTCGATATTTCATTGACAGGCCGATTGACCAATCAGATAACGGCATTTCCACTGACCTTCTGAAACCGACAGTATCATGTGTGAGATCAAACCGTTCAGTTGTTAAAAGATAAGAAATTAACTAATCGTAACCAATAACATAAAAGTTCTCACTTATAATTTTCTGGTACTGCAACAATCAATCAAATACAATGTATCAGACCCATACATAATTTTCCTATTTCATATACAAAAAAGCCGAGCGTCAATATTCATCGAAATAGCTCCGAGAATACGTAACAGTTGGAAGTGGCCAAGAAGACGCTATAAATAATTTGCGTTGTTTTGAAAAGCGCGGACTTCATTTTATTCACCTCAACATAAGAAGCCTGCTACCTAAAATCGACGAATTACGTATTTTAGCCAGAAATTGTCGAGCAGCCTGCATATGTGTAACTGAATCGTGGCTTGATGAAACTATTTTTGACTCTGAACTATATATTGATAATTATATTCTCAAACGGAAAGACAGAAACAGACACGGTGGTGGTATATGTATTTACATCAAAAGTGACTTAGCTTTTAACGTACTAGATGATACAAAACTTAAATATTTCGATAAACTTTCCGTGAAGTTGTCAAAAAGAACTTTAAAACCTTGGTGGGATAATCACTTAGCATATCTTTTTGACGAATATAGAGTGGCCGAGATAAGATTTTTAAAATGCACTTTTCGTCGTGGATATCATGCCTTGAAATCTGATTTTAAACAGAAGCGTCAAATTTTTGATCGTGAATATAGAAAAACTTAACGAAATTATCATGATAATGTTAAAATAGGTATATCGGAATCACAATCTAGAAATCCGGGCGAATTCTGGAACAAAATAAAACAGATTGGGAGATCGAACAGTAAAAATAAAACTATGAACATCCCAAATCAAGTCCTTCTGAACGATGGTTCTGTTTCTTCTGATCATAATGTTATTATGAATAAATGGAAATCTGATTTTTCTGATGTATATAACTCTAGTGAGGAACAAATCGATTTAAATACAGAGAATACAATGCACAATAAATTTCAAACTGGTTTTGAATTTGATCATGTAAATGAAATTAACTCGATCATTACGCTGGCTGAAACTGCATATGTAATTAAAATGGCGAAACTTCGTAAAGCGGTAGGCATAGACTGTTTACCAAACGAAGTCTTTAAAAATAATGTATCGATAAATCTACTGACTTCATTGTTTAACCAGTGTTTTAATTCACACGTCATTCCGTCTGTTTGGGCAAATTCAATTATTAAGCCAATACCTAAAAGTAATCAGAATGATCCCCGTGTTCCTTTAAACTATAGACCCTTTCATTTAACCGATTTCATGCGCACAAGAGTTAACTCCCTTACCGGATGTGACGTCAAACGAGGATAGAAAGCTGATACAATCGATATTTTGCCGTACAGGGCGAATTCGGTTTGTTTCTCGGTTGTACAAATTACAACAAAAATGTGTGTTTTACTATATTAATAAGTTATATTGTTATCTAATTAAGAAGACAACGTACGTTCGATATTTCATATTAATATTTATAAATGGCATTTGTTCACGGATATTTTGTCCATCATTACAGGTTACAGTAGAATATATATGTATAATCTTCCGAAGGGGTTTACAATGGCAAGTAAAAAATATATTTCGGAAATTTTGTGGTTTGCAATAATAAATTTGGTTTGTTGAAAAGAAAAAATAATTCCATGCATAATTGTCAGCTGGTCAACTTACATATTTTGAAAAATCCACATGTTCATCTTTGTGATTTATTAGCACTTGAGTGCTTTTTTCTGTCATATTTTTGTCACTAATTTGTATAATCCAAGCATTGTCTCTGGTATCAATTTTGTTTGATCTCAGTCCAATTTCCAGTGTTATATATTGCATGTCTACTTGTCAGAATAACGTAAAATTGTTGACACGATCCTTACTGATTACAATTAGATAAGCAATGAGATTAGGGGGAAAATGGTCAGGGGTCTAATATAGCACCCGTTGTTTACGTATGAAAATAGTTTTCACAGTCGCCTGAGGGTCAAACATGTGTTTTCAAGATGTAATCAGCGGGTGTGATAAACTAATTAAAAATAATTGGGGTCCAACAATCAATGCATTAATTAGTGACATGAAAACGATTACCAATATCATTCTCTCTTTGTTGATTAATTCGATAAAAACATATTATTAATATCTGTTGAAAAAACTTGTGCATCTATGAAATCATAAGACAGAATATAAATAGGCGATAGTTTGCAGTGCTTTGTATGATATTTCATTGTCGTATTCTTATATTGTTTCGGTGTAAAGAAATGTCTTGAGCAAGGGTTCAAAGTTTCAAAGTTGTAGTTAAAAGTCTGAAAAATAGCCACAACCTATGTAGAAAAACATTGATAACGGATAATAATGCATTTATTTTGATATACATGTTTTTATCAGGAAGTTGGAAAAGTTGAAACTTTAATGACTTTTTTGTGGTATAAAAATGTATGTTGTTTAAATTTTATGACTCATTGTAGATGATCTACTTTATTAGATATCTTGATATTCTTTGAATGTTTTAATTTAGGTGTACAGTCAAGCCTGTGTTAGTGGTCACTTCTGAATAAAGGCCATGATGTGAATGCCGAAGTCCATTCGTTTAAAGAAGTAGTTGATTAATTAAAACAAAATGACCTCTGAATGAAGACCACCTGCCAATAACAGCCATATTTCTATATCCCAAGTTTCTAAACTCATGAACTGTTTGGTATTTGGTCATATCAGTCAAGCTGAATTAATGTACAGTAAAACCTCTCCAGAGTGGCCCATTGTAGATCAACAACCTCTCTATAACAACACATTCAAAAGTTACCTAAGTTGATATTTTCAACCTCTAAACAACGGCCAATATTTGCAGCTCCCACAGGGTGTTGCTCTACAGAGGTTGTACTGTATACATGTAATGTACTGCATGTTGCTGTGAACAGTACTAGTCCTGTATTTTATGCCTGTTTAAGTTGTCTCTTCTATACATATATATATATATACATTTTAGTTGTAAGTTACTCGTGGCCTTTTGTTTCCTGTATTATGCTTTTTACATATAATAGAATGTGGGATGCCTAATTATCTGATGGTTTTAATACTGGTTTTATTTTGTCATGGCATTGAGTTAAAACAAATCAAGCCGACAAGAATCAGACTTTGCGATTAATGGTGGATTGTCTGATAGACTGTGTTGGTCTGATGAAGAATCTTATCTCATCAGTTCATCCGCCTGGCAAATTTCCTCTCAGTCCAAAAAAATTTCAAGCTTGTCGGACCGACTGTCCAAAAAGTCTCAAGCAAAATGTAACACAAGACAGAGTTATTATAACTATTACATTTGTATTGGACATTTAATTACATCAATTCAGTAGGCTTACACACACACAGCTATATATTTATGATAATGTGAAAATTAACAACTTGACAATGTGACATTACAATATTTGTATATCATTACATCAGTCACAAAAGTAAATCCATGTGAAAGTTCTTCATTTTATATATTCATTGTCTTTTCCACATTATAAATTCTTTCTGCAGCAATGCTTTGAGCTTGTCTCACCTCATTTTCAGTCATTTCATCAAAATGATACTGTCCTATGAATGTACGAATGTTCAGTCTGACTCCTTTTGTCTCTTTATTTTATTGGGCAAATCTAAGGCAGAACCATCTGACTTTTCAAGAGAACTTGCTATGAAAAATCTTGGGTGTATGTTATCTGGTTAAGAATAGTCGTGATCAATCTCACTAATACCCATGTGATCTGTAAAATAAATATGAAAAGAATATACATGTACGCAAAGCATTCACTTGATAAATCTAAACATTGGCAACATTACAGGAACATTTTAACGAATTGAAACTAACAAACAAACAAAATTTACACGCATGCTAGTGGAAAGAAATTCATATTTTAAGCATTGCTTGTTTCCCGATCCATAATTTTACTGTATCATATAAACGGACTCGAGTTTGCAGTCCGTGCGAAACAAATACGTTAAAAACTAACATACAATTGAGATCGCGAAAATATATGACAAAATCAATCCGAGGCTCGAATATTTCATATAAACGGAATAATTGTTCATTACAACAACCTTGTCTTATATCTTAATATTAATTATCACCGTTTTCGTAGTAAAATACCTTTAGTTGTCATAGTTTTTGACGATATTGATTTCCTGTTGATAATATTGTCTTATCCACCGGTATCCTCGTATGACGTCATTCAGGGGCGACAATTCAAATTACCGCTTAATTGAAAGGGTGTATAGAGGCATTAGTTTAATTTCAACAGTCTGCAAACTGTATACTAACATATTGAACAGAAGGCTAGTAAAATACCTCGATACAAATGACATATTAGAAGATGAACAAAATGGGTTTAGGAAAGATCGGTCTTGTGAAGATCATATTTTCTCACTAACTTCCATAATTAGAAATCGTAAAGCTGAAAATTTAGATACTTTTACTTGCTTTGTCGATATGAAAAAAGCATTTGATAGAGTCAATAGAGACATTTTATTCATCAAATTAGCTAATATAGGTTTAACTAGCGGCAATTTCGTCGATTCGTTAAAATCTTTATATAAAGAATGCAAAGCAACTGTCGACGTCAATGGGGCTTACACTCAATTTATAGATATAACGTCTGGAGTTAAACAAGGGTACGTAATTTCTCCGACATTATTCTCTATCTTTATAAATGATCTAGCTAATGAGATAAAGCAGCTCAATCTTGGAGTATGTTTAGAAGAAAATTTGACAATCAGTATACTTTTATTTGCTGATGACATTGCCTTAATAGCTCCGAATGAAACAAATCTTCAACTTATGTTAAACCATCTATATAATTGGTGTTCGAAAAATGTTATGTCTGTAAATATCAGTAAAACAAAAATTATTCACTTCAGGAAAAAATGCAAACCTAGGACTTCCGTTATTTTTAAACTGGGTAATTCTCAGATAGATATATGTGAAAAATACAAGTACTTAGGTGTCGTCCTGAATGAATTTCTTGATTTTACAGAGACAGCAAATGTTCTTAGCGAATAAGCAAGTAGAGCATTCTCGTCGTTAATTTATATGTTATTTAATCAAACAGATGTTATGTTTTCTTCTTTCATTAAAATATACAATTCCAAAATAATCCCTATTATGGACTATTCTGCATCTGTGTGGGGATTTAAAAATTACCCCAAAATAGTAACTGTTCATAATAGAATTCTTAAGTATTATCTTGGAGTTCATAAATGTACATCAACACCAGTAATTCAAGGTGATACTGGTTTAATACCACCTCATATTAGACGAAAACTATCAATGTTACGATTATGGAAAAGATTAATTTACATGAATGAAAATAGAATTACTAAACGAATTTTTAATTTTGATTTTAAAAAATGTAGAAATAATTGGTCTAAAGAAATTAAACAAATATTTGACGAAATGGACAAGAGAGAAAACTTTATTAACAAATCCATATTTCATAGTAGAGGTTCATTTATAAAAATAGCTGAAAATATACTTTTAGAAAAATTTAAACCCAAATGGTTAAACGAAATTTCTTCTCAATCAAGACTTGATGTATATAAACAAGTAAAGAGCACTTTTTAATGTAAAATCTATATAAAAATGAATATGCAAAAACATTTGAGATCTGTCCTTACTCAACTCCGATCTGGCACATTACCTTTAAATATTCAAACAGGACGTTTTCTAAATATTCCAAGAGAATCTAGGATATGCAAGCAATGTAATACTGGATTAGTTGAAACTGAGATTCATTTTATCTTTATCTGTCAAAAATTCGCGATCTTAAGAGATAAACTTTACTTAAACATTTCGCCCCTAAATATTATCAATCACAATGATTTCTATGACACTCTTAAGAAACTTTTGTGTATTCCAGAAGCTATTAAAGCCTTAAGTGTTTTCATCAATGAAGCCTTAAAATGTCGAATCTAATTATTATTAACATTTCTTCTTTAAATTTCCTCCTAACATCATATATTTTTCATTGTATAATATTATACCGTTCTATTGTACCTGCATTCATAACATATTTTGATTTAATCACAAACTGTGTCTATGTAACTTATAAATGTTTTTATTTTCTTTTCAATTCTGTGTTTATATACATGTACTATATGTTTCTCGTATAAAATGTATAATTATAATAAGTGACTGATAAGCCTTATTAGGCTGGGTTTTTGCAAAATATTCATGTATTATGTAATGTTGTATATTTCTTTATTATGCCTGTCACTATAATAAATAAACTATATATATATGATGTTTTACATGAAGAACTGGAAGCTCTTTGGATTGAGATCTTATTGCCTAAAACAAAACCTATTATATGTGGTTGTCTTTATAGACCTCCAAAACAGTCAAATTTTTATGTCATTTTAGAAAATGTGTGTTTACTAAATTCTTGTTTTAATGAGAAAGAATGTATACTTTTGGGTGATTTTAACACAGATGTCGCCAGTGGGTCCAAATGTGTTTTATCTAATTCTCTACAGTCTTCTATAAACATGTTTAATTTTACACAGGTTTTTTTTACAAGAATAAGTAATTCTTCTTCTACTATTAACCTGATTTTGGTAACAGATAAACAGAAACTCTCTCAAAGCGGAGTTCTCCATGTTGGTATTAGTGACCATTCACTCATATACTGTACAAGAAAATTAACTAAAGATAGTATAAAAAAGCACAATACTGTACAAGTGAGATCCCTGAAAAACTATAACAGGGAGGATTTTCAGATGAATTTAATTAATACTGATTGGTCATCAGTGCTTTTATGTGATAATGTAATAGATGCATGGTCTAGTTCTAAATCCATATTTTTATCTGTGATTAATAACATGGCTCCACTGAAAGAAGTAAGAATTAAACAAAGAACTGAACCATGGGTTACGAATGAAATTTTACAGTGTATAAAGGATAGAGATAAAGCTTTTAATGTTTATAAAAAGGTTAAAACTTCTGATAGTTATGATTTATTTAGTCAAGATGTTTGCATATTCCCGAAAAGTAACAAATTGATAAGTATAGTTCAATTTTTAGGTCAGCAATGTTATTGTATACATGGACGATCCATTTTGTACATGATTAGGTAACAAGAATGCTATTATAATTTGATATAGAACAATCTATGAATCTTTATAATCACTGTCCTCTGTGGCGCAATTGGTAAAGCATAAAGACTTGAGGACTGCGTCTGATGTTGGACATCAATTTTTTATTTTCAACTTTTTTTATTTTTGATAAAAGGAAACTTTATATATATATATCTAAGAAAATAATGTATGTTTTTGGCTTGGAGCTACGGCTCCAAGCCTATGTATTGTTTTCGGTTACGTTTGTTCCCTAGATGCTGGTAGATGCAATGCGAAAGCTGGGTACAAGTGCACAAAAATGTTAAGAGTCCGGCGATTGGTTGAGAGCTATATGTTAACAGTCCGGTGATTGGTTTACGCTTACTGTGTGAATCGGTATCACATGACTTGAGTGTACCAACTTCACTGTGCTAGTCTATTATGAAATCAGGGTATTTCACTAAAGATCGGTTTGTTCTATTAACATTAACTACACGTTAAGGTACACATTTTAAAACTGTCTATTTTTTCTGTTACTATGTACAATATATTTAAATCAATTATTTTAATCATTACTGAAAGACATATTAGCGGAGGATTGTTCAAGAGAATTTAAGGAAGCCCCTTCTATAATGAAACCTGCGAAACGCTATTGCCGCCAATAATTTTGTCACGTGATCTTGATGTACACATTTGCGATTTCATTGTAAAATCGGGGTGTTTCACTATAAATCGGCATGTTCCATCAACCGTTAAGGCACGAAAAGATAATATATATTAACGCAGTCTCAATTATTTTTACTTTACTAGCTCTTTGTTTAATTATCAACATAATTGCTGAAAGTAATAAGCGGAGGATTAATTAATTAATGAAATACACCCCTACTATAATTTAACTTGCGAAACGCTTTCTCTGATGCAATTTAAAACTTGTGTACAGTACCATGAATTATAGGAAAATCTATAAATAGAAAAATATACCGATGTTTCAGACTACCTGTTGACTTTGAAAGAGGACAATTCCATAACTAAAATGGTCAACAAGACGAAATAAAATGAACCAATTTAGTTATGGTATCAGAACTAACTTTTATCAGCAACAACCAGCCAAGCCTTTCCTTTTTAAAAGGAAACTTTATTTATATCTAAATTGTTCCGTTAAATTAACAAAAGTATAACAACCTCACAAGGATATATATATTCTAATTGTAGAGTAATAATATACATGTAATAAGTAGAAACTGGTTTAGGTGTTTAGTATTTTTTATATAGTATTTGAAATTACATTTGTATTCGCGATTTCGTGCAATAAAATGTATACAAGAAATAAAAAAGGAAAACATCAGAGATAAAATACATTTATTCTTTCCTTTCTTTCTTTTGAATAAAAATGGTGCTATTCAGGGTGTAAACATACATGTAAGCAGAACAAAAATATTTCAATAAATAATTTCAAAAAATAAATGTATATAATAACTTAAAAAGAAAGTGCCATTGACTGCCATTGACTTCATTTTGTAAAAATGTTATAAATGTACAATATACATGCCACCTTATCCAATACACCATGACTCTGTGTCACGGGAATGACACTTTACTACGGATTTAAAATTATTTTGGCAATCAATTTACAGTGATTACCTTTACAATGGTATCGTCCAATATGCGACCTTGACTATAAGAAAATTGAACAAAAACATTTGGAATGAACATTTTCCTCCATATCACTGTATAAATTCATGTTTTAAATACAAAACATTACATAAAAACTCTTCAGATTGGAGGTTATGCATAATGTACATAAGGGAGCTTAAGTCGAGCACAACATTTCTATTTGTATAATTTGTATGTGTATGCTTCAACGGCTAGGGTATTTATTTCACTCGACTGTATATCAATTTCGAGTGTTGTCTTGTATCTACTAGACTAATGATACTTTTTACCTGTTTCTAAAGGCATTCGTCTATGATAATGCATATTAGACATGCTGATGTGTGTTTATAAATACCTCGTTATCAGTTGATGTGCATATGCATAACACAGTAAAAACTGTGTCAACCAGTCATGTTAGATATTATACAAACTAGTGATTACAAAAATATTTGTGATAATGATTTACATGTAATTTGATGTATAATTGGTAAGTTTCTTTACTTACAAACTATCATTGATTGATGATGTAGAATTACATAGAATGGAGTATATATTTGTTTACGCGAGTAATACTTGTTCATATTTATTTATTGGGATTATTGTAAGTGACTTTGATTTTCTATGTTAGACCGAGATACGCAGTCCCAAGATTTCTTTTGAGTCCAGCCTATACTTTACGCGTCCAGGTCCTAAATCGATTTGTTCAACCAATCAATGTAGTGATGGTTTAAAATTGTGTTTAGTACTTTAAACTAGTTCGTCACAATGTGTGGCTTAAGTTGAAGAAATACTTTATGTGTTGTGAAAAGTTTATTTTTTATTGTACTATATTTCTCAAGAAACTTCTTCTGTGTATGTATATAATTCTAATATGACTGTATGACTTTCACTTTTATAAAACATAAGAAAATGATCTCGATACTCATACATGTACATGTATATGATATAAATTTATGCCTGATCATGTGACCAATGTTAATCTATATCGTTTCGATGATATGCCATGTTCAGTTTTTTTACCGATATTCCTTCCCGTAAAAATTATGATAAATCTGTAAATACCTTTGGACTTGTAAAAACTTTTGAATTTATGTAAAAGCACCAATATGGGACGGGGAATTATAAAGCTACATGCACAATGCAGTATGTAGGAACAAAAATGTTGCAAACTTGTAATGTTGATATTCGTATCATAAATTACGATACATTAATTAAAGTTCATCGTTTATCGATATTCTTTGTAAACAATGGAAAAATGTAATTAATGTGAAAAAATCTGAAATAATCGTCTTTCCAGAGAAAAGGGAAATACCAAATACAGTGATAACGTACCGAGAAGATTTTCTCGAACTGACAAACAGTGCTGATCATTTATCTGTACGCCAAGACTCGAATCATAGAATGAATAGTAGAACGATGCCAAAAAGGGAAAAATGCATTTTTAGCCCTTGAATGACTTCACAAGGGGTATATACTTTCGGTTTAAATCCCTTAATTTCTTGCCAGCTCTATATCAAGAATACCATGCCTGTTATACCAATGGCAGTGAATTGTGGAACAATGTTACACACACTGAAACATATACTTATATTGTTCGGAATAAGTAATTTAAGATATATGCGAATCAATGTTTGAGTTGAACAATTTGTGCTCAATGAAATTGAATTTGAATGAATTACCCAGAATTCATTGTCTGGTATTAATGATATAAATGTATGTATTTAGCAATTTCTTCAATATTACACACGAAGTCTCTGATTGTGATTACCTTGATAGAAACTAATCGGTCGAAAATCAATAAAACTTATTTCTAAAATCGCACAAACATTTCTTATTACAAGTAAAACGAAAAAGCAAAATATTTATATATTTTTGTAAAGATTAAGATGTACTCATATCGTACAATGAGCAAAAGTTGTCCGAGAAAATTTCGGAAATATTCCAGCAAATTTAAAAACGATAAGCCAAATGTTTCGAACGTTAGTGTAGTTGACTTCGTTACGCAATTAGAGCGTTTTCAAACAATCCAGATATTGACTTCAAACCAACTGAACTTAATCAACACAAAGATAATTCTTATACTGTATATGCTGACCGATTTCTATTGAAGAATTCAGTAACAGATTGAAGCAGTAAAAGCGCGATAAAAGCTGTACATAACTGGAAGGATAATGTAGCAGATTTGTCTATCGATCCGAAAGACCCCAATTCACTTTTTCTATTTCAAATATTGTGAGGGCTTTTTTTTGTTGTTCGGTACGAACACAAAGTTAAGACCATTTCTCAATAGTCGGTCGGTTTTAATTTTCCTGCATACCGAAGTGCTTCAATTAACCTTCCGCATATGAACATAGTTCCATTCTTTTCAATGAAGTGGCATAAATACACATTCTAATATTACGTGCATTCAAGTCAAAACCAGATGGCTATTCAAAATTGTAAACGAACAGTACAAAACAGTCGTAAATCATTCTAAACAATCCTCAACTTAGGATTACTACAATATTTACTATCAGTACATACATTTCAAGGAAGGATGACATAATAATTGACGTGCTGTATATGCTAGTTAAGTTTGGTTCCTAGCTTCTATTGTAAACATATAGAAGACAGCATTGAATTCATGGACGGTTGTCCCTAGGATGGGAATTTAGACATCAAAAATTTAGGAATGTCAAATTCACTTGGGTCGCCCCCCCTCCCCTCGGGTGGGCAAACTATTGACAGGTGCATTAATGCTTACAACGTGCCACTTTTCCTTCGAGCATGTCTTCATGTATGAGATATTACATTCTGCATAAGTATACAAAGGAGTAGGTAACGTAAACTATATAATATCATGTTAATGCACCTGTCAATATTTTGCTTGTCCGGGGGGGGGGGATCCAAGGGAATTTGACATTTCCAAAATTTTGATATCTAAAACCCCACCATTGAGACAACCGAATTCGCCAAATCTCCTTTCTAGAGCCTACTTGGCCTATCAAATGCGACATGGATGTAAAACCCGGCCAAAGTCTATTTTCCGGGACACAGAGTCATAAAGTTGATCAAATTCCCGCCTGTCGGAATCGGTCATCTGTCTAAAGTTCCGAGTATGCCCGCCACCCCCTGGGCGGGCGAAATATTGACAGATGCATGATTGCTGAACTACTTTTGGTGATCGGATGGGGAAACATAAATCAAAGTACTGAAAACGGGAACAACTTTAACAATTGCATCGTTAGTGTAGAAAGGCGTAGTACTGTGGTCTGCGACTTGCGCGAACTATTGTTCGTTTTCCAAACTCAGACGAATACCTCCGTGACCGTACAAAGAAATTCAACATTTGCCTGCTTTGTAGTTGCGTACAACAGCAGAACCTTGATAGCTTTGATTGTATTTAGCGACATTTTGACTGTTTATTACGATCTTTTTTTATTGCACTTAGCAATAACGCAAATAATCATACCTTCTTCGTTTCGTAATATGTATATTTTCTTCGCATTTCTTAGTATACCGTGACTTTATATTGTGTCGTTCCTTTGATTACTCTGCGATAACACGCAATATGTCACCATTTATAGTTTCAGTGCATACATTTTTGAATGTATGATTACCATCTACTATTAATAGTACATGTAGATATTGGCTTTCATCAGGATTAGTGATTTGTAATATTAACAATAAACAGGAAAAAATTTATTCGTAATGAATTACATCCGTCCATACTCAGAAAGAATTAATCAAAGTACTGAAAGTACTGTCGGACTTGATTTTTACCATACGAGACAAAAGAGAGAAATGTGTACCCACATCGTTCGAGCCCATACAAATATTTTAACATTTAAAATTACGGACCGATTTTTCATTCATATTGTAATGCAGGTCATATGCATATAGGTAAATGACATAAGCTAGGGCTTTACTATAGTCCCTTTGCTAAAATCTTAAAATGAAAAAACCCTGATATTGGAAAGTTTAATGATTAGCACATTAATTGAGGACAATTTAATTGCATTAAAAACTCTTTATTGTACAAAACTAGTAAAAAACACTTCAGTAACAGTAAATACAAACATTGATTCTTCTGGTTTTAACACAACAGAACATCGTCGCATTGAACACATTCAGGGTCACTCAAATCAAAAAGGTCCTGACACAGTAGAGTAAGACCTATATGACCTATAGTTTACCCGATGTTGCATGAAATTCAGACGTGATTATGTAATTCTAAATAATCTGGCGTAAAAGGAACTCTTAAACAGTAAATTTTAAAAGCACGTATCCAGTAATTTACGTTCGTATTTAGCGACTCGAATTATTATTCTTAAGCCGCAGTTTTAACATTCAACCTTCGATAAATCAAACTCCCCACATCGGTTACTCTTTGCTACTAGCCACTGCGGGGAGTGAGTCTATAAATAGCGATTCCGTCATCAAAATAACACTAGTTGGTGTGAATATCACGGAATACGATTAAATTAGAATTCGCTTTGTAATATTAAGAAATGTTAGAAAGGCACAAAACACACACATCGATGGTAGATTGTTGCAAATGCATGAATACGTCCGTGGAGATGTTTCTGAACTATCGAACGAAAACCGAAAGTAGAACTACTTTTACGGCAAGATATTTTATTGGACAGTGAATACGCGGTTTTAATTCTACGCATTTGAAAATCTCATGTATCTACCGACAAGCACTTATTTAGATACATGACTCTTTCCATGTAGTTACAATAGAATGATTTGAAATGTATTTAGATCTGACACACTTAATTGGGGAAAGATTCCAGGTACTTCTATATAAACATACCATTTAGTTGCGTACTATTTCCTTTATGTGGCATTCTTTTAACCAAGTTGTTATGGAGTCCAGCGACAAATACAAGTCAATGATTACAAAGGACTTGATTTTGATAAAAATCAAGTCCAAAAAGTCACAGAGAGATTCTTGCGGACACGGTAGATGACAGCTTTACATTCTTTAGGGGAATGGGAATTCCTCTGCAATGCCTTTTATGCCTGTAGACAAAGTGCACAAAAACTGACAAAGGCTTTTAAATGAAACTAAGTGGATGCATATTCTTGGTATTACCAGTCCAAATGGAATTAATTCGAAAATATTATTTTAATTATTTTTGTGCTTTGTTGAAATCCATTAATCTGTCTGCGTATTTCATACTTGTCATATTTATCATATAGTTTAAATTGGTCTCCCATCATATCTTCCATAAATAATACAAGTATTTCTGATCATGTGACCTTTGAATTGAATCACCTTTACGTATCGGCATTGGTTAAAATCGCTTAAATAACGTAAAATATTTTACGTTATTTACAAAGATTAAATATCATACTTTAATACCAAGCAACAAAAAATTCTAAGCCAACGCTAAAAAATGGTGTTTTATATACTGCACCCCTCTATCGACTTTTTATGCTGGCTGATTTATGCCATGTCTTATTTTCGCTTTTTCGCCACAACAAAGCGAAAATACGACAAAGATGACTTTGCACATGCGCACCAACTTGTACAAGGTTTATGTAAACTTCATGCGCATGCGTAACCGGAACGCAAAGGTGCGAAAATGCAACAATGCGAAAATGCGAAAATGTAACAATGCGAAAAAGTCTACTTTGTCGTGTTTTCGCTTTTTCGCTTCGTTGTGGAAATACGACATGGCATAAATCAGCCACCATAACTTTTCCTTATCAGCGTTAACAAGAACAACTATAACAAAACGTTACAGGTAGACGAATTACAAGAAGCATATATTGGTTTATGTTTTTTGTATGAAGTTGCTTTTTTCGTAAAGGATATTGACTGTATATTTTATTCAATCCTCCATTAAAGAGAGTATAAAATATTTATATGATATGAGTAATACACATTATAATGACAATCATGAGTATTTGACAAATGAATAAATTCATGTTTATAGTTCACAAGCACATGGTAATATCATACCCTACATCAATCAAATAGAATCAACCCTAAATGTTAACGAATTCACCATAAATCTGAGCACTATCATACAACCACACTGAACTTCAAATAGCCACACGACAACTTACCTAGACAATGCCTTCATGATTTACTTACCTGTCAACTATTAATAGATTCAGCCATCTCCGTTAGCCAATCAAATGGCTAGGATAAGCCAAACTAGTAATAGACACTACACTATATACTCGCAAACAGCTATAATAAACTAATACTCATAAGAATAATTCGTCTAGAAAAGCAATAACGTAATGCGCATTGTATTAGTACGATATGATACTATTAATTCATTAAATTTAGTATAAAATCCCTTACTAGACATCAAACATGGGCGTGGTTCCAATTATAGAACAATAAACATTAGCGATTTTGATTGGCTATCAAAATTGAAAGGGGTGCGTCAAATTCGTTGATTTCATGGGACGATAATGATCCGACCCTGTAGGTGTCATTTTCGAATTAACACTGCCGTCTTATTTGATGACGGATTTCAGAGCGGTTTTCGGTATTTTGTAGCGGAAATGTTAATCTAGGAAAGCGTGCCTCAATTATACATTTATAGTTAATTTAAGGTTATTTGTTATAATATATTCCTAAAAACAGAGTAGTTATCGTTGCTCTAAAAATTGAAAATTAGTACGATTTTGGTTTATAGAAGACCAATCAAATGTAATATTGTTTCAAATTACTTACAATGCACTTTATTCGGTTGGTTTATTTAATATATAATTATGGTTTAGTTTTTAAATCTATAAATTAGTGAAACTTGATTTGACCTCACATCCAAGCCAGATACATTAATGCCCATCATATATTTCTTCCAGGCTGCCTGACGTGATGACGCTAAATGTAACAGTTTTGGTTGTGTTCGCTGCCATATCGATTTTACTCGTAGGGAAGTACATCCGTCCATACTCAGAAAGAATTAAAAATCACAGGGAGATTCTTGCTGACACGGTAGATGACGAACATGATTATATTATTGTTGGTGGAGGAACAGGTGGTTGTGTTGTAGCAGGTAGACTTGCTGAAGATAAATCAAACAGTGTATTGCTGTTGGAAGCGGGTGGGTTTTATGATGAAAATCCAGCTTTACATTCTTTAGGGGAATGGGAATTCCTGCAAAAGTCGAATGTTGACTGGTCATATCAAACTGAACCGCAGACACAAGCATGCTTTGGACTGAATGAACAAAGAGCTTACTGGCCACGCGGTCGCGTTCTATGTGGTTCTGGAATTTTCAACGCAATGTTTTATGTTCGAGGTAACAGATTAGATTACGACGAATGGGAGTCCATGGGTTGTAAAGGTTGGGGTTACCAGGACGTTCTGCCATACTTTCTCAAATCGGAAGATATGCAAATGAAGAGTCTTAAAGGATCAAAATACCACAGCACTGGTGGTCCAATCTCTGTAGGTGAAAGTACATACTTTCCGTTGCATGATACATTATTCAAAGCTGGGAAGGAACTGGGATATAACACTACAGATTATAATGGAGAGATTCAAGAAGGTTTCAGTCCAAGTGCGACATTTGTTCGTGACGGATTTCGTGAGTCTACATCTATAGCGTATCTCGGACGTCGTGGAAAACAAAATAACCTCGACATTGTCATAAATGCATTTGTAACAAAAGTAAAATTTGATGATAAAAAAGCATTTGGTGTTTATTTCATAAAAAATGGTAAGAAATATTTTGTCAAAGCCAGAAAGGAGATAATTCTATCGGCTGGGGCGATAAATACACCACAACTTCTTATGCTGTCTGGGATTGGCCCGAGTGATCATCTACATGATATGAAGATTCCGGTAGTGTCAGATTTGCCCGTAGGTAATAATCTGCAAGACCACGTGCTTGTGTTGATGGACAGTAACATAAATCAGTCGCTAGGTTTTCAACCAGAAATGCTCTCTGGGTTGTGGCCTCGTCTACAACGTGAATTATTCGGCTATGGACCTTTTGTTGACACTGGAGTTGGTGTAAACGCATTTTTGTCTTTGAATAAAAGCAATGACGCGGGGAAAACTGATATACAATTAATGCCTGTAAACTTATTGATAAATCCTCAGATATTGGGGTTGAAAGACGATGTATGCAACGAAATTACCAGTAAGCAGGGAAAGGACGGCTTAACACTTATTGTATCTAATACTCGTCCCAAAAGCAAAGGAACCTTACGACTGAAGAGCACTGACCCTTTTGATCATCCTATGATTGACCCTCGGTATTTAAGTGAAGCTGAAGACGTTAAGGACCTTATCGGGGGTATAAGAATCTGGGAGAAATTTGTGCAAACCCCAACGATGAAATCTCTTGGAGTTGACTTGAATCAGATGAAACTGTCTTTTTGTTCAAAGCACGAGCTCCGATCTGATGCATATTGGGAATGTATATTGCGCACTCTAGCGTCAACTGTTAGCCATGTCTGCGGTACATGTAAGATGGGATCTTGTGATGATACCAGTGCTGTGTTAGATCCAGAATTACGTGTGCGTGGAATTAAAGGACTTCGAGTTGTAAATGCATCGGCGTTTCCAACAATCATAAGTGGAAATATAAACGCTCCAGTGATAATGCTTGCAGAAAAAGCCGCTGACATGATTAGAGGCGTCAAATAGAGCAAAAGTATCTAAAACACTTATTAAGTGAAATTACAGGATCTTTGCATCATAGACGTAATACATTTCAGCTATGAATAAAATGAAAAAGCATATATACTGATAGAGTGAACCAAATAACCCTTTGTCATGTTTTTAAGATTAATTCAAACCTTGCTCCATCATATATGAATGATAACTTTAACCCCTCCATCAATGTGCATAATTATTCAACTAGGTTCAGAGTGAAAGTTAGTCCTAACTCTGACGGTATTTGTGATAACGTGTCCGACAACAAGAGATTTGTTATTCCTATTGTCAAAGGTTTTGGCAAATATGGGGTGCTCTCTTTGGAATAACTTGCCCCAATATATAAGGGATTCTGGAACCACATCTGCTTTTAAATCAAGGGTCAAGGAACATTTTTTACAGTCCATTTAGCTTCTACAATTCAATTGTTTTAAACATGTCTGTATATTTCCATATTTTCAGATAGATAGTAAAATATTTTTATTTCTCATGGAAATTCAGATTACTTCTCTTTGTTGATGCAGTACTATTGGTTTCATCATAACATCAAAACATTATAATTATTTCATTGTTAATTTATATATATAAATATACTGTGATAAGCATGTTTAATTTTTTATTATCATTCTTAATTTATAATCAGCATTATCGTATTTATTTATGGCAAATAGGATAATTTTTACTCATTCGAAATATTATTTTTCATTTTTATTAAATTTTTACATGTTTGTCTACAATGTTCTATTTATCTTACTATAATAGCTATTTAACTGTGATAAGTAATTTTATTTATTTAATATATACCTGTTCATATAATTTATTCCCAAATGTGATATTTTCCTATGTCATACAACACTATATATCAAGGACCACAATGGAAATAAGGGTTCCTCTGAACCTTTCTTTTGTTATAATCCTTGACATTTAATGTTGATTTTACATGGCTGTTTTTATTTATTCATGCGTACACATGTATCAATTTACTGTTTTTGTATGTTTTAATGTTATTATTGCCATGTAAATGTTCATTTTATGTCGAAATAAATCTATCTATCTATCTATATTAATAAAATATTAATAAAAATCAAGGACCACAATGGAAATAAGGTTATCCTTTTTTGTGCTATCCTTGGTGTTGGAGCATATGTCATGATTATATTTATTTACAACTTGATTTGTATGTTTTAAAAATGATATCATGTTGTTCTTTTAATTGTCATGTTATGATGCATTATATGCCAAATAAATCTATCTATCTATCTATCTATCTATCTATCTATCTATATCATAAAGTGTGTAGTACTTTGTACCCGTTCTTCCTATTTCATTAAAACATTGATCTTGGCTTTAAAGATGACTTAGCTTTGAAAATGAGTTTATACGGTCAACGATTTGAGTAAATACTAACAAAATATTATAACTTCTACGAGTTCACACATATGTACAAAAATGTTACTGGTTTAAACCAACCATTTGCTATATTTTGTCAAGTACATTTATATGTAAAGATAAGATAAGCATAAAGTTCCGAGAAAAGCCAAAATGGAATCAAATTATCAAACATGTTATAAAGCTACTACATGTAAGTCAGGGAAAAAACATGGGTTTCAGTCACCTTATCAACAAACAGTTCAGTCGAGGGTTTCGATTATTGATGGTCAAACATTTTTTCACCGAAATTTTATCCTCTGAAAAAAAACGAACCCCTTCCGGACTGAGCCGAAAGTCCAGTTTCAGGCTAAGATTTCCGATTTTCAGAGAACTTTTGGTAAATTTGGATATTTGTTGCGGGTGACTGCATAATTTGTATTATTCAGAAGATCTGGCAGACAATCACCGGCATTGTCTATAACAAAGTTTTTTATTCTTTATTATGATGGAATGAAGTATATATACATGCAATTTCTTATATCATTGTACAAGAGACATTCAAGCAAAAATTGTTTTTCATCCTCTATGGCATCTATATTACAGAAAACACAAGTCTATTTACTATATATATAATCAACAATTAAGATACCACATGCATTATATAATAGCATCGTGATACCATAAAGTTTGTCAACCGAGGGTTCTTTCCATGCATGATCGTTCTATCTATACAGGAAATGTGATATATGTCACGGATGCATGGGAACCGCGGAAATATAAACGCACAATCGTTAGTAGCTCCGGGACTTAGAAAATATGCATTTTCTTTAGACGAACGCCTAGTTGTACACGGAGTTGTCTTCGGGACGAGGACCGCTACGTTCACTACAGGAACGACAACTCTGGTTAGGGATTTGGGAATGTCAATTATTTAATATAATCATCCTTGATAATTCAATTAAGCAATTATTGAAAAAAACAAACAAATAATATAATACCGATGTCCAGCTCTACATTGATGTTTCTACATTCATTTTGACATTCGTTTTATTCTGACGCCGAATTATAACCAGTCAGCGCTATGCATTTTATTCATATCATAAACAATAAACTGTCACTTCCGGCGTCAATAGCAACACTAACTTCCGGCGTCAATACAAGGTCGTCTGACAGTTGCACAGTTGAAAATGACTTTCAACAGTCCACCTTTCAGTGTAAGTCAACTTTTTTGTGATATTATGCACAAGAAAAGTATATCTGCTTGTTAAATATGCTCGTTCAGATAAAGTTCTTGTACAGTTTCATGGATAAAACGAAAGTAAATCATAAACAGACGATAAAGATAAGCTTTGAATCAAGTAAAAATTCTACTAAATTATTCTTAGTTTATTTCTGATTATTGCTAAAATTGTCTACATCTATACGTATTACTGGGTGTATTCATGTATATGTAGGCTTATAATATAATGATATAGCTAATATATATGTGGCCTTTCATTGTTCTCAAACTATATAACCTTCCTTGTTGCTATTTTAACGTTGATTTTATTGGCCTAAGAACAGTTTTGACTTTGAGTTCATTATTAAATTTTGAAACACAGTATTGGATTTTTTTTCATTTTCATCTTATATTTTTATTATTATTTCACATAAACATATTCATACAAATGAGCATATTTTGTTTAGCAGTGTGCTGAGTGTGGTATATTGTATCATAAATTGACTGGGATATTCACCAGCCCAAATAGCTCTGTTGGAAGACTAGAGCATCTGACTTGCAAGCAGGAGGTTGTGGGTGCGATAATCCACATCGGGAACATTATTTTTGTCCTCCTCCTATTTATAGTATTATATTTGGTGCTGTGAGTGTGTGATTAGGCTTGGAATCTTGGAGCTAGCGTGAAGCATTGGCTGGGTTAGTTTAAAGAACCTGTGGTTGTCTGAATTGATTACTTTGTATAAAAAGGAAGGAGGAATGTAGTGGTGTGACATATTGTATAATAAATTAACTGGCATATTCACCTGAGCCCGATTAGCTCAGTAGGTAGAACATCTGACTTGCTAACTGGAGGTTGCGGGTTCAAGCCTTGCATTGGGTGCATTATTTTCATCAGAAGTCAGGGCCTTAGCCTTTCATTTTAGGAATTTCAAGCGCGACATTTGGCCAGATTTTGAGGTTAGACAACCGAGTAAGAAAAGCATTGTATTTTAGGGAATTTCTTGCCTCAAATTGGGAAAAAAACAGCCTTTTTGCAATTGGGAGTTAAGTCAACGAATTTCGGCCTCTATTATAGAAGGGAAAAAAGCCATGGAGGTAGACATATATCATTTGATGATATTCTTTCATTAATTAGATATCTCTGCACTGAACTCTTAGACAAGTTTGAGAATAAACTTTAAAACATTTTCTTATCATTTATTTAGGTTGATATCACTGAGAGTTATGTTGAAATAAGCTATATGCTATGGTGCACAATTAAGATGCATTACAACTTGCAATCACCTGATCTCAGGGTTGCTATTGTTGGTAACATTCCGGCTTTAGGGATGTGGGATGTTAAACAAGCAATCATCGCACATGATGATGGTAATGGAATAAAATCTGTGACCCTAAATATTGAGCAAGGATCAACTTTGCTATTCAAATGGGTTATCACAGATAAAGGTCAGTTCACTTTTTCATACAAGGGGTTGTCTAAAAACTTCTAAGTACATTTCACTTGTTATTTCCTTTTCAAAATTGTTTTACGCAATTGATTGTATTAATATATGAAAAGAAAGATATACTAGCTCATATGAATACAAAGACAAAATATAATGCTATGTTCTTAGATTAATATTGTCACATAATATTTTCTATCAGAATTATATGGCATTCTTAATCATGAATGTCTCTTTATTTATCAACAATTTTTCAATACTTGTATTTTATACAAAAGTGTTAGTTTATAGTTAGTTTATAAATCTCTTTTGTAGTAAAATTAAACATTTTCCCATTCCTGTCAGAAAGGAATGGAATTAAAGATTGAATTTTAAGAATTTTTTTTTTGTTCCAAGAAATCAAAGTGCTATGTAAAGAATTACATGTATATGATGTTCATGAAGTAAATATATGTAATATCATAATTGTAAAATGTATGAACTCATTTATATCGTGATATCTGTATCTTTTTTTTGTTTAGATGGTTACATCTGTAGATGGGAGGAGGGAGACAATAAAGTGTTACATATTCCACGTATAATGGCAGGAAGCTGTGACATTCTTGCTCCATGGAACAATGATGCTAACATTTTGTCAGGTAGACAGATAACTTGCTTTTAACTAAATCATTATAAGAGTACCTCTTACTCTTCTGTCATGTGTTTTATAACATGTGTCTCTGAGATATTATACTCATGTCCTTCAGACTCCTTTATCTATCTTCTCTATTTATTTCATAAAATTCTCTTACTTACTATCTTGATTGATATGTCTACCTGTATATCAAACACTCTCAGTGCCTTTCTTATACAAGTATTTGTGTTTTTTTAATATGATTTTTGTTCTTCTCCCTCTCTAATCTTCAAGCTTATATATATTCTAAAATCTCTATCTTAGTTGATATCTTTTTCAAAATGTTTGTTTTTCTCTATTCTCCAAAATTTATTTAAATATATTTTCATTCTATTTTTTTGCTTCTATCTTTTATATATCTAAATTTATTTTCCTTCCCAGTGAATCTCCTTATTTCTTTTCCTTTTAATATTTCTGTTTCTTTCTAAATAATTGTTCCTCCTCTGTCTGCTTGGTATGTAGACTATTTCAAATCTCTAGTTTACCCATAATGCATTTACCCATAACAAAATTCTACTTTCCTTTCACTTTTTTTCCAAAGACACTGGTCATTCAATTCCAATCTTCTTCCTTAATTCATGTGTACCTTGTCCCTTTTTCATTATTTTTTCACAGCTTTCTTGTATGTATCCGTACTTTCTGTCTCTGCATGTACCTTTGATATTCCATTCTGTACAAGTCCCAATTTCAGAGCATTAGCACGGTGCCACCTTCCATATTTCTGTGCTTTCCTTAATATAATACAATGTCCTTACTAGTATTTTTCTATTTTCATTCCTATCTTATTCTTCTGTAATTTTTTTGTTTAGTTAGACAATTTGAAAATCATATAATTTTATTACATATAATAGATATTAATTTTAAACTGTAGTTTTATTATTAATGTATTTATTTTTACACCATGAACAACATTGTTGATAATTCCATTTGCAATTAAAAAGAGAATATTTGTAAGTTTTTTTTAATGATTTATGTTTCATTAGTGTATGTCTATAATGCCTAAATATTTCAATAAGATAATTTATAGCTTTGGTTTTTAATTGCATGGGCATAATGTCGAGTGATCATGTTATATTTATTATAAATGTACTATGTACAAAACAAATTTGAAAAACACACTATTTTTATGTTTTAAAAAAATGCAATTTTTAAAGGTCCTTATAATAATTATGTTATCTGACTATGTAATTTTCAAATAGCTACAGTCAATTTCAGTAACTTATCAAAGAACATGATGTTAGATTTATGAATCATTACAGGACTTTATTTACTATTTGTCCATATCAACCCTGAATTATAATTGATATGGTTTGGAACTTAATTGTAACACATTACAAGTGTAACACATTTGAGTGACCTAAACATACAAGTAAGTAGTGTGTTTATCATTTTGTTGTGTTTATCATTTTGTTAAGTATAATTAGTATATTATTTGTATGTACATGTATATAATTCTTACTTATCAGAAACTATTTTTTCAGCATACAAGAATTCACCGAAGGTATCATGGTTTGTAATATCTATATGGAAACATTCACATATTGCTTGAAAAATTAGAGATGCCAAAATGAATTTTTATTGAAGAATCAATAAATTTTCTTTTAGCTGCAAGTAACTTAAAAGGATAACAGACCCTTATACAAGCATTCATTTCTAACCGTTAAACTCTTGTTTATTTTCATTGAATATGTGGGATAAATCATTTATAAATCATTCACAACAAGCTTTTTCTGAATTATGTAATTTTGGTATTTGTAAAAATGAAATTAAAAATGCTATGTAATCCTAAAAAAGGGAGAGTACTAGTTAATATAATTATCTCCCTTTATGATATTAAGTCAAATATAACTGACCCGGGTCCAACTTTTCAAAATGTTGTAAAGTTGAAAGTTACTATTTAATGGATTATGTTTAAATGTCAAAATCTATTAGGATCAGGTACCACACACTTTTGTTCATAATTATTAAAAGTTTGTATTATCCTTAATCACACCTAATGTTGCTAACTCTTGATTTAATTCTTGCACATACTAACTCTTGAAGTCCTCTACTTCATCAGCTGATCTAATATGGGATATTATAGTTAATTTTACTTCTATAACCACAAAAAAATGCACAGACCAACTTTTTATGCAAAAATGACAGGAAGTCTTTTTGTTCAGGAAGCTCAAAGAATTTACACCTGTCCATTGAAATAAGTCTTTTCTTGACATTGTTAGGTGACAGTCAGATGGGTAAACTGAACAAAAAACACCTGTTTTTTTATTGTAGAATTATGTACATAGTTGATTTCTTGTCTGTTTATATTGGTAATGGTATCATGTTACTGCAGATCATAGAAGATCTGATTATTTTATTCAAATCCTGATAGAACTTGGCTGTCAGGGTTGGGCTGCATTTAGATATTTACCAAAGCTATCATAAAATGCTCAAGGGTGCAGCCTGCCCAGCTAGCTCAGTGGTTAGAGCATTTGTCTGATGATTGAGAGGTTGTGAGTTTGAACCCTCTTAGCTTTGAACATGAACACATGTCTGATATTTGAACATGAATACATGTCTGATATTTGAACATGAACACATGTCTGATATTTGAACATGAACACATGTCTGATATTTGAACATGAACACATGTCTTAGCTTTGAACATGAACACATGTCTGATATTTGAACATGAACACATGTCTGATATTTGAACATGAACACATGTCTGATATTTGAACATGAACACATGTCTTAGCTTTGAACATGAACACATGTCTGATATTTGAACATGAACACATGTCTTAGCTTTGAACATGAACACATGTCATAGCTTTGAACATGAACACATGTCTGATATTTGAACATGAACACATGTCTTAGCTTTGAACATGAACACATGTCTGATATTTGAATATGAACACATGTCTGATATTGAACATGAACACATGTCTGATATTTCAATATGAACACATGTCTGAGATTTGAATATGAGCACATGCCTGAGATTTGTGTGTGGGCACAGGACTGAGATTTGTGTTTGGACACATGAAGTCCTGATATTTGAGTGTGAACACATGTCTGAGATTTGAATATGAACACATGTCTGATATTTGAACATGAACACATGTCTTAGCTTTGAACATGAACACATGTCTTAGCTTTGAACATGAACACATGTCTTAGCTTTGAACATGAACACATGTCTGATATTTGAACATGAACACATGTCATAGCTTTGAACATGAACACATGTCTGATATTTGAACATGAACATATGTCTTAGCTTTGAACATGAACACATGTCTGATATTTAAACATGAACACATGTCTGAGATTTCAATATGAACACATGTCTGAATTTTGAATATGAGCACATGTCTGAGATTTGAATATGAACACAAGTCTGAGATTTGAATATGAACACATGTCTGATATTTGAACATGAACACATGTCTAAGATTTGAATATGAACACATGTCTGAAATTTGAACATGAACACATGTCTGAGATTTGAACATGAACACATGTCTGAGATTTCAATATGAACACATGTCTGAGATTTGAATATAAACACATGTCATAGCTTTGAACATGAACACATGTCTGAGATTTGAACATGAACACATGTCTGAGATTTGAACATGAACACATGTCTGAGATTTGAATATGAACACATGTCTGAGATTTGAAAATGAACACATGTCTGAGATTTGAATATGAACACATGTCTGAGATTTGAATATGAGTACATGTCTGAGATTTGAATATGAGCACATGCCTGAGATTTGTGTTTGGACACATGACTGAGATTTGTGTGTGGACACATGACTGAGATTTGAGTGCAAACACATGTCTGAGATTTGAATATGAACACATGTCTGAGATTTGAATATGAGCACATGCCTGAGAGTTGTGTGTGGACACAGCACAGGACTGAGATTTGTGTTTGGACAGATGACTGAGATTTGAGTTTGGACACATGCTTGATTTTGAGTGTGTACACATGACTGAGATTTGAGCATGTAAGACAATGACTTAAGTTAGTTTGCATGTATTTGTTTTCATGCATAATAATAGTTTTATGGTTATCTAGTATTTAACAGTTTATTTGTTATTGCTTTATTGCAAGATGTATTAGAGTTACTGCCTGAATTTTAAGTTTGTCTCAAATATAAGTGTCTACTTGAGATTTTAATGTAAATAAGATTTAGTTGATTGTTTCTTAAGACATTTTAAGTGATTTATAGTAAGTAAGTCTTGTTATTCTGTTTGTATCATGAACATTCAGATTGCATTGTTTTTGTTTTTACATTTGTCTGTCTAGAGTAATCATCCAAAAGTCGAAGCTAAATAAACCTGGTCATATAAGTTGTATCAAGTATGTAAAATTCACTACTTTAGTGCCAAGATTTTTGATTGATTGACAATGGTTATTTTTTTTAAAATTTAATTTCAAAATCTAATTAGTATATTGATTATATTTCAGTTCATGACAGATATGGAAAGAAATGTTGCTTGGAAGAAGCAATCAGGTATTGAAATATTTTGTACTTCTTGTATTTACCTCATAGTTACCACCACATCTCCAGTGTCACAATAGAAGACAAACAAATACATCGCTGTACATCCAGTGTAGCATGAGAAGAAAGAACAACTTAGATGAGAACTTTGTTCTTGTACACAACAACTTAGATGAGAACTTTGTTCTTGTACACCACAGATTAGATGAGAACTTTGTTCTTGTACACCACAACTTAGATGAGACGTTTGTTCTTGTACACCACAACTTAGATGAGAACTTTGTTCTTGTACACCACAACTTAGATGAGAACTTTGTCCTTGTACACCACAACTTAGATGAGAACTTTGTTCTTGTACACTACAACTTAGATGAGAACTTTGTTCTTGTACACTACAACTTAGATGAGAACTTTGTTCTTGTACACTACAACTTAGATGAGAACTTTGTTCTTGTACACTACAACTTAGATGAGAACTTTGTTCTTGTACACTACAACTTAGATGAGAACTTTGTTCTTGTACACTACTTAACTCTTGTCCTGTTGTCTGTAGACTGTTTAACTGACTAAGTGCAGGGGTTTTCTTGATGTTTAGGGGCAGGCACCCTAGCCCTTAATATGGGAATGAAATATTGGGTTGAAGCCATTTGGGGGGGGGATTCCTGTCTGGAACCAATTTTAGGAGTTAAATTTCAAGGAGTATGTATGATTTCAGAGAGGCTACATGATTATATGATAAAGAATTCCCCTGAAGTGCCTTGTATTTTGTTAAATCTCATTGATACATTACAAGTTTCTATGGGAAATAACTGATGTCAAAATCAACATATTAGTCTGAAATGCATGAATGTTCAGTACATAATCTAATTATATGTTGAATCATGACTGTTTGGTTCTTATCTTCTCTATACAGTACAACCTTTTCAAAGCAACACCTTTTGGGAGTAGCAAAAGTATATTGTTGTTGACAGGTTGTTGCTTTAGAGAGGTTAATTGATTAGTTAAATCATGCAGTGGGATAAATTATGCTGTTGTTGAAAAGAGGTTGTTGCTCAAGAGAGGGCCGCTCTAGAGAGGTTGTACGGTAGTAATTAAACAATTATATAATTAAGGTATTTTTAATGATATTACAGATTGATACCATGTTATATTTGTACCTAATCAATCATTTATCTGTATTCAGGTTTGCTGACATGGATTTGGACACATTCATGAACAGGAAAAAAACTTGGAAAGAAATTATAATCAAGAGCATCATCTCAAAGTAAACATTATTTGTGATACAAAACTTGATTCTGTTAAAATTAAAAGACATTAGGGATGGTCAAGACTTTACCAAAAATGTTATTTCCGTTGCATCTCGTTATAAAAATAATTGTAAATAACTTCACTCATCAAACTACCACAAAGGGCCTATTAATAACGCATTCGTTAAACTAATCAGAAGCGTGAACACACTCTTCCGTTGAACACGATTCCAACTTTAACATACAAATGTACCTGATAAAATATATTAGTTTTATTCTGTGAACATTATTTTTCATTTCCAACAAACATTTTAGTATGTATTTACAGGAAAGTTATATCTTACACTGTGCAAATTTGCATTTACAAGTTAATATCTGTGGTTTTCAAATCTTGGCAATAACTATTGCAATAGTACCTCAATGACAATAGCAATAGTATCACAGTAGTATTTTCAGCAATGACAATAGTAATAGTATCACAGTAGTATTTTCAGCAATGGCAATAGTAATGCAATAGTCTGGACCCAAAAGTCACCCCTAGTAATTTTGTTGTATTTTTATATCTAACAAACGTTTTGTCTCTATTTCAGTGATTTATCCAACAAGAGTTCAGACACAATCCTGGATGATGATGAGGAGGAAGATTCTGCTTCATCTGAGGAAGAACATTTTTCAAGGTAAATATTAAACTTCTTAATTACATCTACTGTGGAATCATTAATTTTCGTTGGGGATTTCATCTGTGGATTTCGTGGGCCAGCTCATCCACGAAATCAAAATCCCCACGAATTTAAATGTGGAGATAAGGCATTCTTTTCAAAAATTAATATCCACTAATTTATGTCCCCACGAAATAGCCATTTTAGTAAAGACCACGAAAATTGAGCCCAATGAAAATATATGAAAATACAGTATTTTAATGGAGGACAGATACAGAACCTGTAAAGGAATGAGGGTTGGTCATAAATTTATTTTGTTCCGTATTTTCATACATCATTTTAATTGAGGGCGGATCCTGAATTTCTGAACTTGTAAAGTCGTGAGAGTTGTTCATAGCTAAATTTAGCTCTGTATTTTTAATTCTTACATTGGGTCAAAATTGGCCCCGCCCCAGGGGCACTTGATTTTGCATAGACTTATATAGGGAAATTTTAAGATCTTCTTGTCAGAAACTTCAAGATATTTGGTGTGTAGCATTGTTTAGTGGACCTCTACCAAGTTTGTTCAAATTATTGCCTTAGGGTCAAAATTGGCCCAGGTGTCACTTGATTCATATAAATCTTCTTGGCTGAAATCACAATGCCTAGAGCCTAGATATTTTGTATGTAGCATTATCTAGTGGACCTCTAATAAGATTGTTCAAATTATTGCCCTTGGGTCAAAATTGGCCCAGCTCTGGGGTTCTAATTTATTTAGGAAAATTAAAAAAATCTTCTTGTTGGAAACCACAAGATCTAGAGCCAAGATATTTGGTATGTAGCATTGTCAAGTGGACCTCTACCAAGTCTGTTAAAAGTATGGCCCCAGGGTGAAAATTAGCCCCGCTCTGGGGTTCACATGATTTATAGGCTTATAATTATAGGGGAAAAAAAATCTCCTTGTCCAAAACCTCAAAGCCTACAGCTTACCTATTTTGTATGTAGCATTGTCTGGTGTCATACATCTCCCAAGTTTGTTCCAATTATTGCCCTAGGGGCAAAATTGGCCCACCCTTGGGTCACTTAATTTTACATAGGCTCATGATAATTTACTCTAAAAGTCTTTTTATCTGATGAGCTATATGGGGCCATCATGGCCCTCTGGGGATCCATAATTTCTGAACTTGTAATGTCGTGAGGGTTGTCCATAATAAATAAATTCAGTTCTGTACTTTCATACATCTATTGTAGTGGAGGACGGATCCAGAATGCATGAACCTGTAAAGGAGTGAGGGTTGAATTAATTTTGTTCTGTACTTTCATACATCCATTATATAGAAGGACGGATCCAGAATGTTTAAACCTGTGATGGAGTGAGGATTGGTCACAAATTAATTTTGTTCTGTAATTTCCTGTATATAAATATGTACAAGTATTAATCTGAACAATGTTTACTTGCGGTTTCAGAGTTAGTCATTTTGATATGGAAAAATTCATGGAAAGTAAACATGAACGTTTGAAAGCTAGGCACAAAAAAATGTTTGCCATGTAAGTAAAAACATCATAAAGAACGAATTCTATTGGTGGTTTTTAGCTCACATGTCACAAAGTGACAAAGTGAGCTATTAGGATCACTCTCCGTCCGGCGTCCGGCGTCCGGCGTCGTGCGTCGTGCGGTGTGCGTCGTGCGTCTTCAAACTTTATGTTGTGACCACAATAAGGGGCCACATTTTAGGCTCAATTTTAGCAAAACTGGGTCAGAACGTTAATATCAACAAAATCTCGGACGAGTTCGATATTGGGCCATTTGGGGTCAAAAACTAGGTCACCAGGGCCAAATAATGGAAAACCTTGTGAACACTTTAGAAATCACTGTTTTGACTGTATCTTCATGAAACTTTGTCAGAATGTTTATTTTAATAATATGTAGGTCAAGTTTGAAAATGGGTAATTTCTGTAGTAAAATTAGGTCACTAGGGCAAATTGCTGGAAAACCTTGTGAACACTCTAGAAGTCACTGTTTTCATTGGGTCATGAAACCTTGTCAGAATGTTTGTCTTCATAATATCTTGGACGAGTTCGAACATGGGTCATCTTGGGTCAAAAACTAGGTCGCTAGGTCAAATCTTATGAAAAACCATGTTAACACTGTAGATTTCACAGTTATTATTGGATCTTCACCAAACTTTGTCAAATCGTTTGTTTTAATGATATAACGGTCAAGTATAAATATGGGTCATCTGGGGTCAATAACTAGGTCACCAGCTCAAATCTTAGGAAAACTTTGTTAACACTGTAGATGTCATGGTTTTGATTGGATCTTGGCCAAACCTTGTCAGATTGTTTGTCTTAATGATATTAAGGACAAATTCAAATATGGGTCACCTAGGGTCAAAAACCAGGTCACAAGGTCAAATCTTAGGAAAACATTATTAACACTGTAGATGTCAAATTTTGATCGTATCTTCACCAAACCTAGTCAGACTGTTTGTCTTAATGATATGTGAGACACATTCGAACATAGGTCGTCTGGGGTCAAAAACTAGGTCACCGGTTCAAAACAATGTTTTAATGAGTGAACAGTGATTGTCATGTGAGCGATATAGGGCCATCTTGGCCCTCTTGTTTTTTAAGCTAAGCACAAAATTTCAAGCAATATAAAACCCAAAGATCAATTTGTGTATGAATTGTAACATCCAGAAATATAAAAGTTATGTTTAGATAAAAAAGAAGTATTGACACTTACCTGGCGGTACTTGCCCTGCTATTTAGGTCAAATTACCGTGAACTTGACTGTTTTTCTAGCCTAACATGCATGTTAAAGTCCCATAAGCTTATAAATTTATCAGTCATGGTAGGAATCCCGTGCATACTTTATGTGTCGGAGTCATGTTATGGACATGTCATAAAGTGACGTCACACGCTCTGTATTTTTCTAGTTTTCAAAAGCAAAAATCACAGCGAAATAAGTTTTTATTGAAGAAATAGGGCTTGTTCCGTCAGTAATCATTATCTTGGGATAATATTAGCAATCGTTTTGTTTGTTTTTACATTTTTTTATAGCAAAAAGGTAATGGGACTTTTTTACATTTTATAAAGAACAATTTTTTTATTCAGAATTGATTGCACATTAGTGGAAGAATTTGACTATGATAAACAAGTACGCATTAAGAGATATGGCAAAAAGAATAACTCAAAGTAAATATGTTTATTAATAAATCTTATCTTTATCAAACTCATAAGTCATGATGGCTGTAGATCAATTACTCATTTTTTAAAAAATTTTCACATAAAGAATGAAGTAGTTGCATCTTTTTTATACCCCCGCAAACAAGGTTTGAGACATGGTGTATAGTACAGTCACTTTGTCAGTTGGGCAGTCGGTCAGTCAGACAGCTGTCAGTTGGGCAGTCGGTCAGTCAGACAGCATACTTTTTCACAAGTTTGTGGAGCACACTACTTACACTACTTTCACATTCCTTAAGCGATTGCAATTTGAAATATGTCATCACCATGAAGTGTAGATGTGCAAGATACAATTTCCATGCCTAGTGGTCCTCACATTCTCAAGTAATGTGTCCTTGAAATTAGCCATATAGTGTAAAATGGCATTCTTGGTGTCAAAGCGCCAGTGGGGGTATTAGTCACTTCTCTGACAAAGTTCTAGTTATTTTTTTACATATACATTAGCCATGTTGTATATAAACAATACCCTAGAAAGATGTAACTCTTTATATATCGAAGTTTTTTGTCATAAAAATGTCATGTATTTATAATTCAGAGGCAAATCGGCTTTGGAGATACGCTATGACAGAAAGCAAGCTGAATCTAAAATGTTTGACCAAGCAAATTGTTCAAAGTAAGCATAAATGTAGCTTAATTTTAATTATTGTTTGATGATCTACTGTAAGTGCCATGACACTTTAATGTGAAAGTCATGAATTAATAAAGAGTTGAGAAAGAACTAAATGAATCTTATTAATACAGTATGCATGATCCTTCGCAATTTAAAGGTCTGTTCTGATTACAGCATAAAAAATCGCGAAGGAACACGATATCGTTTTTTCTAGATCGAAGTCAGGAAGACAATTGGGTGATAAAATTACAATCGCAGGGGAACGCAAACTGTCGAGATATTGCCGGAATCATACTGTATATGTCATTAGAATTATCACTGATTCAGTTGTGCTTTATTTTTAAACATTTCAGCATTGCTGAGAAAGACACAAGCCATGCTCAAACCAAAATTATTGACCAAGGGAATTGGTTAAGGTAAGCATTATCCTAGCTTGTCTGAATTTAGTCTTTGATGATTTAAATCAAGTTAGTGATGAACTAGTAGAAGCTTGTCGATGATTAATGTCACATTTTCATGATTGATCATCGGATATGAATACGCTAGAATAGAACTGGGATTCTGAGTTCTGGTTTCTGTCTTTTAGACTGCATCGCATCAAAGGGAAGTTACTACATCTACATTCAAAATAGCAAAACTAGTTCTTTCTATCATAAGCTGAGGCTGGTGATCATAAGTGATCATCCCAGACTTCCAGTTGCCAATTTCCCAGGCCCAGTTGGTCCTCTTATTTCAGATTTAAATGTTCTGCTATTATGACTTGTTTGAAATTAATTCATATAATATACAAACGTTTTTCTTTTATTTTTCTAAATCAAAAAGAGAACAGAATTATGTACAAAACGTCGTTCAGAAGCCTCATTCGAATTCAAACTGACGATCGATTATGATTTCCAACCGATGTCCAATCACTATTTGAAGTGCCTACATCCTAGTATAAAAACCATTTAGAGAGTATTTGATATGAATCATGATAATTATCACATAGTAAGCTGTGCTTTTTTATATACATTTCAGTTATGCTAAGAAAGAACTTGAAAAAATAATGCAAGTAAAACGAGGACAGTCTAAAAGAATGGGAAGAAATATATTCTTGAAGTAAATTTTTACATTATAAAAACTTATCCTGAGTGGTAATACGGCCATTCAAATAATGATTCCTGGTTGAAAGAAATTAAAACTTGAACTAACATATTATGGACTTAGAATAATTAAATATTAGCTTTTAACCATTTGAGTTGTTTAATCTATTCAAACTAAGACAGAACTGCAAGCATATTATGTTTCTATGTAATTTTCAAAGTTTATCTTTATGGTATTTTATTTCTTTGTAAATTCTTGTATTTACAGGGACTATAGTACAAAGCGATGTTTTCAAACAGTAAGTTCAGTTTACTAGTTTTGTTCTATATATTTCACTCATTAGTTAAAAATTTGAATCATAAAATGACCATCTAAAACTTGTGTTTTATTAATTTTATGAGTCAAGCAAAATGGTACAACAACTTGGTAGATTAAAGAAAAAATAAAGGTCACCTTTCAATATCTTCAGAATTTGATATTTTTCTATTTTTCAACAAGGGCAATAACTCTTCAGAAAGTTAAAAAATGTGTTGTAAAAACTGATGTATCTGAGGTTACTGTGAAGATAACATAGCAGTACTAACTATTTTTGTTATATTAATATTCATGTGTGGCATTGAGCTGATATGTCAGAAATATTCAGTATTAGGATCTGAATACATTAAACAAACATTTAATGGTGCACTATTTTGCAATGTTTATTTTGTGCTATCAACCAATAGTAATACATGTAGTAATTTAATTAGACAAACATATTTTACAAAAAGCTACATTACTCTATGTCTACACTTGCTGCATGTTCTAACTGTTATACAAACAGTTTGGTAACAACTTACAATAGCTTTATAATACAAAATGAATCAATTAATTTTGCTTTTTTTCATTAATGAAACATCAGAAAAACATATTTAGTGTTGACTTGATGTTAAGAGTTTTATTTGACATACATGTATAATTTTGTGAATGTTATTTCAGAGACCATGGCAGCAAAGAACCTTACATCAGAGATCTTGGCGGCTCAAAGTTGCTGCTGGAATTGGAATCATGTCTTGCATTGTGATTGGTAGTAGTGCCATCTATCTGGCATCCTTACAGACCTCAGAACCTGAGCCAGAGCCAGATACTGACTTGATGCAGACAACTTACGAGTATCTGTATGACATGGCAAACAAGGCTTATGATATGATAAACAACGTGTTTGTCGACCCACCAGCTGTTCCAGAACCTACTACAATGGAACAACTTACTGCAGCCGTTCAATCAACATACACAACTGTTGTACACGGCATCAGCTCCCTTATGAGGAGCTTCTTCTGATGTGAACCTAATGTTTACATTGCTGATTCATTTAAAAAATGAACAATTTATTGTTTTCAAATATTTGATGTATAACTGCTGTATTATGTATGACATAAAACGTGATAAACCATTTTAAAAGTATCAAACATGTTTTCGTAATTCCATGTGATTTTATGTGAAATCTCCTGAAACAGTGTTAAAGGATGAAAATATGTATTTTATTCATGATGAATAAAATACATCAATATTCTTTATCCATGGATATGATATCCAGCAGTGTTTTTCTTTCAAAGAAAAATAAGTGCAAATACTTCAGCAATCAGCACACCTGACATTTGTTTTTTTCTTGTTTTATTGGGTTTTATGCCCCTTTCCAACAATCCGAGTTATTATGAGACAGACAGTTCACCTAACCATAGTTCATAGGAAGAACCAGTACTAGACTACCATCCTCTGTAAGCAACTGCCTACTTTCTCACATAAAGAGACATATGGTCTGTAGCTGAGCTCGAACCCATGACCCTCTATAAGTGAGAGGTTACAGTGATTTGAAGTCAGTGACCTTAACCACTCAACCCTTGAGGCCGGTCTTACAAGTATACATTACATATACTGTTTTAACATTAGCAACAATGAAAATCAGATACAAAGTGGGGATCCAAGCGACGGAGCAGGGCAACTATATTTATCCAAACTGTCATGTAAGAGCATATCACACCCAGGTTTCATGCTATCAGCCCAAGAAGCAGCATCTTCTAGCACACTACAGACTAAGACTGTAATAGGTCATTTATATACATGTTTTATAATCGTGGGGTGTTCCATAGATAATGCAATTCTAATAATGTATAATGATTCTTTTTGTGATTTTATTCTGACGATTTAAAGTCTATTTTCGAGACTTATTCATACATGATATACGCGTAAGGTGCAGCTTAATGGTAGAACACACTATTTTTTCTATACATGTATCTTATCAATTAAGTCTATATGGGATATAGCTTTGGAGAGTGTTGGAAACATGCATGTACTCTGTCGTGGAGGGGGGGGGGGGGGGGGGGGGCTCTTACACTGCGGGAGGATTTAAATGCTTGTAATCTTATATCAGCTACTTCAATATACAAAACCATAAAAACTCATTATTATACACATAATTATAAGTAATTTATAAATTTTTGTGGACTCAAAACACGAAATCCACGACTTACTAAACTAAAATTTACACATGACTTAACTGTAATCTGTATCTGTAATTTTCCGTCATTCCTGATTTTATTCCTCTGTCAGTAGAAAGATAAACAGAGTGTGTCTTAATTTCTTAATATGAAGATGAAAAAGAAATGATCAGGTATTTTGAGCAAAGGCTCAAGATTGCTCTATGATAGACAGAGTTTTATGTATATTTCTTCTTGCTGGTTGACGTAAATGTACAGGGTGTCCCAAAAGAAAGGTAACACTTTCATGCATGTTTATTGTTCCTTTTAAATGCAGATAAATACATAATATTTAAATAGATATGTAGATCAAAGACGTAAGTTTTTTTGTGTCAGAGAACCTTGTAAATATTTTCAGAATTTGCAATTTAATACAAATTTGAAACAAAAATGCATTGTTTACCCCTGACGTCGTTTTAGTAATGTATGACGTTTCTGATGTGACGACCTTTCATCCTTTTTACTTACCATGCACACACGATGAAATCTATGCCACTTTAAGACTTCAACAGCAATTCTTCGCTTGGTGGCTTAGGACTATAGACCTTTGACTTAAAAAATACCCCCCCCCCCAAAAAAAAAAGTTGTGGCATGGGTTGAGACAAAGATTATGCTCGGTTCAAAATATTCCGCAGTATTTCACCTCCGGATATCGTCTGAATATTACTCAATCGCCGAACATATTGGGTAGAAAGTATAGTACAATACTTGATATGTATGTACCGTATCACCATCCTGTCTGGACCACATGTTTTGTACGGTAGGAGACTTCATTTTGAACACATTAACAAACTTGCTTTTCAAAAGCGACATAATTCTTATGCGGAGAGAGCACTACACAGTGAGAAACTCGAGGTGAGCAATGTCGTGCCATGGTATAATTGGACCGTTCATCTTTGACGAAACTATGTCTTTCAGTGATTGAAACAAATCAAATGCAAGGTAAAGAAAGACCAACAAAGAAATTTGTATTTAAGTGATTGAACATTTCATCGTGCATGTA
This sequence comes from Lutraria lutraria, assembly GCA_964023205.1. NCBI lineage: Eukaryota > Metazoa > Mollusca > Bivalvia > Venerida > Mactridae > Lutraria > Lutraria lutraria. The sequence goes on along the minus strand of OZ026848.1, from coordinate 33,894,428 downwards.
TGATAAGTGAAGAGGATGAAAAGTCATCACATCAAAAACGTCATAAATTACTAAAACGACGTCAATGATGAAAAATGCACTTTTGTTCTTAAATGTATATAAAATTGCAAATACTGAATATATTCATAAGGTACTCTGACACAAAAAACTTACATCTTTGATCTACATATCTATATAAATATCATGTATTCATCTGCAATTTAAAGGGAAATTAAACATGTATGAAAGTGTTACCTTTCTTTTGGGACACCCTGTACTTAGATGATCAGTATCTTTCTTCTGTTGTTGACGGGACTCATACTTAGATTTCCATCCACAAAAATTTCTTACTTGATCAATGACCATTCCAATAGGTCACAAACCTCTTGATTATCATATATATATTTATATCGAGCTTTATACTCCTTTTCAAGGGTCAGAGTCATGTGAGGCGAACATTTCACCTAACCATCGATCCTGGAACCAGTACTAGACCCCCATCCTCCGTAAGCAACTGCCTACTTTTTCACATAAAGAGACATGGTCATTATGTATAGCTTGGCTCGAACCACGACTCTCTATCAGTGAGAGGTTGCAGTGATTTGAAGTCAGTGAGTGACCTTAACCACTTGACTACAGAGGCGGGTCTTTCTTTATTATTATAACTTGACTTGAAACCAAACGTGTTGTATAACGTATAAAACTGTCAAAGATGCATAATATCACGGTCAATGCTTGCATTTATTTTTGGCTTCGGTAGGATTCGCTTACTTTCGTAATATATACAATAATTTCCGTTAGAGCGGTTGATGAATGTAAAGGCATGCGCTACATAATACTTTTATGCAGTAAATTTTGGTACAAATTTAATTTTAATAAATGTAATTTTTATATTTTTTGGCCTTCTCTACATGTAATTTTGTGACTCTTGTTAAAGTCAATGCATCAAACGCATTTTATAGCCATAGGGTATAAACTTATTATAAGTGATTTTAATTGTTTAATTAAGACATCCTTGTATTGAATTTCCCTAGCTGCTGACAGCTAGTGCAATAATTATGTCTTTTTATAACTAATCTAATGTTTATAATAATAGCTCAATGATTTTATTGTTTAAAAAAGTGACCGGAAGCTCATAAGATAATTTTAACGTTATCTGTCAAACAAAAGCCCGTAAATTTTTCGGTGTCCATTTTTGATTGGCTACCTTGGTATGAACAATTCTGTAACGCGGTTCTTCATTGGTTCAAACCCATTTTAGGGATTTGTTTAAAGATGTGTCCTTCTGTGGTAAAGTCACTCTTCAATGTGACTTTATATGTGTTTATTATCTTGAAAATAAAGAAAACTAAAGGACACATCTTCTTGATATTTTAGCTATCTCGGAAGGGGTCAAAAGGAGTCGCTACGAAACTTCAGCACACAAATACTATACAAACATGCGGAATGGGACATTCCCTAACGTAAAAATAAACGAAAACTATCGACTGTGGTACGAAGATAAAAAATACCACATTCATGTTAATACTTAGTAGCACTATGTAATTATGATATTATATATACTCTACAATACTTTGTTTATTTCACAGTGAATTTATGATTGAGATTTTCCGTGTGTTTGTGTATCTTAGATCACATTAGCGATAACCACGATTTCCACGCGATTTTGCTGCAGGTGCATTACTTGTAGCCTCGGTACATTATTGGACGTAGCTGATCTAGAATTATGAGAATTAAACTCTGACTTAAAGCAACACACTGAGTCTGCTGTTTAAATATGTATTTAAAATGATTACAGATTTCTTTTATTTGTTGAAATAGATTACATACATCTTTCTTAATAATCATGAATATACGATTTTATGTTCTAAACTGTTAAGCTAGAAATTGTGTTATGGTGATTAGATACTGTGTTGAATGGTTGGTAACATCACATCCTTATTGTTGGTTAGGATGATCGGCAGATAAAACATAACCACTTGGACACAATGGTAGCGGACAACAATGACCTTCCACAGGAACCATCTTACAGGCTTTAGGCAGACGCCAGTCTGGACAGCTAGTGAGATAAAATAAGATATGAATAAGGAAAGAAACACAGATTTACAGCATATGAATAAATATGTTTGATGAATATTATGTACTCATTGGTTTATGTCAATGAAGAACATACGAACACATAGAATACAATACGAATACATGAACACAAAGATCTGTGTCTATGAAGAATACACACAAATGTGTGTCAATGAACAGTACATGGGCACATAGATTTAATATCACTGAATTATTCATAAGCACATAAATAGGTGACTATGAACTGCCCAAATATTTACCAATAAGAATTATGCGAACGTGCAAAACATGTCAATAAAGTACAAAAACACGTACAGACATATCGATTCAGATCAAACTGACTATACGTATATAGATATAATGCATGATATAATGCATGATGTACTTACATATTGTTATCAATTGATGAACCCTGGTATTCCACATATCTAGAACAAAAGCCACAGTATTCCCGACAATGAGCTTCCGCCCAAATTTTGTATAATTGGTTTGAGCACATGTCTCGTCCAAGTTCAGCACAATTGTTGACAGTGTTAATACATGATGGTTCTGTAAGAAAACAAATATGCTGACAAGTTTATTATGATCACTCATGACCAGTGTCACATGAGCACCGGGCAGCAAAAGCCATCATTCACTAACTGACCTTGTATACTGAACACGTAACCCCATATATAGCTACCCCACCCCTTCCAAATCATAATACGTCCTAGAGACCACACAAGCGTAGCTGTAAATCTCTGTTTGCACGGTTTATTGAAGAAATTAGTTGGTAGATTAGACATTTAAAACACAATCATTAATATGTAAACTTGCAACAAAGGTTTTGTCTGATCTGAAATACTTTTTTTTGGTACTTCGGAGTGAACTCTTATTTTGGGAATCAAAGATACACAAGGTTTATATGGTAACAGTACCTTTACTTGTTGTTGGTACGGGTGGTGGTGTTGTCGCAGTTACTTTCTCTGGATCTAAAAAAGAATGCAAACTTGTTTCGTTTCTAGATTGCTTGTAGATGAAATGACAAAACATAAAAAGTAAGATCTTTTTGAAGATTTTGTTGTTTGCTTGGCTGTATGAAACGGGAGCTATGAGAGTGCACTTAGTCGCCAAATAGTCCTTGCTGTAATGGTTATCAAAAGAGACTATAACTGATCCATCACCGTTGGCAGCCATAGTTCAAAATAATTCCCCAATGGGAAGTGCCTTCCTACTGGCCAGGTTTGAAAACAAAACGAATCATAATACAAGGTACTTAGATGTCGTAAATGTTACATGGTACAAGGTACTTAGATGTCGTAAATGTTACATGGTACAAGGTACTTAGATGTCGTAAATGTTACATGGTACAAGGTACATGACTTTGTCAACCATATTACTTATATTATCAGAGGGAATATAAAATGACCGTACCACACAAATGACAGTATCGCGGACAGTTGTCTCTTGTCCACAGAATGAAGGTTGATGTTATACATATAGATGGTCCATATTCCTCACAATTATCTAAGATATCTTCACAAGGTCCTCTTGGTGTGCTTGGTCCTATATATTATAACACAGATTCTAAGTTTGTATAAATAAATAAATATATAAATAAAGTCATGCAGTCAGTCAGTCAACTATGCTTAAAACAAAAGACTGCGTTCAATAATCGCATAATATTTGTGCTCCTGGTTGCCATACTTGTCAAGAAATACTCCATTAGAATAATTCCAAGTCCATATTAGGTCAATATCAAAGTGAGGTCTGTTGATATGGATGGATTGCGAATGGTCATAGGCAGCAACTGTTGTGATTAAGTACTGAGCAAAAATATTCATATATTGTGCATGTTACAAGAACAAGTTCTAGTTTATAATCACCTTCGCAAAACCCACAGTAATGGCGGCAATGTTCCATAGCCCAAGGTCGGTAATCAGCACAAACATCCTGTCCAAATGCGATGCATGTGTCTAGTTTGTCGTAACACGATGAATTCAGAGAGGGAGTAGCTGGCAAAGGCGGGGCGGTTGTTTTGGACGTGACCTGGAAAGTCCCGCTCATCGTGGTTCTTGTTGCCATTGACAAAGATGAATTTGTAACTTCTGGTGACATCGTGGTTGAAGATTGTGATACTGTTGTTGCGCTTACTAAAATAAACCGTTATTACAACAATGCTATAAAATAAAGAATTGTTTCATAGTCGAACAATGTCAGTGTGGTTATTTAGAGTTTTACTGGTATAAGAACATTTAATTAATGATCTCTATTGAATTTTTTTCATTGACATTCAATCTTGATTGATAAAAGCAAATTTACTTTAGACATTCATTGATTTGATTTCCGTTTATTGAAAGTATATTCGAGATCAATACAGTTTTGAAACCGTTTTTAAGAACTCGCAAATCTTTGTTTCTGGTTACATGCTCGTTCAAAAATAAGGTAGACAGGTCTGGGATTAATTTGATTTGTTTTATTTATCTTGAAAAACCTGTGGGAAAGTAGAAATAGTTAGAAAGTGGATGTACCATTCCTCAGAACTGATACAAAGATAAGATTAGGGTCACCAGGTCAGGTAACCAGATACAAACATTATTTCACGTCTAACTTACTGCCACAAACAACAAGTTCTAGTACATCTTGTAGTGATTCAGCTTGAAGCTCGTCAAATGTATTCACTTGATATATAAGATTCCCGTTCGTAGCCGGATTTTCACTCGCGATTGCGGTCAGTTCACGAAAATCAAGATGTGTACCAATACTGGTGACAACCATGACAAATTGATCTTGTTTCGCTAAACGTGCCTGGAATAAAAGTAAATCAATGCAAGTTTGCCTTCAAATCCTAAAACTTTTTCAACAAATTGTATTGCACAATATGAGATAAAATGTGAAACGGAGAATATCGAGTAAGTATGATTACCTGCATATAAGTATACCATTTGTTTAAAGTATGTATTAGTGGATAATTTACGAAGTTTTTCAACATGTCTGTATTAGAACCATGTACATTAGATGGCTAACCTGCTGGCGAGTAGCATCTTGGTCTTTAGAAAATCCGTCCGTTATAAGAAATGCAATATTAGATGTTACATTCCGATCACGAAGAAATCCCTGCGTTCTCATCAGTTCCAAAGCTTGTCCTTCAAGAAATACAACATGTCCGTGGTTAGAATGGAGAGTTAATACCTAAGAATAAGTTCATACTTATAAACTTACGTGATTTGATACATTACGATAAAATGTGTACAAGTAGCAATGACTAATAATCCATAAATCTAATCTCTACAGTGGCTGTATCTAAGTGATAGATATAAGCCAAAAACTGTCCATTAGAAAAATATTGGAGTGTCTGAGGCGTGTAGCGCCGAAGACACTCCAATATTTTACATAATGAACAGTTTGAGGTTTATATGTAACTTAAATCATTTCGAAAGGATTACACAATTCATTGCCCATGACTATTTAGTATTCTTAAAGGTATCCGTCGACTTATTCATTATAGTTCCCAATGAAAATCAAGTAAGTCATATTGATTTTGCTTCCTATTGTTTGATGATACATTTAAACGAGATTGCTCACGAAAAGTCACTAAAGAAGGTTATTGGCATTGAAAAAGTTGTTAGGGATTCATTTTTCTTATAGATACAAGTATAGATAAAATAGCGTGTGAATTGAACTGCTTAAAAGCAATCACGGCCGATACCTTTAAATCAACTCTTTCAATTACACTGCTCGGGTAGCACGAGGAATGTACATTTTATTCAAACCTGTTCGCATCGATTCAAACCGTCATTCCTTCGTATTCATGTGTTGGGAATGGGGTGGCATTTCGTTTAAAAATCAGAATGATTTGTAAAACAGCGTGGAACAATGTGGAAGGTGCGAACAGGAAAAAAAATGTTGATGTAAGATTTCTGTGTAATACTCAGTTTGTTTGATTTGATTTGTTACATCAAATGCTTAATTTTCAAGGTATGAATTGTATTAAAATATAATGCACACGGTACGGGGCTAGAACTCACAAACTCCGGCTTGCAAATCAGATGCTCTACCAACAGAGCTAATTTGGCTATTAGTACTACAGCCAATTCATAGATACAATTACAATATACAGTACTGCTGCATTCCTCCTATCTTTTATTCAAATTAATTTATCGCGACAACAACAGGTTCTTTTGACTAACCCAGTCTTTGCTTCACCGTAACTGGCTAGTCTCACATTCATAGCACCAAATGTAAAAGGTAAAAGGAGGAGGAAATTAAGTACCTGATGCGAGATTCGAACCCGCGACCTCCTTGCAAGTCAGATGCTCTGCAAACTGAGCTAATCGGGCTGTTAATAGCGCAGCTAATTTATAAATACGAGTACTATAATACAGTAATGCTACATTTTCATGAGAATCTTAAAAAGACCCATGTACTTATGTACATAATCGTTAAGTCCTTGACAAGACTCATTGGATATATTAATTTTCGAATCATTAAAGCATTCGAATATCTTACGTATGCGTCATTGTCAGTGTTCAAATTTAGGTTACAGTCCAATATGTCGTCTACATTCCAATATTACAAAAAATAACGGACGGCTGCCCATTGAGAGCGATCCATTCGTAAAATTATTGGACAGTGAGAACAAAAGAATGACGTCACAGAAATGATTTAATTTGTATTAAACAAGGACATGAGAATATCGCCCATAACAAACCAGGTATTTGCCATCCGTTGGACGGGTTTAGACCGTAAAACACGTTTTATGTAAGTTGTTTTGTATTAAGTATTACATTTGAATGCAAATTAAGAAAAGCAGACGATCGGTGGTTGCCACTTCTGTGTAGTTATTGATATCAAATTGTTTTTTTTGTTTTTTGTTTTTGTCTAAGGATATATGACTCGTTTCTGTCTCCAATTACTTAGCAAATTTAAAAAGGTCGCAAAAATAATCTCATTTCTCATCATAGGTATATACATATATATATGAAAGTAGAAACAGCAGACAAACACTGTTGGTAAACAAACTACATGAAAACCATTGTTGTACAATGAACAAGTACAGTAAATTCATTAATATAGATGATGCATAGGTCTGGAAAATGAGATGGTAACCTGTGTTCGTTCCACCGGAAGTGTATTTGATATTGTCCACAGCGTCAATAATATCTTGACTGTTGTTATATTGGTCCAAACTGATGACAATCTGAGCATTTGTACTGTACGTAATCAAACCGATCCTAGTCTCATTCATCCCAACACTAAATATACCAATTGCCTGCTTAATGAATTCTTTAACTTTTTTAAAATTAGCCACACCCACGCTTGTAGATGAATCCACGAGAAATATGACGTCAGCAACTTCAGGTATACACGCTGATTAAAGAAAACATAAAACATTTTTTTGTGATAATAAATATAATAACTATAAAGCAAAAGCAATCTAGACAAAAAGAGAACTATAGAATATTTTATCAAAATAACCATTCAAAGTAAAAAATAAACACACTAAAACAAGCAGTTGAAGAAAGAAACATAAAAACAGAAATTTTATTTAATTTCAGTAACTGTTTCAGGGTCATACATTGGCTGTGCATTACTTCTTAGTAATGGGAATCTGACAGTCTAGGGAAAATATAATAAGGGACACGATGTAATACGTTAACTTACATGAGTAATTCTGAACCGACACTGACCTGAAATAGACATTGAATAGAAATAGATACGATACAAGTGGAAGACATTGAATAGAAATAGATACGATACAAGTGGAATATAATACACAGAAATAGATACGATACAAGTGGAAGACATTTAATAGAAATAGATACGATACAAGTGGAATATAATACACAGAAATAGATACGATACAAGTGGAAGACAATTAATAGAAATAGATACGATACAAGTGGAAGACAATTAATAGAAATAGATACGATACAAGTGGAAGACAATAAACAGAAATAGATACGATACAAGTGGAAGACAATTAATAGAAAAAGATACGATACAAGTGGAAGGCATTGAATAGAAATAGATACGATACAAGTGGAAGACAATACACAGAAAAAGATACGATACAAGTGGAAGATATTGAATAGAAATAGATACGATACAAGTGGAAGACATTGAATAGAAATAGATACGATACAAGTGGAAGACAATAAACAGAAATAGATACGATACAAGTGGAAGACAATTAATAGAAATAGATACGATACAAGTGGAAGATAATTAATAGAAATAGATACGATACAAGTGGAAGACATTGAATAGAAATAGATACGATACAAGTGGAAGACAATTAAACGAAATAGATACGATACAAATGGAAGACAATTAATAGAAATAGATACGATACAAGTGGAAGATAATACACAGAAATAGATACGATACAATTGGAAGACATTGAATAGAAATAGATACGATACAAGTGGAAGGCAATTAATAGAAATAGATACGAAACAAGTGGAAGACATTGAATAGAAATAGATACGATACAAGTGGAATATAATACACAGAAATAGATACGATACAAGTGGAAGATATTGAATAGAAATAGATACGATACAAGTGGAAGACAATTAATAGAAATAGATACGAAACAAGTGGAAGACATTGAATAGAAATAGATACGATACAAGTGGAATATAATACACAGAAATAGATACGATACAAGTGGAAGATATTGAATAGAAATAGATACGATACAAGTGGGAGACAATAAACAGAAATAGATACGATACAAGTGGAAGACATTGAACAGAAATAGATACGATACAAGTGGAAGACATTGAATAGAAATAGATACGATACAAGTGGAAGACAATTAATAGAAATAGATACGATACAAGTGGAAGATAATACACAGAAATAGATACGATACAAGTGGAAGACATTGAACAGAAATAGATACGATACAAGTGGAAGACAATAAACAGAAATAGATACGATACAAGTGGAAGACATTGAACAGAAATAGATACGATACAAGTGGAAGACATTGAATAGAAATAGATACGATACAAGTGGAAGACAATTAATAGAAATAGATACGATACAAGTGAAAGATAATACACAGAAATAGATACGATACAAGTGGAAGACATTGAATAGAAATAGATACGATACAAATGGAAGACATTGAATAGAAATAGATACGATGCAAGTGGAAGACAATGAATAGAAATAGATACGATACAAGTGGAAGACATTGAATAGAAATAGATACGATACAAGTGGAAGACAATAAACAGAAATAGATACGATACAAGTGGAAGACATTGAACAGAAATAGATACGATACAAGTGGAAGACATTGAATAGAAATAGATACGATACAAGTGGAAGACATTGAATAGAAATAGATACGATACAAGTGGAAGACATTGAATAGAAATAGATACGATACAATTGGAAGACAATACACAGAAATAGATACGATACAAGTGGAAGATATTGAATAGAAATAGATACGATACAAGTGGAAGACAATACACAGAAATAGATACGATACAAGTGGAAGACATTGAATAGAAATAGATACGATACAAGTGGAAGACAATACACAGAAATAGATACGATACAAGTGGAAGATATTGAATAGAAGAATTTGCAGCAATAAAATACAATTGTATTCTGGCTAGTTAATGTTGTAAATTAGTTCAGAACATCGTAAAAAGTGCCACGTGAAATGTTTTAACTTTTAAGCCTATTGTTGAATCAGCCAAGACACAGGCTTCCATATTTAATGTGAGAAGTAAACATGACATCATTCAGTGCTGTACATACTCTTCTGTTGTCGGCATTGGTGTCGGCGTAGTTGTTGTTGTTGTCGTTGTTGTTGATGTGATAATTTTGATTGCTGAAACAGATAACAAAGTGATTCCACAAAAAAATCCAAAATGATGATTGTCAAATGTAAAAATATTATAAATTTGTATGTTATATTTGTAGAATATGTATCTAGAATGATTGAAGAGTACCCAGCCTCCCAAATAAAACAGATGGAGCAGTCTAAATGGAGTTTAATATTAATTAAATTTCCAAAATTTACATTATTGTAAATGAAATAAATGAACAGGAAATGTCTACTTACTGTCACAAACGTTTCTGGCAACTTCAAACTCAAAGTTTGATAAACCAAACTCCGCGAAGTTAGAAACTTCGCTCATGTGCGTGTCTGTTGGATCGCTTGCCATATATTTTAACTCGTTTCTGTCAACTCCCGAGCCGACACCTAAAATGGATTATCTCTGCTATTTATTTGTACTTTAAAAAGCGAATGATTGACAACAACGTTTTGTCAGGTCATCTCAATTCGATGCTTTCGTTCTATTTGTCATGTTTAGATTAGCAATGTTCGGTCCAATTCATATAAAATAATATGTTATCCTTAATTTGTCGGTTCGGTTAAGTTCCGCTCAGGTAGATCCAGCAAGGCTCCGTTTAGTTGCTCTTGTTCTGTCCGCTTGTCAAGAGAATAAATAAGTCTGAAATGAATGCGAGATATACTTATATGTAAACAAGGAAGCTGACGGAATTTCTTACATTTTGTATATAAACATTGACTTTGTAATTCAAATGTATATCAAGGACCAAGACATGATTATCCGATCAGTTACTTCTACTTACCAACTACAAACACTTCAATGTCATTTTGCTTTACAGTGTAAGCCGACCGTTTGGTAAGAAATGAATCATGAGATTGACCGTTTGTGATTATTATCGCAACATTAGGGGCCGTGTAACGGTCCCCATCATACCCTTCAAGACGTAGTAACTCTAAAGCTCTGTCAGTCTCTCTGGTCCCTAGAATTAGATATTTAAATTCTAGCTAAATTTTGTTGCTCAAAAGTAGATAGAAACATAACTTCGTCCTAGCAAAACCCTTGTATTGTCCTTTTTGGAACACAATTCGAAGTGAAAGATGGTCAAAATGCCACTCGAAATACTAAGTGCCTTTTTTAAATCAAATTGTTTGAATAACATGATTAAAATTTTCAATATTTTTAACTGCTTTTGTGCAGCAACTACGGCAACATAGATAATACATTGTATATAACTCATAAAAATGCCTATAAAACGGTTACATACATATCACGTGACTGTATTTACCTGAATAGTAAGGCATCTGATTAACAGCATTCAGAAGATGCAGTTTATCATCGTTCAAGGTTTGTCTTATTACTGGATATGTATTAAACGTGAGCACGCCAACCTGAAACAAAATATCGACTTTTTATAGATAAAGATTAGTCAAACCCCCATCGTTGTTCGCCTCAACCTCTCCATGTAAGGAAAACGGCTAGCTTTTGCTCGTTGAGTGCCTGAAGCATTGGCATGGTAAACTGTTCACCTTAGATAATTCGTATACATTGAAACCTAATACAAGTTCACTTGTACAAATTTACCAACGGACATAAAGCATACGAATTATGATAAGTAACAACATGAAAGTAAGAAGATGTAGTAGTAGATGTAGGTGAATTCATCCTTGACGTGGTGAATGACTAACAAATTCTCGAAATTAGTTGCAGGGTATGATCATCTTAGTCAAAGATGAACAAACAACGAACCATGATCATTACCTGGGTAGTATTTTCTCCAATATCCAAATCATTGATGATATCCATAGCGAAGTGCTCCACACTTTTAAAATGTGTTTCTCCAATGTTTATCGATGAATCCAGAATCAACAGTATATCAGCAACTTTACCATCGCATTCAGCTGCTCAGTAAAATAATTAAAACATGGCCAAATACAAAAAAAATGTAATTCATCTTCTATATCTAATACTTTACAACATAAACAATATCTGAGCTCTCTTGGTACATTATCTCTGAGATGTTTAATCATAGGAGTAAAGTCAGTGTGGACATCAGAAAGCTAACAAAAACATGGGAACAATTAAGCCGACAAAAATAATAAAGCCAAATACATATTAACTGCAAACAATTGCAGAACACGTACAGGCTACTGTCTTCCTGCTTGCTCCATTGAAGGTCGTATAGAATTGTGCATTTGTAAACAGTAATAACATGCTCCGCTCTTATTTAATATAGTCTCGTGAATTTTTTGTTAACATTGCCTCGTTTTCTGTGAAACTGCAGATCACAATACGGATTATTGGACTATAGATTAGATTATTTGTTAATTGACTAATTGTTCAAGGGTAAATTGGTATAATACTCACGAATCGAATCACGTCGTGCATGTGAAATGTTAAACGGACCTACAAAGTGTATCAGAACATAAAAAAAACGGACATAGAAAACTTACAATTTGTACAAAAAAATTAGACCGGGCCTTTAATATAATATCAGAAATTTAAACTGGACATAAAATGTAATATCAGAATTTTAAACTGGACATAAAACGTAAACTGGACATAAAATGTAATATCAGAAATTTGAAGTGGACATAAAATGTAATATCAGAAATTTAAACAGGACATAAAATATAATATCAGAATTTTAAACTGGACATAAAACGTAAACTGGACATAAAATGTAATATCAGAAATGTAAACAGGACATAAAATATAATATCAGAATTTTAAACTGGACATAAAACGTAAACTGGACATAAAATGTAATATCAGAAATTTAAACAGGACATAAAATATAATATCAGAATTTTAAACTGGACATAAAACGTAAACTGGACATAAAATGTAATATCAGAAATTTAAACAGGACATAAAATATAATATCAGAAATTTAAACAGGACATAAAATATAATTTCAGAAATTTAAACAGGACATAAAATATAATATCAGAAATTTAAACAGGACATAAAATATAATATCAGAAATTTAAACCGGACATAAAATATAATATCAGAAATTTAAACCGGACATAAAACGTAAACTGGACATAAAATATAATATCAGAAATTTAAACTGGACATAAAACGTAAACTGGACATAAAATATAATATCAGAAATTTAAACTAGACATAAAACGTAAACTGGACATAAAATATAATATCAGAAATTTAAACTGGACATAAAACGTAAACTGGACATAAAATATAATATCAGAAATTTAAACTGGACATAAAACGTAAACTGGACATAAAATATAATATCAGAAATTTAAACTAGACATAAAACGTAAACTGGACATAAAATATAATATCAGAAATTTAAACTGGACATAAAACGTAAACTGGACATAAAATATAATATCAGAAATTTAAACTAGACATAAAACGTAAACTGGACATAAAATATAATATCAGAAATTTAAACCGGACATAAAATGTAATATCAGAAATTTAAACTAGACATAAAACGTAAACCGGACATAAAATGTAATATCAGAAATTTAAACTAGACATAAAATATGCTCAGTACATCTAGAAACGCAACTTTTTTTACCCTGGCTTTTTTACTTTCCTTGTACATGTATATTTAAATTTTGTGTAGTAGTGTTGTACAATCGTGTAGAAAGTTGAACATCATCTAAATTTTATCGATCGTGTTACGTAAATCCCCTGCCACAATTGAATCACAAAAAGCACGAATTCCACTTGCACCACTAACGCAAATAATTTTGTAATAAATTGCATCGAATCTTTTGTAAAGTTTGCTAATGAAAATAAAACCACAAAAAGAAGAGTCATATGTTTCGGTATCACGATGCCGCGATTGTCCGAACATGAGCGAAATCAGGCCATTTGGACGCTTGTGGCGGGGACATGAGAACGGGAGATGGCGCGACGGTTTAATACTCATGCATTCACAATTTCCCGTCTGAAACATGTTACGAGCACACTGGCACCGTTCGCGACCGCCCACGTCCGGGTCATCAACGTGTAACAACTCACCGGCAGGACCAGCAACTCCGGGTGAACGACCTCCGGAACAGGCTCATAACTCCGGCAGATACTATTAGCCAACTTGTAGGACGCCATAGGTAAGTACTCAACCAATATTTAATCAATATTTTACCTATTCACTTAGAACGACGATTCTGAAAAAATGCGGATATTTCACTTGAATAAATCTTTGTTTCGTTATTTTTCAGCCGATCTTTTTACACGTTATTAACTGTGTGTTTTCAAACGAGAATTTGGATCCTTAAATAATGAAATTAAGTGATAGAATGTTACAGGTGTATTGATAATGGAATAAAATAACATGAAGTAGGTGCAGTTTGTTTGTCAATTATTAGGTTGAAAAAATATTGAAAGTGGATCCAGTGTTGCGTTTCTAGATGTACTCAGTATATATTATCAGAAATTTAAGCCGGACCTTCCATACTGTATCAGTAATGAGAAGCTAGCACGTTTATTATTATTTTTCTTAACTTGAAGATTAACGCGGCAAAAGAAGCAAACATTATTTTGTATATATTATATTATAACTGACACATAATGAAGATGCCTGACTCATAAAAGACTTACTCTGTGTATATATTATATTATAACTGACACATAATGAAGATGCTTGACTCATAAAAGACTTACTCTGTGTATATATTATATTATAACTGACACATAATGAAGATGCTTGACTCATAAAAGACTTACTCTGTGTTTGATTTGTCGGGTAGGTGTGAGGTGAAACTGTAAAACAAATAGAATAGTTCACTGAATGCGTTTGTTAAAATTCCAACAGAATCTTGCAATCTAGGACCCGTTTCGTATACGTAGGCATGTTTTTGCTAAGAGAAAAACTTGTAAACTGATGTCATACATGTCACATTTATGTACCTTAAACAGCTGCCAAATGACCCCCTAAAGCGATCAACACTTTTATTTACGAAAGAGGTAGCTAGAAAATTTAGTTATTTATATTTTAAAACATCTGATGATATTTTATGGTCGAGTAGTTCTGGTCGCTGACCTCGAGCCCAGTTACCGACCATGTCTCTTTATGTGAGGAAGTAGGCAGTTGCTTACAGAGAATGGAAGTCTACTATTGGTTCTTCCCAGGAACGATGGTTAAGTGAACTGTCCGATCATACTAAGACATATTAAGGTTACAATTTCTGAGTTTTTTTCTGCATTGAAATACAAGAAATTGACAATAAAACAAAACGTACCGTCACACGTGAGTGTTATCAGGTCATGTAAGATTGTTGATAAAGATTGGTAGGTGTTCACTTTAAATGTATGTCGATTATCCGGGTCTGTAGCTATAATGTTTAATTGTGATGTTGCCACAGTAGACCCAACGCCAATAGCAAAGATAGTCACACCTGTAATAAGGGGCCGTATTAATGTATACAAGCAAGGATCAATGACAAACACTGGTGAACTTTAAGTATAGAATCTATTTATTTCGATTGAAAAATCAACGTATGCACCAAACTTTGAAATGCGGTGATTTAGTGGGAGAGTGTATTTTGTGCATAGTTTATAGGAACGCCCCCCCCCCATTTAAAAAGATGAATTCGTATTGCCTAGCAACGCCGATTGTGACGGAAGTGTATACAGAATGATCCCAGATAGCCAAGTCATGCACTTATATCATCTAGTAGTGTGACGATCTCAGTAATAGACGTAAGTATGTTACACAGAAATAGGAAGTAGGCGTATACATCACGTATAAAAACGCCCCTGTTCTGGTCGTGTATACGAGAACGCAATAATCAAAACGATTTGTCTTTTACCTTGACGATGTAGGGTTGATGCAATGCTGGCAGTTTCAGAAACATGACGCGATGTTCCTTCTGTTATAATAATGGCAACGTGAGGAACATTTGACCTTGACCTAGAAAATCCTTCTTGTTGTAACAATGTTAAGGCCGCATAAGTTTCCGTTATACCTGAATAAATAACAACGATATAAAATTACATCATAGCAGTTGACAAGAAAACATAATATGAGGCTTTTTTTCAATTGACATACACATTACATAAGAACCCTGTGCTGGCTGATTTGCACCATGTTGTATTTTCGTTTGAGTTTGACTTTTTCGCATTTTCGGTTTTCACATTTTCGTTACGAGAAAACAGATGAAATGCGAAAACACAACACAATTTATGTGTCGTAATGACGCCCTTTTGTCATCATTTCGCATTTCATTCTAAAACATCGGGTGGCATATCAAGTCTAGTCTTCGTGGTCGAATGGTCAAGGTCGCCGACTTCGAGCCCAGCTATCGATCATGTCAAAGTCAACTTTATCGTCCCTTGGTGTTTTCGCACTGTCGTGGCGAAAAAGTGAACATTCGACATAGCACAAATCAGACACCATAAAAAAGTGAACATACGACATAGCACAAATCAGACACCATAAAAAAGTGAACATTTGACATAGCACAAATCAGACACCATAAAAAAGTGAACATACGACATAGCACAAATCAGACATAAAACCCACAATTTTGCTTCAAAAGAGTATTTTTAGTCTTTTACGAACCCAACGTTTAGCAGCCAAATCTTTTTCAACTCTTAGAACAATCCTTGTCAAAGTACAATTTAAGTATACATGTATATTGTAAGCATGTCCCTTACTAATTCTCGTGACTTTTTCTAATAACTGACAATGTTGTTATATCAACATACCAGAAATGTAGGGTACTTCATCGATGGCATCTAATACACTCGTCTTTGTAGTGTGTTCGTCAAGTTGGAACCGTATAACCGGATATCTGCTGTATGTCATCAGGCTAAGTCTTGTTCTGTTGGAACCAACATCTAACGACTGTACTATTGTTTTGGCAAATTGTTTCGAATGTTCAAAATTGATTCTCCCAATGCTGCCAGATGAATCCAGGATTAACATTAGGTCGAATTGTTTTCCTTTACAATCTGCAAATTTGGATTAAGGTTGACCAAAACAATCAGCTATATTGTCATAAAATTTCATGGAGATTTTTAAAACCAAATCGAAGATAAAAACTTTCATCTTCAGTGTTGATAACCGACGTGACTTTTAACGTCACAAACGCGTATTGTGGAAAGTACTTTTTACACGAAGTCAGAGGAAAGGAAGCTGTAAGTATTTTATTCAAATTTCAATTTTCACGACCCATAGCGCTAGCTAAGCGGAACAATGTGTATGTTCCACGTATAGATGCTATTTCAACTTTCGCGCCAAATGCGTTGGGTACAGCGGGAAGCAAGTGTATTTCATTTGGCGAGAATGTTACAGAAAACTGTAGCTAAGATTATGTATTAGATTACTGCCGATCTATTACTATAAAAAAGCAAAATGTTACCTTTCTTTTCCCAGCACTTATTTCCTTGATAGTATATCGTGCATTCGCATGTGCTGGGTGCAATACACGAGCCTCCATTCGCACAAGGTGGGTCACAAATGGCTGAAAGATAAGTTTGCTGATTGTTCTTATTTTTCTCCAACAAACAATACCTAATAATGTAAGGTAAACATTTGATTTATTATGCGATCCCAGGGTTAACTAATGGTACATCAATTTTACGCATTCATCCATTATTGAATGTTATGTTCTCAAAAAGTTAAGTTGTCGAAGACAAAACAGCCAGGCTCGCCTCGTGTACCTACACTGGACAAAACAGCCAGGCTCGCCTCGTGTACCTACACAGGACAAAACAGCCAGGCTCGCCTCGTGTACCTACACAGGACAAAACAGCCAGGCTCGCCTCGTGTACCTAGACAGGACAAAACAGCCAGGCTCGCCTCGTGTACCTACACAGGACAAAACAGCCAGGCTCGCCTCGTGTACCTAGACAGGACAAAACAGCCAGGCTCGCCTCGTGTACCTACACTGGACAACGCCTCGTGTACATACAGTGGACAAAACAGCCAGGCTCGCCTCGTGTACCTACACTTGTCTTGCCTCTACCGACGAAGGCCACTGAATGGGCTCTTAAGATAAAAGAGTAAACAACACATAATATCGTTGATGGGTTACTAAGGCTTGAAAATTTATTTACAGTCAATAACAGTGAGTAAATTATTAAAAGATAACAGATGTATGAAATGTCGTACAAATTGCTGCGTGTCATGTCATTTTGTTAAAATGCGCACATTAGTTAAAGCAGCTGTACATTGTCAGACCCACTGCTTTTCAATTATGTATAAACATTCACAGCAAGTTATATGTATTTTACCATTTGTATAAATCATACCAGAATGAATTCCTTCAGCTAAATGTCTACCCAGTTTTTAAGAAAATTATATCATCGAGAGAAATACACAACGTACGTTTTGTACATCCGCCCCGCCCATCTGAGCTCCACCCACTACAACAAACACTACGATAGCATGTCTTTGAATAAGTTCTTCGGCATCTCCCCCAACCACTGTAAAGCATACAAAAGTCATAGATTTACCGTTCACGACATTCATTTCAAATACAAGTATGTTAAAGGTATTTAGTGATCCTTAAGTTTGAAAAATACCACCTTATGAGATTATATATTTTTAAAAACGGCCCCTGTGTCAGCACGATAATAGATATAAGCAACTGACTGAACAGGAAAGATTTAAACGATATACTCAACTTATAAACTTCTTCTAGTAATAACAAAGACTTACATACATACATGAATTCGCAACTTCCGTATTTATAGTTAGAAGTAAACAAGTCCGGCGGAAGCAACGTGAATCAACGGGACTTCATGCTTGGAAGTTGAAGCGACATATTTCCTTGTTTGAAATGCTTGCTTGATGCCTTTTTCAATGCATATGCATGTGTATTTTTCAGTGTATCTTTATGAAGCTAGCTGCATCCCGTGACAAACTGCCTAGTACATTTAAGTTCGTAAACACCCGATTTAACAGCCGTCGAAAAAGTTGCGAATTCATGTGTGTATGAAGGTTCTTGTAATAATAGAACAGAAATTTAATAAACAAAAAAAAAAATTAAAAAGATGGAAAAAAATCAACCATAGATTAATGTTAGTGAAATTGAAATGTGTTTACTTACAACACTCCACAATGTGTATATCTCGAGCCGTAACACGTATAGCTCTGGGAACATGAATGTGGTCTGTAAGATGTTCAAGATAAAACTTAAAATACTGATAAAAGAAGAAATAGAAAAACAGGTTTGTTATAATTTTTAAAATATGCGTAACATCGCTTTAACTATTGCATCATGTTCAAACCTACTACAACAAGATCTACATCAACTTGAAACATGGGAACAAAGGTGGGACATGAAATTTAACCCGTCAACATGCCAAGTTATTCAGATCACCAAGCGCACATCAGTCATTCCAACACATTATAACCTTCACAATACCATTCTTGAGTCAGTTCCATCAGCAAAATGTTTTGGTTTCAAATGATCTGTCTTTTGGCAAGCATATTGGAAACACCACCAAACCAGAGGGCCATGATGGCTCTATATCGCTCATCAGATAAAAAGACTTTAAGGGAAAATTATCATGAGCCTTTGTAAAATTAAGTGAACCGGGGATGGGGCTAATTTTGCCCCTAGTGTAGCAATAATTTGAAAAAACTTGGTAGATGTCAACCAGACAATGCTACATACAAAATATGTATATGCTCTAGGCCTTAAGGGTTTGAACAAGAATATTTCCCCCCTATACAAGCCTAAATAAATCATGTGACACACGGACGACGGACACCACGCGATCACAATATAGCTCACAATGAGCACGTTGTGCTCTTGTGAGCTAAAAAGCTAATCAAGCACTTGAATTTCTCAGGCGTAACATCAAAGCCACATTAAGGACACTAAAATCAACAGGATGCAAGACACTGATCAGAACCCAGCTGGAGTACAGTTCTGCAGTCTGGTCCCCGTATACTAGGGCTCGCATTGATCAGCTTGATTCGGTACAGCGCGGGGCTACAATGTGGGCCATGCATGATTTTTTTCACGAATGTCCTGTGCCACTGATATGTTGTACATCTTAAGGTGGAAATGCCTTGACCTTCGCCGCATTGATCAACGCCTGGTTATGTTTCATAACATCATACATAGTCAGGTTACCTTATCAGACCATATAGACATTCTTATTCTCAAGCATTCCAGATAATCTCAATTCTGTATACAACAGTATTCCTTCTATCCCCGAACCATTGTTAACTGGAATGCTCTTTCCCAGGCTTTTTCAACTTGCCAGCTAGGCCACCAGTTCAGTCAGGCTGTAAGCCAGATTGAACATGTCTCACCATAAAACCACCTGCCGTGTTTTAACACATATCTAACCTATTCTGATGTTCTTACTTTTATATCTCTTTACTTTCTTTCTAATTCTTATTAATTTTCTTTTGTTGGTCGACGGGTGCAAGGTCTAGGTTTGACCTCAACGGAAGATAGATAGATTTATGAGACAAATATAATACAATGTCCATATATAACCCATAAAATAACACAAACAATACATAATATATTTTGATGTAAAAGATAGAAATTTCAAATACAAATTTAAAAATCGAACCTCCCGCATGTAGATAACCTAAATAATATACACATTTTTCATCCAATCAATATTGATTGAAATTATGAATTATGACGAAAGCAAACAACATAACTGCTTTTAAGGCCAATTGACGTTTGCATTCTAATTTCGTATTTGCATTTTTGAAACTTCATGCAATATATTTTTGTACAACAATTTACACGGCTCTATTGATTCTTTTGCCAGTACGCACTCTTTGCATCTGAAAATGCAGCAATGAATTTAATGCTGGGGCTGATTAGTTCGCTCATTAATTTCGAATATCATTATCGACATAAAAACTGAATCGCGAACTGCGAACGGCATTCTAACTTTATACAACCTCAACACGGCACATGTGTGCATTCATACAGAAATTATTGAAGACAAATTGAGAACTCATGAAAGTTATAAAACATCACTTACCCCGAGTACGTAGACACAGTGGACACTTGTATACACAGGACCAATAAAGTGGCTATAAATTTGGTATTCATGTTAGCGGACGCCTGAAGCAGTGATTAGTGGCAACTTAAGATGCTACCAATCCCCTTGCACTGTACGCACCCACTGTCTGACACTGATAATAAAATAACCCAACTTTACCTCATTTATATACAAAGCAAATATATTCTCAAAATATGAGTGGGTTGATCCAAAAGTAACGGTTTTCAAAAAGTTGTCTTCTGCACTGACAGAAAGAATTACAAAATAACATTGATATGTTTGTTCTATAATTTGGGAATACTTCGACATTGATGAACCCTTTCGTTGCTAGGCACATATTGCCTACATTGTGCACTGTATTACCAGGGAATTTCTATGAAATATACGCTTATTTAACCAATTCCCAAACATGTATACCTGTCACGTAGACAAATATACGGAAAAAGTGTGAAGACGGGCATACCCATCACTTGGCAAATATAGACGAGGATGCCTGTCTCACTCCGATGTAATATACCCATTGTAGCTGTGACCGCTTGTTCATCCATCCTTTGTTCTATATACGGAGTAAATAATGTGCATATAAAACCAGAATAAACGACGTCTTTTCAAAGCTGAAATATATCAAATTATTGTAATGATTACAAAATTAAGACATTAAAAAGCAAAATGCTCGTATTGTCAAAAATTTAATATACTACTCAAAATTTGGAAAGGATCACTTTTTATTCTGTATGGCATTATTGTCATTTTTGGATTACATACATAAAATATGTTCGTCCATACGCTGGTGTTATTGGTCTAGAGTTAATTTTCATGGACGATAATCCCGTGTTCATAGGGCCACCGACACCAATCAGTACCTTGAAAGGGAAACTATTGATCGAATGGACAGGCCCGCTCGATCTCCCGACCTAAATCCCATCGGACATGTCTGGGATATGCTGCAGAGAGCGATATCTGGGCGTCTTGTCCAGCCAACAACCACCAGACAGCTCAGAGAGGCACTTCCGGAAGAATGGGTTCGAACCCTACAGTTTAAGATTGGACGGCTCATCAGAAGCATGAGGAGTCGATGTCAGGCTGTTTTAGACGCACGAGGACATCAGTCTCGATACATGTTGCACTCAGGATTATGCAGGTATCTTTGAAAATAAGAAAACATCATATTTTATGTATGTAATCCAAAATCGACGATAACACCATACAGAACAAAAAGTGATCCTTATCAAATTTTGAGTAGTATATATAATGCTTTATTCAAACGGTGAAGACAAAGTTACGTTCGGGTTTAAATGTATCGTACGTGGTTCATTTATAGAACAAATTGCCAACCCTTACGTCGCCCATACCGTGAGTTAAATGTTTATTATAACTCGCATAGTGAAAAAAATATGTATAAACTCAGTGTACGATTTTTTCTTCCTGTTTGATAAGCTTTTTGCTGAGAGGTTGACAATCATGTCACATCAGTTTGTATGTCACCATTAGTGCGATAATCAATTAAAAAAGGGAATTAGGAGCCTAAACTGGTTGAGTTTATTACCACCATTACGATATATCTCATTAGTACAAAAAATAGTTCAATATTGAAGTGAAACACATGTTTCAAAGTTACATCCACCATGCAGCAAAACCATAGAACTAATGAGAAAAACAACATAAAAAGGTATATCTTGACTCAGACCGGTCCAAATTTATAACTAGTATTAAAACCTCCCTTGAAAAAATATTTCCAACTCACGTAGGCGTGTTAATCTTTCACGCGGTTCATGAACCAATCGTGTACGAAGCGATTTTACTCTAAAATCACAGCACGTTATTTTAAAAGGATGTCTTATTTGTGTAAAAACAATGATAATGACCTTGTGTGATCTTGTGTAAGAAATATGCACGAGTGTCTAGTCATGATACGCTTAAAAACGAATTAATCGCTCAAAAGCTGACATTGAGGAAACTACATATATACATATGCACTAATACTTCATACTGTATTTTATTTTCGTTGGGCTCAATTTTCGTGGTTTTTAATAAAATGGCTATTTCGTGGGAACAAAACAATCGTGGATTTTTTATTTCTGAAAAAAGAATGCTTTATCTCTGCATTTAAATACGTGTGGATTTGATTTCGTTGATGAGCCGACCTACAAAATCCACGAAAATCCCCAACGAAAATGAATGATTCCACATGGTGGCCTTTATTCTGATGTGACCACTAAAACCGACTTGAAAGAACTAGTATATGGATAACAAATCTATCTGGATTAACAAGTACTTCGCCAAGACTTCCCAACCAACCGCCCAGTACTCTAATGTTTATACACAAAGGGGTTTGTCACGAAAAAAACACCAATATATATATAGAAGGGAAAGAACTTCGACAATTCGAATTTTCCAACGCATGTTATAAACTTCCATGTTATTGCAATGCAGTACAAAATATTTAACTCATATATAGTGCAACGTATGGGCAACTCAACACGCTAACAGAAAATGTATACTTTTACTACCTTTAAAGATATTCTAAACTCGCTATTGAAGATTTTAAGTGCATTGTTAAAGAAGAATTTACGGTTCGGGTTCAAAAGCGCAGTAATATGATTAATAACGCAGGCAGGCCTGAGTGAATAAGTTCTTTCCCTTCTCTCTCTATATATATATTGGTTATATGAAAAAAAAACTTTGTTTATACACTGTCCTCTGGACGAGACGCATATCCATTCAATGAATATGCTACACATCGATATTCTGTTAAAAGCCGATTAACGCCGTTTTTTTTTTTATTTAACACCCTTTCAAAATTATTTCAGTTATATCGTGGCAGGCAGTTCATTTAGGCCTTAACCTGTACTATCCACATTCTATGCCAAACTACCCCACATAATTCAGAGATCAAATTTGCCATGGACAGTGTTAGCCTCGCCCAGGGTTCGAACTCACGACCTCTTAAAGAATGTGTCTGAACCCAACATGACAGCTTGCACGGGTTTAATACAATAGTTGTACCACTTTCTGTACCCAAGTCCATGTTTCAGATCAAGAACTTATGAAGAGTAATGATAATCATCATACACGGTCTACTTATTTAAATAAACATAAAATATTAAAGATGATAAAGAAATCTAAGAAACAAAAGAATGTAGACACATTACATAGTCACATTATTCCATTGTAGACACTATACTTAGTT
The DNA here is from genome assembly GCA_964023205.1 of Lutraria lutraria. Taxonomy (NCBI): domain Eukaryota; kingdom Metazoa; phylum Mollusca; class Bivalvia; order Venerida; family Mactridae; genus Lutraria; species Lutraria lutraria. Next base: position 33,870,407 of record OZ026848.1, on the reverse strand, counting down.
CAAACGTTCGCACTTTCCGAACTTTCGCATATTTTGTTACTGTAAAAAATTACGAAAATAACAATTTGTCAATATTGTGTCCAACTGTAAAACTTCAGACCGAAGATGTAGACAGGAGGCTTATTGTGATCAGTCAGCTGTCCACACATTAGTCCAGGTCCCGAGCTTATAAAACTTGAGATCAGTCAGCTGTCCACACATTAGTCCAGGTCCCGAGCTTATAAAACTTGAGATCAGTCAGCTGTACACACATTAGTCCAGGTCCCGAGCTTATAAAACTTGAGATCAGTCAGTTGTACACACATTAGTCCAGGTCCCGAGCTTATAAAACTTGAGATCAGTCAGTTATACACACATTAGTCCAGGTCCCGAGCTTATAAAACTTGAGATCAGTCAGCTGTACACACATTAGTCCAGGCCCCGAGCTTATAAAACTTGAGATCAGTCAGCTGTACACACATTAGTCCAGGTCCCGAGCTTATAAAACTTGAGATCAGTCAGCTGTACACACATTAGTCCAGGTCCCGAGCTTATAAAACTTGAGATCAGTCAGCTGTACACACATTAGTCCAGGTCCCAAGCTTATAAAACTTGAGATCAGTCAGCTGTCCACACATTAGTCCAGGTCCCAAGCTTATAAAACTTGAGATCAGTCAGCTGTACACACATTAGTCCAGGTCCCGAGCTTATAAAACTTGAGATCAGTCAGCTGTTCACACATTAGTCCAGGTCCCGAGCTTATACAACTTGAGATCAGTCAGCTGTACACACATTAGTCCAGGTCCCGAGCTTATAAAACTTGAGATCAGTCAGCTGTACACACATTAGTCCAGGTCCCGAGCTTATAAAACTTGAGATCAGTCAGCTGTACACACATTAGTCCAGGTCCCGAGCTTATAAAACTTGAGATCAGTCAGCTGTCCACACATTAGTCCAGGTCCCGAGCTTATAAAACTTGTGATCAGTCAGTTGTTCACACATTAGTCCAGGCCCCGAGCTTATAAAACTTGTGATCAGTCAGCTGTCCACACATTAGTCCAGGCCCCGAGCTTATAAAACTTGAGATCAGTCAGCTGTACACACATTAGTCCAGGTCCCGAGCTTATAAAACTTGAGATCAGTCAGCTGTACACACATTAGTCCAGGTCCCGAGCTTATAAAACTTGAGATCAGTCAGCTGTACACACATTAGTCCAGGTCCCGAGCTTATAAAACTTGAGATCAGTCAGCTGTAGACACATTAGTCCAGGTCCCGAGCTTATAAAACTTGAGATCAGTCAGTTGTACACACATTAGTCCAGGTCCCGAGCTTATAAAACTTGAGATCAGTCAGTTATACACACATTAGTCCAGGTCCCGAGCTTATAAAACTTGAGATCAGTCAGCTGTCCACACATTAGTCCAGGTCACAAGCTTATAAAACTTGAGATCAGTCAGCTGTCCACACATTAGTCCAGGTCACAAGCTTATAAAACTTGAGATCAGTCAGCTGTACACACATTAGTCCAGGTCACAAGCTTATAAAACTTGAGATCAGTCAGCTGTACACACATTAGTCCAGGTCCCGAGCTTATAAAACTTGAGATCAGTCAGCTGTACACACATTAGTCCAGGTCCCGAGCTTATAAAACTTGAGATCAGTCAGCTGTACACACATTAGTCCAGGTCCCGAGCTTATAAAACTTGAGATCAGTCAGTTATACACACATTAGTCCAGGTCCCGAGCTTATAAAACTTGAGATCAGTCAGTTATACACACATTAGTCCAGGTCCCGAGCTTATAAAACTTGAGATCAGTCAGTTATAAACACATTAGTCCAGGTCCCGAGCTTATAAAACTTGAGATCAGTCAGCTGTCCACACATTAGTCCAGGTCCCGAGCTTATAAAACTTGAGATCAGTCAGCTGTCCACACATTAGTCCAGGTCCCGAGCTTATAAAACTTGAGATCAGTCAGCTGTACACACATTAGTCCAGGTCCCGAGCTTATAAAACTTGAGATCAGTCAGTTATACACACATTAGTCCAGGTCCCGAGCTTATAAAACTTGAGATCAGTCAGTTATACACACATTAGTCCAGGTCCCGAGCTTATAAAACTTGAGATCAGTCAGTTATACACACATTAGTCCAGGTCCCGAGCTTATAAAACTTGAGATCAGTCAGCTGTCCACACATTAGTCCAGGTCCCGAGCTTATAAAACTTGAGATCAGTCAGCTGTCCACACATTAGTCCAGGTCCCGAGCTTATAAAACTTGAGATCAGTCAGCTGTACACACATTAGTCCAGGTCCCGAGCTTATAAAACTTGAGATCAGTCAGCTGTACACACATTAGTCCAGGTCCCGAGCTTATAAAACTTGAGATCAGTCAGCTGTACACACATTAGTCCAGGTCCCGAGCTTATAAAACTTGAGATCAGTCAGCTGTACACACATTAGTCCAGGTCCCGAGCTTATAAAACTTGAGATCAGTCAGCTGTCCACACATTAGTCCAGGTCACAAGCTTATAAAACTTGAGATCAGTCAGCTGTACACACATTAGTCCAGGTCACAAGCTTATAAAACTTGAGATCAGTCCGCTGTACACACATTAGTCCAGGTCCCGAGCTTATAAAACTTGAGATCAGTCAGCTGTACACACATTAGTCCAGGTCCCGAGCTTATAAAACTTGAGATCAGTCAGTTATACACACATTAGTCCAGGTCCCGAGCTTATAAAACTTGAGATCAGTCAGTTATACACACATTAGTCCAGGTCCCGAGCTTATAAAACTTGAGATCAGTCAGTTATACACACATTTGTCCAGGTCCCGAGCTTATAAAACTTGTGATCAGTCAGTTGTACACACATTAGTCCAGGTCCCGAGCTTATAAAACTTGAGATCAATCAGTTGTACAAACATTAGTCCAGGCCCCGAGCTTATAAAACTTGAGATCAGTCAGTTGTACACACATTAGTCCAGGTCCCGAGCTTATAAAACTTGAGATCAGTCAGTTGTACACACATTAGTCCAGGTCCCGAGCTTATAAAACTTGAGATCAGTCAGTTATACACACATTAGTCCAGGTCCCGAGCTTATAAAACTTGAGATCAGTCAGCTGTTCACACATTAGTCCAGGTCCCGAGCTTATAAAACTTGAGATCAGTCAGTTGTACACACATTAGTCCAGGTCCCGAGCTTATAAAACTTGAGATCAGTCAGCTGTACACACATTAGTCCAGGTCCCGAGCTTATAAAACTTGAGATCAGTCAGTTATACACACATTAGTCCAGGTCCCGAGCTTATAAAACTTGAGATCAGTCAGCTGTACACACATAAGTCCAGGTCCCGAGCTTATAAAACTTGTGATCAGTCAGTTGTACACACATAAGTCCAGGTCCCGAGCTTATAAAACTTGAGATCAGTCAGTTGTACACACATTAGTCCAGGTCCCGAGCTTATAAAACTTGTGATCAGTCAGCTGTTCACACATTAGTCCAGGTCCCGAGCTTATAAAACTTGTGATCAGTCAGTTGTACACACATTAGTCCAGGTCCCGATTTTATAAAACTTGAGATCAGTCAGTTGTACACACATTAGTCCAGGTCCCGAGCTTATAAAACTTGAGATCAGTCAGCTGTCCACACATTAGTCCAGGTCCCGAGCTTATAAAACTTGAGATCAGTCAGCTGTACACACATTAGTCCAGGTCCCGAGCTTATAAAACTTGAGATCAGTCAGCTGTACACACATTAGTCCAGGTCCCGAGCTTATAAAACTTGAGATCAGTCAGTTGTACACACATTAGTCCAGGTCCCGAGCTTATAAAACTTGAGATCAGTCAGTTATACACACATTAGTCCAGGTCCCGAGCTTATAAAACTTGAGATCAGTCAGCTGTCCACATATTAGTCCAGGTCCCGAGCTTATAAAACTTGAGATCAGTCAGCTGTACACACATTAGTCCAGGTCCCGAGCTTATAAAACTTGAGATCAGTCAGCTGTACACACATTAGTCCAGGTCCCGAGCTTATAAAACTTGAGATCAGTCAGCTGTCCACACATTAGTCCAGGTCACAAGCTTATAAAACTTGAGATCAGTCAGCTGTACACACATTAGTCCAGGTCACAAGCTTATAAAACTTGAGATCAGTCAGCTGTACACACATTAGTCCAGGTCCCGAGCTTATAAAACTTGAGATCAGTCAGCTGTACACACATTAGTCCAGGTCCCGAGCTTATAAAACTTGAGATCAGTCAGTTATACACACATTAGTCCAGGTCCCGAGCTTATAAAACTTGAGATCAGTCAGTTATACACACATTAGTCCAGGTCCCGAGCTTATAAAACTTGAGATCAGTCAGTTATACACACATTAGTCCAGGTCCCGAGCTAATAAAACTTGTGATCAGTCAGTTGTACACACATTAGTCCAGGTCCCGAGCTTATAAAACTTGAGATCAATCAGTTGTACACACATTAGTCCAGGCCCCGAGCTTATAAAACTTGAGATCAGTCAGTTGTACACACATTAGTCCAGGTCCCGAGCTTATAAAACTTGAGATCAGTCAGTTGTACACACATTAGTCCAGGTCCCGAGCTTATAAAACTTGAGATCAGTCAGTTATACACACATTAGTCCAGGTCCCGAGCTTATAAAACTTGAGATCAGTCAGCTGTTCACACATTAGTCCAGGTCCCGAGCTTATAAAACTTGAGATCAGTCAGTTGTACACACATTAGTCCAGGTCCCGAGCTTATAAAACTTGAGATCAGTCAGCTGTACACACATTAGTCCAGGTCCCGAGCTTATAAAACTTGTGATCAGTCAGCTGTACACACATTAGTCCAGGTCCCGAGCTTATAAAACTTGAGATCAGTCAGTTATACACACATTAGTCCAGGTCCCGAGCTTATAAAACTTGAGATCAGTCAGCTGTACACACATAAGTCCAGGTCCCGAGCTTATAAAACTTGAGATCAGTCAGTTGTACACACATTAGTCCAGGTCCCGAGCTTATAAAACTTGTGATCAGTCAGTTGTACACACATAAGTCCAGGTCCCGAGCTTATAAAACTTGAGATCAGTCAGTTGTACACACATTAGTCCAGGTCCCGAGCTTATAAAACTTGTGATCAGTCAGCTGTTCACACATTAGTCCAGGTCCCGAGCTTATAAAACTTGTGATCAGTCAGTTGTACACACATTAGTCCAGGTCCCGATTTTATAAAACTTGAGATCAGTCAGTTGTACACACATTAGTCCAGGTCCCGAGCTTATAAAACTTGAGATCAGTCAGCTGTCCACGCATTAGTCCAGGTCCCGAGCTTATAAAACTTGAGATCAGTCAGCTGTACACACATTAGTCCAGGTCCCGAGCTTATAAAACTTGAGATCAGTCAGCTGTACACACATTAGTCCAGGTCCCGAGCTTATAAAACTTGAGATCAGTCAGTTATACACACATTAGTCCAGGTCCCGAGCTTATAAAACTTGAGATCAGTCAGCTGTTCACACATTAGTCCAGGTCCCGAGCTTATAAAACTTGAGATCAGTCAGTTGTACACACATTAGTCCAGGTCCCGAGCTTATAAAACTTGAGATCAGTCAGCTGTACACACATTAGTCCAGGTCCCGAGCTTATAAAACTTGAGATCAGTCAGTTATACACACATTAGTCCAGGTCCCGAGCTTATAAAACTTGAGATCAGTCAGTTATACACACATTAGTCCAGGTCCCGAGCTTATAAAACTTGAGATCAGTCAGTTATACACACATTAGTCCAGGTCCCGAGCTTATAAAACTTGAGATCAGTCAGCTGTACACACATTAGTCCAGGTCCCGAGCTTATAAAACTTGAGATCAGTCAGTTATACACACATTAGTCCAGGTCCCGAGCTTATAAAACTTGAGATCAGTCAGTTATACACACATTAGTCCAGGTCCCGAGCTTATAAAACTTGAGATCAGTCAGCTGTACACACATTAGTCCAGGTCCCGAGCTTATAAAACTTGAGATCAGTCAGTTATACACACATTAGTCCAGGTCCCGAGCTTATAAAACTTGAGATCAGTCAGCTGTACACACATTAGTCCAGGTCCCGAGCTTATAAAACTTGAGATCAGTCAGTTATACACACATTAGTCCAGGTCCCGAGCTTATAAAACTTGAGATCAGTCAGTTATACACACATTAGTCCAGGTCCCGAGCTTATAAAACTTGAGATCAGTCAGTTATACACACATTAGTCCAGGTCCCGAGCTTATAAAACTTGTGATCAGTCAGTTGTACACATATTAGTCCAGGTCCCGAGCTTATAAAACTTGAGATCAATCAGTTGTACACACATTAGTCCAGGCCCCGAGCTTATAAAACTTGAGATCAGTCAGTTGTACACACATTAGTCCAGGTCCCGAGCTTATAAAACTTGAGATCAGTCAGTTGTACACACATTAGTCCAGGTCCCGAGCTTATAAAACTTGAGATCAGTCAGTTATACACACATTAGTCCAGGTCCCGAGCTTATAAAACTTGAGATCAGTCAGCTGTTCACACATTAGTCCAGGTCCCGAGCTTATAAAACTTGAGATCAGTCAGTTGTACACACATTAGTCCAGGTCCCGAGCTTATAAAACTTGAGATCAGTCAGCTGTACACACATTAGTCCAGGTCCCGAGCTTATAAAACTTGAGATCAGTCAGTTATACACACATTAGTCCAGGTCCCGAGCTTATAAAACTTGAGATCAGTCAGCTGTACACACATAAGTCCAGGTCCCGAGCTTATAAAACTTGAGATCAGTCAGTTGTACACACATTAGTCCAGGTCCCGAGCTTATAAAACTTGTGATCAGTCAGTTGTACACACATAAGTCCAGGTCCCGAGCTTATAAAACTTGAGATCAGTCAGTTGTACACACATTAGTCCAGGTCCCGAGCTTATAAAACTTGTGATCAGTCAGCTGTTCACACATTAGTCCAGGTCCCGAGCTTATAAAACTTGTGATCAGTCAGTTGTACACACATTAGTCCAGGTCCCGATTTTATAAAACTTGAGATCAGTCAGTTGTACACACATTAGTCCAGGTCCCGAGCTTATAAAACTTGAGATCAGTCAGCTGTCCACACATTAGTCCAGGTCCCGAGCTTATAAAACTTGAGATCAGTCAGCTGTTCACACATTAGTCCAGGTCCCAAGCTTATAAAACTTGAGATCAGTCAGCTGTACACACATTAGTCCAGGCCCCGAGCTTATAAAACTTGAGATCAGTCAGCTGTTCACACATTAGTCCAGGTCCCAAGCTTATAAAACTTGAGATCAGTCAGTTGTACACACATTAGTCCAGGTCCCGAGCTTATAAAACTTGAGATCAGTCAGTTATACACACATTAGTCCAGGTCCCGAGCTTATAAAACTTGAGATCAGTCAGTTATACACACATTAGTCCAGGTCCCGAGCTTATAAAACCTGAGATCAGTCAGTTGTACACACATTAGTCCAGGTCCCGAGCTTATAAAACTTGAGATCAGTCAGTTATACACACATTAGTCCAGGTCCCGAGCTTATAAAACTTGAGATCAGTCAGCTGTACACACATTAGTCCAGGTCCCGAGCTTATAAAACTTGAGATCAGTCAGTTGTACACACATTAGTCCAGGTCCCGAGCTTATAAAACTTGAGATCAATCAGTTGTACACACATTAGTCCAGGCCCCGAGCTTATAAAACTTGAGATCAGTCAGTTGTACACACATTAGTCCAGGTCCCGAGCTTATAAAACTTGAGATCAGTCAGTTGTACACACATTAGTCCAGGTCCCGAGCTTATAAAACTTGAGATCAGTCAGTTATACACACATTAGTCCAGGTCCCGAGCTTATAAAACTTGAGATCAGTCAGTTATACACACATTAGTCCAGGTCCCGAGCTTATAAAACTTGAGATCAGTCAGCTGTACACACATTAGTCCAGGTCCCGAGCTTATAAAACTTGAGATCAGTCAGCTGTTCACACATTAGTCCAGGTCACAAGCTTATAAAACTTGAGATCAGTCAGTTGCACACACATTAGTCCAGGTCACAAGCTTATAAAACTTGAGATCAGTCAGTTGTACACACATTAGTCCAGGTCCCGAGCTTATAAAACTTGAGATCAGTCAGCTGTTCACACATTAGTCCAGGTCACAAGCTTATAAAACTTGAGATCAGTCAGTTGCACACACAGTAGTCCAGGTCACAAGCTTATAAAACTTGAGATCAGTCAGTTGTACACACATTAGTCCAGGTCCCGAGCTTATAAAACTTGAGATCAGTCAGTTATACACACATTAGTCCAGGTCCCGAGCTTATAAAACTTGAGATCAGTCAGTTGTACACACATTAGTCCAGGTCCCGAGCTTATAAAACTTGAGATCAGTCAGTTATACACACATTAGTCCAGGTCCCGAGCTTATAAAACTTGAGATCAGTCAGTTGTACACACATTAGTCCAGGTCCCGAGCTTATAAAACTTGAGATCAGTCAGTTGTACACACATTAGTCCAGGTCCCGAGCTTATAAAACTTGTGATCAGTCAGCTGTACACACATTAGTCCAGGTCCCGAGCTTATAAAACTTGAGATCAGTCAGTTGTACACACATTAGTCCAGGTCCCGAGCTTATAAAACTTGTGATCAGTCAGCTGTACACACATTAGTCCAGGTCCCGAGCTTATAAAACTTGAGATCAGTCAGTTGTACACACATTAGTCCAGGTCCCGAGCTTATAAAACTTGAGATCAGTCAGTTGTACACACATTAGTCCAGGTCCCGAGCTTATAAAACTTGAGATCAGTCAGCTGTACACACATTAGTCCAGGTCCCGAGCTTATAAAACTTGAGATCAGTCAGCTGTCCACACATTAGTCCAGGTCCCGAGCTTATAAAACTTGTGATCAGTCAGTTGTACACACATAAGTCCAGGTCCCGAGCTTATAAAACTTGAGATCAGTCAGTTGTACACACATTAGTCCAGGTCCCGAGCTTATAAAACTTGTGATCAGTCAGCTGTACACACATTAGTCCAGGTCCCGAGCTTATAAAACTTGTGATCAGTCAGTTGTACACACATTAGTCCAGGTCCCGAGCTTATAAAACTTGAGATCAGTCAGCTGTACACACATTAGTCCAGGTCCCGAGCTTATAAAACTTGAGATCAGTCAGTTGTACACACATTAGTCCAGGTCCCGAGCTTATAAAACTTGAGATCAGTCAGTTGTACACACATTAGTCCAGGTCCCGAGCTTATAAAACTTGAGATCAGTCAGTTGTACACACATTAGTCCAGGTCCCGAGCTTATAAAACTTGAGATCAGTCAGTTGTACACACATTAGTCCAGGTCCCGAGCTTATAAAACTTGAGATCAGTCAGTTGTACACACATTAGTCCAGGTCCCGAGCTTATAAAACTTGAGATCAGTCAGTGGTACACACATTAGTCCAGTTCCCGAGCTTATAAAACTTGAGATCAGTCAGTTGTACACACATTAGTCCAGGTCCCGAGCTTATAAAACTTGAGATCAGTCAGTTGTACACACATTAGTCCAAGTCCCGAGCTTATAAAACTTGAGATCAGTCAGTTGTACACACATTAGTCCAGGTCACAAGCTTATAAAACTTCAGATCAGTCAGTTGTACACACATTTGTCCAGGTCACAAGCTTATAAAACTTGAGATCAGTCAGTTGTACACACATTAGTCCAGGTCCCGAGCTTATAAAACTTGAGATCAGTCAGCTGTACACACATTAGTCCAGGTCCCGAGCTTATAAAACTTGAGATCAGTCAGTTGTACACACATTAGTCCAGGTCCCGAGCTTATAAAACTTGAGATCAGTCAGCTGTACACACATTAGTCCAGGTCCCGAGCTTATAAAACTTGAGATCAGTCAGTTATACACACATTAGTCCAGGTCCCGAGCTTATAAAACTTGAGATCAGTCAGTTATACACACATTAGTCCAGGTCCCGAGCTTATAAAACTTGAGATCAGTCAGTTATACACACATTAGTCCAGGTCCCGAGCTTATAAAACTTGAGATCAGTCAGCTGTACACACATTAGTCCAGGTCCCGAGCTTATAAAACTTGAGATCAGTCAGTTATACACACATTAGTCCAGGTCCCGAGCTTATAAAACTTGAGATCAGTCAGTTATACACACATTTAGTCCAGGTCCCGAGCTTATAAAACTTGAGATCAGTCAGTTGTACACACATTAGTCCAGGTCACAAGCTTATAAAACTTCAGATCAGTCAGTTGTACACACATTTGTCCAGGTCACAAGCTTATAAAACTTGAGATCAGTCAGTTGTACACACATTAGTCCAGGTCCCGAGCTTATAAAACTTGAGATCAGTCAGCTGTACACACATTAGTCCAGGTCCCGAGCTTATAAAACTTGAGATCAGTCAGCTGTACACACATTATTTCAGGTCCCGAGCTTATAAAACTTGAGATCAGTCAGTTGCACACACATTAGTCCAGGTCCCGAGCTTATAAAACTTGAGATCAGTCAGCTGTTCACACATTAGTCCAGGTCCCGAGCTTATAAAACTTGAGATCAGTCAGCTGTACACACATTAGTCCAGGTCCCGAGCTTATAAAACTTGAGATCAGTCAGTTATACACACATTAGTCCAGGTCCCGAGCTTATAAAACTTGAGATCAGTCAGTTGTACACACATTAGTCCAGGCCCCGAGCTTATAAAACTTGAGATCAGTCAGTTGTACACACATTAGTCCAGGTCCCGAGCTAATAAAACTTGAGATCAGTCAGCTGTCCACACATTAGTCCAGGTCCCGAGCTAATAAAACTTGAGATCAGTCAGCTGTCCACATATTAGTCCAGGTCCCGAGCTAATAAAACTTGAGATCAGTCAGCTGTCCACACATTAGTCCAGGTCCCGAGCTTATAAAACTTGAGATCAGTCAGCTGTACACACATTAGTCCAGGTCCCGAGCTTATAAAACTTGAGATCAGTCAGCTGTACACACATTAGTCCAGGTCCCGAGCTTATAAAACTTGAGATCAGTCAGTTGTACACACATTAGTCCAGGTCCCGAGCTTATAAAACTTGAGATCAATCAGTTGTACACACATTAGTCCAGGCCCCGAGCTTATAAAACTTGAGATCAGTCAGTTGTACACACATTAGTCCAGGTCTCGAGCTTATAAAACTTGAGATCAGTCAGTTGTACACACATTAGTCCAGGTCCCGAGCTTATAAAACTTGAGATCAGTCAGTTATACACACATTAGTCCAGGTCCCGAGCTTATAAAACTTGAGATCAGTCAGTTATACACACATTAGTCCAGGTCCCGAGCTTATAAAACTTGAGATCAGTCAGCTGTACACACATTAGTCCAGGTCCCGAGCTTATAAAACTTGAGATCAGTCAGCTGTTCACACATTAGTCCAGGTCACAAGCTTATAAAACTTGAGATCAGTCAGTTGCACACACATTAGTCCAGGTCACAAGCTTATAAAACTTGAGATCAGTCAGTTGTACACACATTAGTCCAGGTCCCGAGCTTATAAAACTTGAGATCAGTCAGCTGTTCACACATTAGTCCAGGTCACAAGCTTATAAAACTTGAGATCAGTCAGTTGCACACACAGTAGTCCAGGTCACAAGCTTATAAAACTTGAGATCAGTCAGTTGTACACACATTAGTCCAGGTCCCGAGCTTATAAAACTTGAGATCAGTCAGTTGTACACACATTAGTCCAGGTCCCGAGCTTATAAAACTTGTGATCAGTCAGCTGTACACACATTAGTCCAGGTCCCGAGCTTATAAAACTTGAGATCAGTCAGTTGTACACACATTAGTCCAGGTCCCGAGCTTATAAAACTTGAGATCAGTCAGTTGTACACACATTAGTCCAGGTCCCGAGCTTATAAAACTTGAGATCAGTCAGTTGTACACACATTAGTCCAGGTCCCGAGCTTATAAAACTTGAGATCAGTCAGCTGTACACACATTAGTCCAGGTCCCGAGCTTATAAAACTTGAGATCAGTCAGCTGTCCACACATTAGTCCAGGTCCCGAGCTTATAAAACTTGTGATCAGTCAGTTGTACACACATAAGTCCAGGTCCCGAGCTTATAAAACTTGAGATCAGTCAGTTGTACACACATTAGTCCAGGTCCCGAGCTTATAAAACTTGTGATCAGTCAGCTGTACACACATTAGTCCAGGTCCCGAGCTTATAAAACTTGTGATCAGTCAGTTGTACACACATTAGTCCAGGTCCCGAGCTTATAAAACTTGAGATCAGTCAGCTGTACACACATTAGTCCAGGTCCCGAGCTTATAAAACTTGAGATCAGTCAGTTGTACACACATTAGTCCAGGTCCCGAGCTTATAAAACTTGAGATCAGTCAGTTGTACACACATTAGTCCAGGTCCCGAGCTTATAAAACTTGAGATCAGTCAGTTGTACACACATTAGTCCAGGTCCCGAGCTTATAAAACTTGAGATCAGTCAGTTGTACACACATTAGTCCAGGTCCCGAGCTTATAAAACTTGAGATCAGTCAGTTGTACACACATTAGTCCAGGTCCCGAGCTTATAAAACTTGAGATCAGTCAGTTGTACACACATTAGTCCAGGTCCCGAGCTTATAAAACTTGAGATCAGTCAGTTGTACACACATTAGTCCAGGTCCCGAGCTTATAAAACTTGAGATCAGTCAGTTGTACACACATTAGTCCAGGTCCCGAGCTTATAAAACTTGAGATCAGTCAGTTGTACACACATTAGTCCAAGTCCCGAGCTTATAAAACTTGAGATCAGTCAGTTGTACACACATTAGTCCAGGTCACAAGCTTATAAAACTTCAGATCAGTCAGTTGTACACACATTTGTCCAGGTCACAAGCTTATAAAACTTGAGATCAGTCAGTTGTACACACATTAGTCCAGGTCCCGAGCTTATAAAACTTGAGATCAGTCAGCTGTACACACATTAGTCCAGGTCCCGAGCTTATAAAACTTGAGATCAGTCAGCTGTACACACATTAGTCCAGGTCCCGAGCTTATAAAACTTGAGATCAGTCAGTTGCACACACATTAGTCCAGGTCCCGAGCTAATAAAACTTGAGATCAGTCAGCTGTCCACACATTAGTCCAGGTCCCGAGCTAATAAAACTTGAGATCAGTCAGCTGTCCACACATTAGTCCAGGTCCCGAGCTTATAAAACTTGAGATCAGTCAGCTGTACACACATTAGTCCAGGTCCCGAGCTTATAAAACTTGAGATCAGTCAGCTGTCCACATATTAGTCCAGGTCCCGAGCTAATAAAACTTGAGATCAGTCAGCTGTCCACACATTAGTCCAGGTCCCGAGCTTATAAAACTTGAGATCAGTCAGTTGTACACACATTAGTCCAGGTCCCGAGCTTATAAAACTTGAGATCAGTCAGCTGTACACACATTAGTCCAGGTCCCGAGCTTATAAAACTTGAGATCAGTCAGTTATACACACATTAGTCCAGGTCCCGAGCTTATAAAACTTGAGATCAGTCAGCTGTACACACATTAGTCCAGGTCCCGAGCTTATAAAACTTGAGATCAGTCAGTTGTACACACATTAGTCCAGGTCCCGAGCTTATAAAACTTGAGATCAGTCAGCTGTTCACACATTAGTCCAGGTCCCGAGCTTACAAAACTTGAGATCAGTCAGCTGTTCACACATTAGTCCAGGTCCCGGGCTTATAAAACTTGAGATCAGTCAGCTGTTCACACATTAGTCCAGGTCCCGAGCTTATAAAACTTGAGATCAGTCAGCTGTTCACACATTAGTCCAGGTCCCGAGCTTATAAAACTTGAGATCAGTCAGCTGTTCACACATTAGTCCAGGTCCCGAGCTTATAAAACTTGAGATCAGTCAGCTGTTCACACATTAGTCCAGGTCCCGAGCTTATAAAACTTGAGATCAGTCAGATGTTCACACATTAGTCCAGGTCCCGAGCTTATAAAACTTGAGATCAGTCAGCTGTTCACACATTAGTCCAGGTCCCGAGGTTATAAAACTTGAGATCAGTCAGCTGTTCACACATTAGTCCAGGTCCCGAGCTAATAAAACTTGAGATCAGTCAGCTGTTCACACATTAGTCCAGGTCCCGAGCTTATAAAACTGGAGATCAGTCAGCTGTTCACACATTAGTCCAGGTCCCGAGCTTATAAAACTTGAGATCAGTCAGCTGTTCACACATTAGTCCAGGTCCCGAGCTTATAAAACTTGAGATCAGTCAGCTGTTCACACATTAGTCCAGGTCAGAAGCTTATAAAACTTGAGATCAGTCAGCTGTACACACATTAGTCCAGGTCACAAGCTTATAAAACTTGAGATCAGTCAGCTGTACACACATTAGTCCAGGTCCCGAGCTTATAAAACTTGAGATCAGTCAGCTGTACACACATTAGTCCAGGTCCCGAGCTTATAAAACTTGAGATCAGTCAGCTGTACACACATAAGTCCAGGTCCCGAGCTTATAAAACTTGAGACCAGTCAGTTATACACACATTAGTCCAGGTCCCGAGCTTATAAAACTTGAGATCAGTCAGTTATACACACATTAGTCCAGGTCCCGAGCTTATAAAACTTGAGATCAGTCAGTTATACACACATTAGTCCAGGTCCCGAGCTTATAAAACTTGAGATCATTCAGCTGTCCACACATTAGTCCAGGTCCCGAGCTTATGAAACTTGAGATCAGTCAGCTGTACACACATTAGTCCAGGTCCCGAGCTTATAAAACTTGAGATCAGTCAGCTGTACACACATTAGTCCAGGTCCCGAGCTTATAAAACTTGAGATCAGTCAGCTGTACACACATTAGTCCAGGTCCCGAGCTTATAAAACTTGAGATCAGTCAGCTGTACACATATTAGTCCAGGTCCCGAGCTTATAAAACTTGAGATCAGTCAGCTGTACACACATTAGTCCAGGTCCCGAGCTTATAAAACTTAAGATCAGTCAGCTGTACACACATTAGTCCAGGTCCCGAGCTTATAAAACTTGAGATCAGTCAGCTGAACACACATTAGTCCAGGTCCCGAGCTTATAAAACTTGAGATCAGTCAGCTGTCCACACATTAGTCCAGGTCCCGAGCTTATAAAACTTGAGATCAGTCAGCTGTACACACATTAGTCCAGGTCCCGAGCTTATAAAACTTGAGATCAGTCAGCTGTACACACATTAGTCCAGGTCCGAGCTTATAAAACTTGAGATCAGTCAGCTGTACACACATTAGTCCAGGTCCCGAGCTTATAAAACTTGAGATCAGTCAGCTGTCCACACATTAGTCCAGGTCCCGAGCTTATAAAACTTGAGATCAGTCAGCTGTACACACATTAGTCCAGGTCCCGAGCTTATAAAACTTGAGATCAGTCAGCTGTACACACATTAGTCCAGGTCCCGAGCTTATAAAACTTGAGATCAGTCAGCTGTACACACATTAGTCCAGGCCCCGAGCTTATAAAACTTGAGATCAGTCAGCTGTTCACACATTAGTCCAGGTCTCAAGCTTATAAAACTTGAGATCAGTCAGTTGTACACACATTAGTCCAGGTCCCGAGCTTATAAAACTTGAGATCTGTCAGTTATACACACATTAGTCCAGGTCCCGAGCTTATAAAACTTGAGATCAGTCAGTTATACACACATTAGTCCAGGTCCCGAGCTTATAAAACCTGAGATCAGTCAGTTGTACACACATTAGTCCAGGTCCCGAGCTTATAAAACTTGAGATCAGTCAGTTATACACACATTAGTCCAGGTCCCGAGCATATAAAACTTGAGATCAGTCAGCTGTACACACATTAGTCCAGGTCCCGAGCTTATAAAACTTGAGATCAGTCAGTTGTACACACATTAGTCCAGGTCCCGAGCTTATAAAACTTGAGATCAATCAGTTGTACACACATTAGTCCAGGCCCCGAGCTTATAAAACTTGAGATCAGTCAGTTGTACACACATTAGTCCAGGTCTCGAGCTTATAAAACTTGAGATCAGTCAGTTGTACACACATTAGTCCAGGTCCCGAGCTTATAAAACTTGAGATCAGTCAGTTATACACACATTAGTCCAGGTCCCGAGCTTATAAAACTTGAGATCAGTCAGTTATACACACATTAGTCCAGGTCCCGAGCTTATAAAACTTGAGATCAGTCAGCTGTACACACATTAGTCCAGGTCCCGAGCTTATAAAACTTGAGATCAGTCAGCTGTTCACACATTAGTCCAGGTCACAAGCTTATAAAACTTGAGATCAGTCAGTTGCACACACATTAGTCCAGGTCACAAGCTTATAAAACTTGAGATCAGTCAGTTGTACACACATTAGTCCAGGTCCCGAGCTTATAAAACTTGAGATCAGTCAGCTGTTCACACATTAGTCCAGGTCACAAGCTTATAAAACTTGAGATCAGTCAGTTGCACACACAGTAGTCCAGGTCACAAGCTTATAAAACTTGAGATCAGTCAGTTGTACACACATTAGTCCAGGTCCCGAGCTTATAAAACTTGAGATCAGTCAGTTGTACACACATTAGTCCAGGTCCCGAGCTTATAAAACTTGTGATCAGTCAGCTGTACACACATTAGTCCAGGTCCCGAGCTTATAAAACTTGAGATCAGTCAGTTGTACACACATTAGTCCAGGTCCCGAGCTTATAAAACTTGAGATCAGTCAGTTGTACACACATTAGTCCAGGTCCCGAGCTTATAAAACTTGAGATCAGTCAGTTGTACACACATTAGTCCAGGTCCCGAGCTTATAAAACTTGAGATCAGTCAGCTGTACACACATTAGTCCAGGTCCCGAGCTTATAAAACTTGAGATCAGTCAGCTGTCCACACATTAGTCCAGGTCCCGAGCTTATAAAACTTGTGATCAGTCAGTTGTACACACATAAGTCCAGGTCCCGAGCTTATAAAACTTGAGATCAGTCAGTTGTACACACATTAGTCCAGGTCCCGAGCTTATAAAACTTGTGATCAGTCAGCTGTACACACATTAGTCCAGGTCCCGAGCTTATAAAACTTGTGATCAGTCAGTTGTACACACATTAGTCCAGGTCCCGAGCTTATAAAACTTGAGATCAGTCAGCTGTACACACATTAGTCCAGGTCCCGAGCTTATAAAACTTGAGATCAGTCAGTTGTACACACATTAGTCCAGGTCCCGAGCTTATAAAACTTGAGATCAGTCAGTTGTACACACATTAGTCCAGGTCCCGAGCTTATAAAACTTGAGATCAGTCAGTTGTACACACATTAGTCCAGGTCCCGAGCTTATAAAACTTGAGATCAGTCAGTTGTACACACATTAGTCCAGGTCCCGAGCTTATAAAACTTGAGATCAGTCAGTTGTACACACATTAGTCCAGGTCCCGAGCTTATAAAACTTGAGATCAGTCAGTTGTACACACATTAGTCCAGGTCCCGAGCTTATAAAACTTGAGATCAGTCAGTTGTACACACATTAGTCCAGGTCCCGAGCTTATAAAACTTGAGATCAGTCAGTTGTACACACATTAGTCCAGGTCCCGAGCTTATAAAACTTGAGATCAGTCAGTTGTACACACATTAGTCCAAGTCCCGAGCTTATAAAACTTGAGATCAGTCAGTTGTACACACATTAGTCCAGGTCACAAGCTTATAAAACTTCAGATCAGTCAGTTGTACACACATTTGTCCAGGTCACAAGCTTATAAAACTTGAGATCAGTCAGTTGTACACACATTAGTCCAGGTCCCGAGCTTATAAAACTTGAGATCAGTCAGCTGTACACACATTAGTCCAGGTCCCGAGCTTATAAAACTTGAGATCAGTCAGCTGTACACACATTAGTCCAGGTCCCGAGCTTATAAAACTTGAGATCAGTCAGCTGTACACACATTAGTCCAGGTCACAAGCTTATAAAACTTGAGATCAGTCAGCTGTACACACATTAGTCCAGGTCCCGAGCTTATAAAACTTGAGATCAGTCAGCTGTACACACATTAGTCCAGGTCCCGAGCTTATAAAACTTGAGATCAGTCAGCTGTACACACATTAGTCCAGGTCCCGAGCTTATAAAACTTGAGATCAGTCAGCTGTACACACATTAGTCCAGGTCCCGAGCTTATAAAACTTGAGATCAGTCAGCTGTACACACATTAGTCCAGGTCCCGAGCTTATAAAACTTGAGATCAGTCAGTTGCACACACATTAGTCCAGGTCCCGAGCTAATAAAACTTGAGATCAGTCAGCTGTCCACACATTAGTCCAGGTCCCGAGCTAATAAAACTTGAGATCAGTCAGCTGTCCACACATTAGTCCAGGTCCCGAGCTTATAAAACTTGAGATCAGTCAGCTGTACACACATTAGTCCAGGTCCCGAGCTTATAAAACTTGAGATCAGTCAGCTGTCCACATATTAGTCCAGGTCCCGAGCTAATAAAACTTGAGATCAGTCAGCTGTCCACACATTAGTCCAGGTCCCGAGCTTATAAAACTTGAGATCAGTCAGTTGTACACACATTAGTCCAGGTCCCGAGCTTATAAAACTTGAGATCAGTCAGCTGTACACACATTAGTCCAAGTCCCGAGCTTATAAAACTTGAGATCAGTCAGTTATACACACATTAGTCCAGGTCCCGAGCTTATAAAACTTGAGATCAGTCAGCTGTACACACATTAGTCCAGGTCCCGAGCTTATAAAACTTGAGATCAGTCAGTTGTACACACATTAGTCCAGGTCCCGATCTTATAAAACTTGAGATCAGTCAGCTGTTCACACATTAGTCCAGGTCCCGAGCTTACAAAACTTGAGATCAGTCAGCTGTTCACACATTAGTCCAGGTCCCGGGCTTATAAAACTTGAGATCAGTCAGCTGTCCACACATTAGTCCAGGTCCCGAGCTTATAAAACTTGAGATCAGTCAGCTGTTCACACATTAGTCCAGGTCCCGAGCTTATAAAACTTGAGATCAGTCAGTGGTTCACACATTAGTCCAGGTCCCGAGCTTATAAAACTTGAGATCAGTCAGCTGTTCACACATTAGTCCAGGTCCCGAGCTTATAAAACTTGAGATCAGTCAGATGTTCACACATTAGTCCAGGTCCCGAGCTTATAAAACTTGAGATCAGTCAGCTGTTCACACATTAGTCCAGGTCCCGAGCTTATAAAACTTGAGATCAGTCAGCTGTTCACACATTAGTCCAGGTCCCGAGCTAATAAAACTTGAGATCAGTCAGCTGTTCACACATTAGTCCAGGTCCCGAGCTTATAAAACTTGAGATCAGTCAGCTGTACACACATTAGTCCAGGTCCCGAGCTTATAAAACTGGAGATCAGTCAGCTGTTCACACATTAGTCCAGGTCCCGAGCTTATAAAACTTGAGATCAGTCAGCTGTTCACACATTAGTCCAGGTCCCGAGCTTATAAAACTTGAGATCAGTCAGCTGTTCACACATTAGTCCAGGTCACAAGCTTATAAAACTTGAGATCAGTCAGCTGTACACACATTAGTCCAGGTCACAAGCTTATAAAACTTGAGATCAGTCAGCTGTACACACATTAGTCCAGGTCCCGAGCTTATAAAACTTGAGATCAGTCAGCTGTACACACATTAGTCCAGGTCCCGAGCTTATAAAACTTGAGATCAGTCAGCTGTACACACATAAGTCCAGGTCCCGAGCTTATAAAACTTGAGACCAGTCAGTTATACACACATTAGTCCAGGTCCCGAGCTTATAAAACTTGAGATCAGTCAGTTATACACACATTAGTCCAGGTCCCGAGCTTATAAAACTTGAGATCAGTCAGTTATACACACATTAGTCCAGGTCCCGAGCTTATAAAACTTGAGATCAGTCAGCTGTCCACACATTAGTCCAGGTCCCGAGCTTATGAAACTTGAGATCAGTCAGCTGTACACACATTAGTCCAGGTCCCGAGCTTATAAAACTTGAGATCAGTCAGCTGTACACACATTAGTCCAGGTCCCGAGCTTATAAAACTTGAGATCAGTCAGCTGTACACACATTAGTCCAGGTCCCGAGCTTATAAAACTTGAGATCAGTCAGCTGTACACATATTAGTCCAGGTCCCGAGCTTATAAAACTTGAGATCAGTCAGCTGTACACACATTAGTCCAGGTCCCGAGCTTATAAAACTTAAGATCAGTCAGCTGTACACACATTAGTCCAGGTCCCGAGCTTATAAAACTTGAGATCAGTCAGCTGAACACACATTAGTCCAGGTCCCGAGCTTATAAAACTTGAGATCAGTCAGCTGTCCACACATTAGTCCAGGTCCCAAGCTTATAAAACTTGAGATCAGTCAGTTGTACACACATTAGTCCAGGTCCCGAGCTTATAAAACTTGAGATCAGTCAGTTATACACACATTAGTCCAGGTCCCGAGCTAATAAAACTTGAGATCAGTCAGCTGTTCACACATTAGTCCAGGTCCCGAGCTTATAAAACTTGAGATCAGTCAGCTGTACACACATTAGTCCAGGTCCCGAGCTTATAAAACTTGAGATCAGTCAGTTATACACACATTAGTCCAGGTCCCGAGCTTATAAAACTTGAGATCAGTCAGCTGTACACACATTAGTCCAGGTCCCGAGCTTATAAAACTTGAGATCAGTCAGTTGTACACACATTAGTCCAGGTCCCGAGCTTATAAAACTTGAGATCAATCAGTTGTACACACATTAGTCCAGGCCCCGAGCTTATAAAACTTGAGATCAGTCAGTTGTACACACATTAGTCCAGGTCTCGAGCTTATAAAACTTGAGATCAGTCAGTTGTACACACATTAGTCCAGGTCCCGAGCTTATAAAACTTGAGATCAGTCAGTTATACACACATTAGTCCAGGTCCCGAGCTTATAAAACTTGAGATCAGTCAGTTATACACACATTAGTCCAGGTCCCGAGCTTATAAAACTTGAGATCAGTCAGCTGTACACACATTAGTCCAGGTCCCGAGCTTATAAAACTTGAGATCAGTCAGCTGTTCACACATTAGTCCAGGTCACAAGCTTATAAAACTTGAGATCAGTCAGTTGCACACACATTAGTCCAGGTCACAAGCTTATAAAACTTGAGATCAGTCAGTTGTACACACATTAGTCCAGGTCCCGAGCTTATAAAACTTGAGATCAGTCAGCTGTTCACACATTAGTCCAGGTCACAAGCTTATAAAACTTGAGATCAGTCAGTTGCACACACAGTAGTCCAGGTCACAAGCTTATAAAACTTGAGATCAGTCAGTTGTACACACATTAGTCCAGGTCCCGAGCTTATAAAACTTGAGATCAGTCAGTTGTACACACATTAGTCCAGGTCCCGAGCTTATAAAACTTGTGATCAGTCAGCTGTACACACATTAGTCCAGGTCCCGAGCTTATAAAACTTGAGATCAGTCAGTTGTACACACATTAGTCCAGGTCCCGAGCTTATAAAACTTGAGATCAGTCAGTTGTACACACATTAGTCCAGGTCCCGAGCTTATAAAACTTGAGATCAGTCAGTTGTACACACATTAGTCCAGGTCCCGAGCTTATAAAACTTGAGATCAGTCAGCTGTACACACATTAGTCCAGGTCCCGAGCTTATAAAACTTGAGATCAGTCAGCTGTCCACACATTAGTCCAGGTCCCGAGCTTATAAAACTTGTGATCAGTCAGTTGTACACACATAAGTCCAGGTCCCGAGCTTATAAAACTTGAGATCAGTCAGTTGTACACACATTAGTCCAGGTCCCGAGCTTATAAAACTTGTGATCAGTCAGCTGTACACACATTAGTCCAGGTCCCGAGCTTATAAAACTTGTGATCAGTCAGTTGTACACACATTAGTCCAGGTCCCGAGCTTATAAAACTTGAGATCAGTCAGCTGTACACACATTAGTCCAGGTCCCGAGCTTATAAAACTTGAGATCAGTCAGTTGTACACACATTAGTCCAGGTCCCGAGCTTATAAAACTTGAGATCAGTCAGTTGTACACACATTAGTCCAGGTCCCGAGCTTATAAAACTTGAGATCAGTCAGTTGTACACGCATTTGTCCAGGTCACAAGCTTATAAAACTTGAGATCAGTCAGCTGTACACACATTAGTCCAGGTCCCGAGCTTATAAAACTTGAGATCAGTCAGCTGTACACACATTAGTCCAGGTCCCGAGCTTATAAAACTTGAGATCAGTCAGTTGCACACACATTAGTCCAGGTCCCGAGCTTATAAAACTTGAGATCAGTCAGCTGTTCACACATTAGTCCAGGTCCCGAGCTTATAAAACTTGAGATCAGTCAGCTGTACACACATTAGTCCAGGTCCCGAGCTTATAAAACTTGAGATCAGTCAGTTATACACACATTAGTCCAGGTCCCGAGCTTATAAAACTTGAGATCAGTCAGTTGTACACACATTAGTCCAGGCCCCGAGCTTATAAAACTTGAGATCAGTCAGTTGTACACATATTAGTCCAGGTCCCGAGCTAATAAAACTTGAGATCAGTCAGCTGTCCACACATTAGTCCAGGTCCCGAGCTAATAAAACTTGAGATCAGTCAGCTGTCCACATATTAGTCCAGGTCCCGAGCTAATAAAACTTGAGATCAGTCAGCTGTCCACACATTAGTCCAGGTCCCGAGCTTATAAAACTTGAGATCAGTCAGCTGTACACACATTAGTCCAGGTCCCGAGCTTATAAAACTTGAGATCAGTCAGCTGTCCACATATTAGTCCAGGTCCCGAGCTAATAAAACTTGAGATCAGTCAGCTGTCCACACATTAGTCCAGGTCCCGAGCTTATAAAACTTGAGATCAGTCAGTTGTACACACATTAGTCCAGGTCCCGAGCTTATAAAACTTGAGATCAGTCAGCTGTACACACATTAGTCCAGGTCCCGAGCTTATAAAACTTGAGATCAGTCAGTTATACACACATTAGTCCAGGTCCCGAGCTTATAAAACTTGAGATCAGTCAGCTGTACACACATTAGTCCAGGTCCCGAGCTTATAAAACTTGAGATCAGTCAGTTGTACACACATTAGTCCAGGTCCCGAGCTTATAAAACTTGAGATCAGTCAGCTGTTCACACATTAGTCCAGGTCCCGAGCTTACAAAACTTGAGATCAGTCAGCTGTTCACACATTAGTCCAGGTCCCGGGCTTATAAAACTTGAGATCAGTCAGCTGTCCACACATTAGTCCAGGTCCCGAGCTTATAAAACTTGAGATCAGTCAGCTGTTCACACATTAGTCCAGGTCCCGAGCTTATAAAACTTGAGATCAGTCAGCTGTTCACACATTAGTCCAGGTCCCGAGCTTATAAAACTTGAGATCAGTCAGTTGTACA
Source organism: Lutraria lutraria (assembly GCA_964023205.1). Lineage (NCBI taxonomy): Eukaryota > Metazoa > Mollusca > Bivalvia > Venerida > Mactridae > Lutraria > Lutraria lutraria. Next base: position 33,847,019 of record OZ026848.1, on the reverse strand, counting down.
CACATTAGTCCAGGTCCCGAGCTTATAAAACTTGTGATCAGTCAGCTGTACACACATTAGTCCAGGTCCCGAGCTTATAAAACTTGAGATCAGTCAGTTGTACACACATTAGTCCAGGTCCCGAGCTTATAAAACTTGAGATCAGTCAGTTGTACACACATTAGTCCAGGTCCCGAGCTTATAAAACTTGAGATCAGTCAGTTGTACACACATTAGTCCAGGTCCCGAGCTTATAAAACTTGAGATCAGTCAGCTGTACACACATTAGTCCAGGTCCCGAGCTTATAAAACTTGAGATCAGTCAGCTGTCCACACATTAGTCCAGGTCCCGAGCTTATAAAACTTGTGATCAGTCAGTTGTACACACATAAGTCCAGGTCCCGAGCTTATAAAACTTGAGATCAGTCAGTTGTACACACATTAGTCCAGGTCCCGAGCTTATAAAACTTGTGATCAGTCAGCTGTACACACATTAGTCCAGGTCCCGAGCTTATAAAACTTGTGATCAGTCAGTTGTACACACATTAGTCCAGGTCCCGAGCTTATAAAACTTGAGATCAGTCAGCTGTACACACATTAGTCCAGGTCCCGAGCTTATAAAACTTGAGATCAGTCAGTTGTACACACATTAGTCCAGGTCCCGAGCTTATAAAACTTGAGATCAGTCAGTTGTACACACATTAGTCCAGGTCCCGAGCTTATAAAACTTGAGATCAGTCAGTTGTACACACATTAGTCCAGGTCCCGAGCTTATAAAACTTGAGATCAGTCAGTTGTACACACATTAGTCCAGGTCCCGAGCTTATAAAACTTGAGATCAGTCAGTTGTACACACATTAGTCCATGTCCCGATCTTATAAAACTTGAGATCAGTCAGTTGTACACACATTAGTCCAGGTCCCGAGCTTATAAAACTTGAGATCAGTCAGTTGTACACACATTAGTCCAGGTCCCGAGCTTATAAAACTTGAGATCAGTCAGTTGTACACACATTAGTCCAGGTCCCGAGCTTATAAAACTTGAGATCAGTCAGTTGTACACACATTAGTCCAAGTCCCGAGCTTATAAAACTTGAGATCAGTCAGTTGTACACACATTAGTCCAGGTCACAAGCTTATAAAACTTCAGATCAGTCAGTTGTACACGCATTTGTCCAGGTCACAAGCTTATAAAACTTGAGATCAGTCAGTTGTACACACATTAGTCCAGGTCCCGAGCTTATAAAACTTGAGATCAGTCAGCTGTACACACATTAGTCCAGGTCCCGAGCTTATAAAACTTGAGATCAGTCAGCTGTACACACATTAGTCCAGGTCCCGAGCTTATAAAACTTGAGATCAGTCAGTTGCACACACATTAGTCCAGGTCCCGAGCTTATAAAACTTGAGATCAGTCAGCTGTTCACACATTAGTCCAGGTCCCGAGCATATAAAACTTGAGATCAGTCAGCTGTACACACATTAGTCCAGGTCCCGAGCTTATAAAACTTGAGATCAGTCAGTTATACTCACATTAGTCCAGGTCCCGAGCTTATAAAACTTGAGATCAGTCAGTTGTACACACATTAGTCCAGGCCCCGAGCTTATAAAACTTGAGATCAGTCAGTTGTACACACATTAGTCCAGGTCCCGAGCTAATAAAACTTGAGATCAGTCAGCTGTCCACACATTAGTCCAGGTCCCGAGCTAATAAAACTTGAGATCAGTCAGCTGTCCACATATTAGTCCAGGTCCCGAGCTAATAAAACTTGAGATCAGTCAGCTGTCCACACATTAGTCCAGGTCCCGAGCTTATAAAACTTGAGATCAGTCAGCTGTACACACATTAGTCCAGGTCCCGAGCTTATAAAACTTGAGATCAGTCAGCTGTCCACATATTAGTCCAGGTCCCGAGCTAATAAAACTTGAGATCAGTCAGCTGTCCACACATTAGTCCAGGTCCCGAGCTTATAAAACTTGAGATCAGTCAGTTGTACACACATTAGTCCAGGTCCCGAGCTTATAAAACTTGAGATCAGTCAGCTGTACACACATTAGTCCAGGTCCCGAGCTTATAAAACTTGAGATCAGTCAGTTATACACACATTAGTCCAGGTCCCGAGCTTATAAAACTTGAGATCAGTCAGCTGTACACACATTAGTCCAGGTCCCGAGCTTATAAAACTTGAGATCAGTCAGTTGTACACACATTAGTCCAGGTCCCGAGCTTATAAAACTTGAGATCAGTCAGCTGTTCACACATTAGTCCAGGTCCCGAGCTTACAAAACTTGAGATCAGTCAGCTGTTCACACATTAGTCCAGGTCCCGGGCTTATAAAACTTGAGATCAGTCAGCTGTCCACACATTAGTCCAGGTCCCGAGCTTATAAAACTTGAGATCAGTCAGCTGTTCACACATTAGTCCAGGTCCCGAGCTTATAAAACTTGAGATCAGTCAGCTGTTCACACATTAGTCCAGGTCCCGAGCTTATAAAACTTGAGATCAGTCAGCTGTTCAAACATTAGTCCAGGTCCCGAGCTTATAAAACTTGAGATCAGTCAGCTGTTCACACATTAGTCCAGGTCCCGAGCTTATAAAACTTGAGATCAGTCAGCTGTTCACACATTAGTCCAGGTCCCGAGCTTATAAAACTTGAGATCAGTCAGTTGTACACACATTAGTCCAGGTCACGAGCTTATAAAACTTGAGATCAGTCAGTTATACACACATTAGTCCAGGTCCCGAGCTTATAAAACTTGAGATCAGTCAGTTATACACACATTAGTCCAGGTCCCGAGCTTATAAAACTTGATATCAGTCAGCTGTACACACATTAGTCCAGGTCCCGAGCTTATAAAACTTGAGATCAGTCAGCTGTTCACACATTAGTCCAGGTCACAAGCTTATAAAACTTGAGATCAGTCAGTTGCACACACATTAGTCCAGGTCACAAGCTTATAAAACTTGAGATCAGTCAGTTGTACACACATTAGTCCAGGTCCCGAGCTTATAAAACTTGAGATCAGTCAGCTGTTCACACATTAGTCCAGGTCACAAGCTTATAAAACTTGAGATCAGTCAGTTGCACACACAGTAGTCCAGGTCACAAGCTTATAAAACTTGAGATCAGTCAGTTGTACACACATTAGTCCAGGTCCCGAGCTTATAAAACTTGAGATCAGTCAGTTATACACACATTAGTCCAGGTCCCGAGCTTATAAAACTTGAGATCAGTCAGTTGTACACACATTAGTCCAGGTCCCGAGCTTATAAAACTTGAGATCAGTCAGTTGTACACACATTAGTCCAGGTCCCGAGCTTATAAAACTTGAGATCAGTCAGCTGTACACACATTAGTCCAGGTCCCGAGCTTATAAAACTTGAGATCAGTCAGTTGTACACACATTAGTCCAGGTCCCGAGCTTATAAAACTTGAGATCAGTCAGCTGTCCACACATTAGTCCAGGTCCCGAGCTTATAAAACTTGAGATCAGTCAGCTGTACACACATTAGTCCAGGTCCCGAGCTTATAAAACTTGAGATCAGTCAGCTGTACACACATTAGTCCAGGTCCCGAGCTTATAAAACTTGAGATCAGTCAGCTGTCCACACATTAGTCCAGGTCCCGAGCTTATAAAACTTGAGATCAGTCAGCTGTACACACATTAGTCCAGGTCCCGAGCTTATAAAACTTGAGATCAGTCAGCTGTACACACATTAGTCCAGGTCCCGAGCTTATAAAACTTGAGATCAGTCAGTTGTACACACATTAGTCCAGGTCCCGAGCTTATAAAACTTGTGATCAGTCAGCTGTACACACATTAGTCCAGGTCCCGAGCTTATAAAACTTGAGATCAGTCAGTTGTACACACATTAGTCCAGGTCCCGAGCTTATAAAACTTGAGATCAGTCAGTTGTACACACATTAGTCCAGGTCCCGAGCTTATAAAACTTGAGATCAGTCAGTTGTACACACATTAGTCCAGGTCCCGAGCTTATAAAACTTGAGATCAGTCAGCTGTACACACATTAGTCCAGGTCCCGAGCTTATAAAACTTGAGATCAGTCAGCTGTCCACACATTAGTCCAGGTCCCGAGCTTATAAAACTTGTGATCAGTCAGTTGTACACACATAAGTCCAGGTCCCGAGCTTATAAAACTTGAGATCAGTCAGTTGTACACACATTAGTCCAGGTCCCGAGCTTATAAAACTTGTGATCAGTCAGCTGTACACACATTAGTCCAGGTCCCGAGCTTATAAAACTTGTGATCAGTCAGTTGTACACACATTAGTCCAGGTCCCGAGCTTATAAAACTTGAGATCAGTCAGTTGTACACACATTAGTCCAGGTCCCGAGCTTATAAAACTTGAGATCAGTCAGTTGTACACACATTAGTCCAGGTCCCGAGCTTATAAAACTTGAGATCAGTCAGTTGTACACACATTAGTCCAGGTCCCGAGCTTATAAAACTTGAGATCAGTCAGTTGTACACACATTAGTCCAGGTCCCGAGCTTATAAAACTTGAGATCAGTCAGTTGTACACACATTAGTCCAGGTCCCGAGCTTATAAAACTTGAGATCAGTCAGTTGTACACACATTAGTCCAGGTCCCGAGCTTATAAAACTTGAGATCAGTCAGTTGTACACACATTAGTCCAGGTCCCGAGCTTATAAAACTTGAGATCAGTCAGTTGTACACACATTAGTCCAGGTCCCGAGCTTATAAAACTTGAGATCAGTCAGTTGTACACACATTAGTCCAAGTCCCGAGCTTATAAAACTTGAGATCAGTCAGTTGTACACACATTAGTCCAGGTCACAAGCTTATAAAACTTCAGATCAGTCAGTTGTACACGCATTTGTCCAGGTCACAAGCTTATAAAACTTGAGATCAGTCAGTTGTACACACATTAGTCCAGGTCCCGAGCTTATAAAACTTGAGATCAGTCAGCTGTACACACATTAGTCCAGGTCCCGAGCTTATAAAACTTGAGATCAGTCAGCTGTACACACATTAGTCCAGGTCCCGAGCTTATAAAACTTGAGATCAGTCAGTTGCACACACATTAGTCCAGGTCCCGAGCTTATAAAACTTGAGATCAGTCAGCTGTTCACACATTAGTCCAGGTCCCGAGCTTATAAAACTTGAGATCAGTCAGCTGTACACACATTAGTCCAGGTCCCGAGCTTATAAAACTTGAGATCAGTCAGTTATACACACATTAGTCCAGGTCCCGAGCTTATAAAACTTGAGATCAGTCAGTTGTACACACATTAGTCCAGGCCCCGAGCTTATAAAACTTGAGATCAGTCAGTTGTACACACATTAGTCCAGGTCCCGAGCTAATAAAACTTGAGATCAGTCAGCTGTCCACACATTAGTCCAGGTCCCGAGCTAATAAAACTTGAGATCAGTCAGCTGTCCACATATTAGTCCAGGTCCCGAGCTAATAAAACTTGAGATCAGTCAGCTGTCCACACATTAGTCCAGGTCCCGAGCTTATAAAACTTGAGATCAGTCAGCTGTTCACACATTAGTCCAGGTCCCGAGCTTATAAAACTTGAGATCAGTCAGCTGTTCACACATTAGTCCAGGTCCCGAGCTTATAAAACTTGAGATCAGTCAGCTGTTCACACATTAGTCCAGGTCCCGAGCTTATAAAACTTGAGATCAGTCAGCTGTTCACACATTAGTCCAGGTCCCGAGCTTATAAAACTTGAGATCAGTCAGTTGTACACACATTAGTCCAGGTCACGAGCTTATAAAACTTGAGATCAGTCAGTTATACACACATTAGTCCAGGTCCCGAGCTTATAAAACTTGAGATCAGTCAGTTATACACACATTAGTCCAGGTCCCGAGCTTATAAAACTTGATATCAGTCAGCTGTACACACATTAGTCCAGGTCCCGAGCTTATAAAACTTGAGATCAGTCAGCTGTTCACACATTAGTCCAGGTCACAAGCTTATAAAACTTGAGATCAGTCAGTTGCACACACATTAGTCCAGGTCACAAGCTTATAAAACTTGAGATCAGTCAGTTGTACACACATTAGTCCAGGTCCCGAGCTTATAAAACTTGAGATCAGTCAGCTGTTCACACATTAGTCCAGGTCACAAGCTTATAAAACTTGAGATCAGTCAGTTGCACACACAGTAGTCCAGGTCACAAGCTTATAAAACTTGAGATCAGTCAGTTGTACACACATTAGTCCAGGTCCCGAGCTTATAAAACTTGAGATCAGTCAGTTATACACACATTAGTCCAGGTCCCGAGCTTATAAAACTTGAGATCAGTCAGTTGTACACACATTAGTCCAGGTCCCGAGCTTATAAAACTTGAGATCAGTCAGTTGTACACACATTAGTCCAGGTCCCGAGCTTATAAAACTTGAGATCAGTCAGCTGTACACACATTAGTCCAGGTCCCGAGCTTATAAAACTTGAGATCAGTCAGTTGTACACACATTAGTCCAGGTCCCGAGCTTATAAAACTTGAGATCAGTCAGCTGTCCACACATTAGTCCAGGTCCCGAGCTTATAAAACTTGAGATCAGTCAGCTGTACACACATTAGTCCAGGTCCCGAGCTTATAAAACTTGAGATCAGTCAGCTGTACACACATTAGTCCAGGTCCCGAGCTTATAAAACTTGAGATCAGTCAGCTGTCCACACATTAGTCCAGGTCCCGAGCTTATAAAACTTGAGATCAGTCAGCTGTACACACATTAGTCCAGGTCCCGAGCTTATAAAACTTGAGATCAGTCAGCTGTACACACATTAGTCCAGGTCCCGAGCTTATAAAACTTGAGATCAGTCAGTTGTACACACATTAGTCCAGGTCCCGAGCTTATAAAACTTGTGATCAGTCAGCTGTACACACATTAGTCCAGGTCCCGAGCTTATAAAACTTGAGATCAGTCAGTTGTACACACATTAGTCCAGGTCCCGAGCTTATAAAACTTGAGATCAGTCAGTTGTACACACATTAGTCCAGGTCCCGAGCTTATAAAACTTGAGATCAGTCAGTTGTACACACATTAGTCCAGGTCCCGAGCTTATAAAACTTGAGATCAGTCAGCTGTACACACATTAGTCCAGGTCCCGAGCTTATAAAACTTGAGATCAGTCAGCTGTCCACACATTAGTCCAGGTCCCGAGCTTATAAAACTTGTGATCAGTCAGTTGTACACACATAAGTCCAGGTCCCGAGCTTATAAAACTTGAGATCAGTCAGTTGTACACACATTAGTCCAGGTCCCGAGCTTATAAAACTTGTGATCAGTCAGCTGTACACACATTAGTCCAGGTCCCGAGCTTATAAAACTTGTGATCAGTCAGTTGTACACACATTAGTCCAGGTCCCGAGCTTATAAAACTTGAGATCAGTCAGTTGTACACACATTAGTCCAGGTCCCGAGCTTATAAAACTTGAGATCAGTCAGTTGTACACACATTAGTCCAGGTCCCGAGCTTATAAAACTTGAGATCAGTCAGTTGTACACACATTAGTCCAGGTCCCGAGCTTATAAAACTTGAGATCAGTCAGTTGTACACACATTAGTCCAGGTCCCGAGCTTATAAAACTTGAGATCAGTCAGTTGTACACACATTAGTCCAGGTCCCGAGCTTATAAAACTTGAGATCAGTCAGTTGTACACACATTAGTCCAGGTCCCGAGCTTATAAAACTTGAGATCAGTCAGTTGTACACACATTAGTCCAGGTCCCGAGCTTATAAAACTTGAGATCAGTCAGTTGTACACACATTAGTCCAGGTCCCGAGCTTATAAAACTTGAGATCAGTCAGTTGTACACACATTAGTCCAAGTCCCGAGCTTATAAAACTTGAGATCAGTCAGTTGTACACACATTAGTCCAGGTCACAAGCTTATAAAACTTCAGATCAGTCAGTTGTACACGCATTTGTCCAGGTCACAAGCTTATAAAACTTGAGATCAGTCAGTTGTACACACATTAGTCCAGGTCCCGAGCTTATAAAACTTGAGATCAGTCAGCTGTACACACATTAGTCCAGGTCCCGAGCTTATAAAACTTGAGATCAGTCAGCTGTACACACATTAGTCCAGGTCCCGAGCTTATAAAACTTGAGATCAGTCAGTTGCACACACATTAGTCCAGGTCCCGAGCTTATAAAACTTGAGATCAGTCAGCTGTTCACACATTAGTCCAGGTCCCGAGCTTATAAAACTTGAGATCAGTCAGCTGTACACACATTAGTCCAGGTCCCGAGCTTATAAAACTTGAGATCAGTCAGTTATACACACATTAGTCCAGGTCCCGAGCTTATAAAACTTGAGATCAGTCAGTTGTACACACATTAGTCCAGGCCCCGAGCTTATAAAACTTGAGATCAGTCAGTTGTACACACATTAGTCCAGGTCCCGAGCTAATAAAACTTGAGATCAGTCAGCTGTCCACACATTAGTCCAGGTCCCGAGCTAATAAAACTTGAGATCAGTCAGCTGTCCACATATTAGTCCAGGTCCCGAGCTAATAAAACTTGAGATCAGTCAGCTGTCCACACATTAGTCCAGGTCCCGAGCTTATAAAACTTGAGATCAGTCAGCTGTACACACATTAGTCCAGGTCCCGAGCTTATAAAACTTGAGATCAGTCAGCTGTCCACATATTAGTCCAGGTCCCGAGCTAATAAAACTTGAGATCAGTCAGCTGTCCACACATTAGTCCAGGTCCCGAGCTTATAAAACTTGAGATCAGTCAGTTGTACACACATTAGTCCAGGTCCCGAGCTTATAAAACTTGAGATCAGTCAGCTGTACACACATAAGTCCAGGTCCCGAGCTTATAAAACTTGAGATCAGTCAGTTATACACACATTAGTCCAGGTCCCGAGCTTATAAAACTTGAGATCAGTCAGCTGTACACACATTAGTCCAGGTCCCGAGCTTATAAAACTTGAGATCAGTCAGTTGTACACACATTAGTCCAGGTCCCGAGCTTATAAAACTTGAGATCAGTCAGCTGTTCACACATTAGTCCAGGTCCCGAGCTTACAAAACTTGAGATCAGTCAGCTGTTCACACATTAGTCCAGGTCCCGGGCTTATAAAACTTGAGATCAGTCAGCTGTCCACACATTAGTCCAGGTCCCGAGCTTATAAAACTTGAGATCAGTCAGCTGTTCACACATTAGTCCAGGTCCCGAGCTTATAAAACTTGAGATCAGTCAGCTGTACACACATTAGTCCAGGTCCCGAGCTTATAAAACTTGAGATCAGTCAGCTGTTCACACATTAGTCCAGGTCCCGAGCTTATAAAACTTGAGATCAGTCAGCTGTTCACACATTAGTCCAGGTCCCGAGCTTATAAAACTTGAGATCAGTCAGCTGTTCACACATTAGTCCAGGTCCCGAGCTTATAAAACTTGAGATCAGTCAGTTGTACACACATTAGTCCAGGTCCCGAGCTTATAAAACTTGAGATCAGTCAGTTATACACACATTAGTCCAGGTCCCGAGCTTATAAAACTTGAGATCAGTCAGTTATACACACATTAGTCCAGGTCCCGAGCTTATAAAACTTGAGATCAGTCAGCTGTACACACATAAGTCCAGGTCCCGAGCTTATAAAACTTGAGATCAGTCAGCTGTTCACACATTAGTCCAGGTCACAAGCTTATAAAACTTGAGATCAGTCAGTTGCACACACATTAGTCCAGGTCACAAGCTTATAAAACTTGAGATCAGTCAGTTGTACACACATTAGTCCAGGTCCCGAGCTTATAAAACTTGAGATCAGTCAGCTGTTCACACATTAGTCCAGGTCACAAGCTTATAAAACTTGAGATCAGTCAGTTGCACACACAGTAGTCCAGGTCACAAGCTTATAAAACTTGAGATCAGTCAGTTGTACACACATTAGTCCAGGTCCCGAGCTTATAAAACTTGAGATCAGTCAGTTGTACACACATTAGTCCAGGTCCCGAGCTTATAAAACTTGTGATCAGTCAGCTGTACACACATTAGTCCAGGTCCCGAGCTTATAAAACTTGAGATCAGTCAGTTGTACACACATTAGTCCAGGTCCCGAGCTTATAAAACTTGAGATCAGTCAGTTGTACACACATTAGTCCAGGTCCCGAGCTTATAAAACTTGAGATCAGTCAGTTGTACACACATTAGTCCAGGTCCCGAGCTTATAAAACTTGAGATCAGTCAGCTGTACACACATTAGTCCAGGTCCCGAGCTTATAAAACTTGAGATCAGTCAGCTGTCCACACATTAGTCCAGGTCCCGAGCTTATAAAACTTGTGATCAGTCAGTTGTACACACATAAGTCCAGGTCCCGATCTTATAAAACTTGAGATCAGTCAGTGGTACACACATTAGTCCAGGTCCCGAGCTTATAAAACTTGTGATCAGTCAGCTGTACACACATTAGTCCAGGTCCCGAGCTTATAAAACTTGTGATCAGTCAGTTGTACACACATTAGTCCAGGTCCCGAGCTTATAAAACTTGAGATCAGTCAGCTGTACACACATTAGTCCAGGTCCCGAGCTTATAAAACTTGAGATCAGTCAGTTGTACACACATTAGTCCAGGTCCCGAGCTTATAAAACTTGAGATCAGTCAGTTGTACACACATTAGTCCAGGTCCCGAGCTTATAAAACTTGAGATCAGTCAGTTGTACACACATTAGTCCAGGTCCCGAGCTTATAAAACTTGAGATCAGTCAGTTGTACACACATTAGTCCAGGTCCCGAGCTTATAAAACTTGAGATCAGTCAGTTGTACACACATTAGTCCAGGTCCCGAGCTTATAAAACTTGAGATCAGTCAGTTGTACACACATTAGTCCAGGTCCCGAGCTTATAAAACTTGAGATCAGTCAGTTGTACACACATTAGTCCAGGTCCCGAGCTTATAAAACTTGAGATCAGTCAGTTGTACACACATTAGTCCAGGTCCCGAGCTTATAAAACTTGAGATCAGTCAGTTGTACACACATTAGTCCAAGTCCCGAGCTTATAAAACTTGAGATCAGTCAGTTGTACACACATTAGTCCAGGTCACAAGCTTATAAAACTTCAGATCAGTCAGTTGTACACGCATTTGTCCAGGTCACAAGCTTATAAAACTTGAGATCAGTCAGTTGTACACACATTAGTCCAGGTCCCGAGCTTATAAAACTTGAGATCAGTCAGCTGTACACACATTAGTCCAGGTCCCGAGCTTATAAAACTTGAGATCAGTCAGCTGTACACACATTAGTCCAGGTCCCGAGCTTATAAAACTTGAGATCAGTCAGTTGCACACACATTAGTCCAGGTCCCGAGCTTATAAAACTTGAGATCAGTCAGCTGTTCACACATTAGTCCAGGTCCCGAGCTTATAAAACTTGAGATCAGTCAGCTGTACACACATTAGTCCAGGTCCCGAGCTTATAAAACTTGAGATCAGTCAGTTATACACACATTAGTCCAGGTCCCGAGCTTATAAAACTTGAGATCAGTCAGTTGTACACACATGAGTCCAGGCCCCGAGCTTATAAAACTTGAGATCAGTCAGTTGTACACACATTAGTCCAGGTCCCGAGCTAATAAAACTTGAGATCAGTCAGCTGTCCACACATTAGTCCAGGTCCCGAGCTAATAAAACTTGAGATCAGTCAGCTGTCCACATATTAGTCCAGGTCCCGAGCTAATAAAACTTGAGATCAGTCAGCTGTCCACACATTAGTCCAGGTCCCGAGCTTATAAAACTTGAGATCAGTCAGTTGTACACACATTAGTCCAGGCCCCGAGCTTATAAAACTTGAGATCAGTCAGTTGTACACACATTAGTCCAGGTCCCGAGCTAATAAAACTTGAGATCAGTCAGCTGTCCACACATTAGTCCAGGTCCCGAGCTAATAAAACTTGAGATCAGTCAGCAGTCCACATATTAGTCCAGGTCCCGAGCTAATAAAACTTGAGATCAGTCAGCTGTCCACACATTAGTCCAGGTCCCGAGCTTATAAAACTTGAGATCAGTCAGCTGTACACACATTAGTCCAGGTCCCGAGCTTATAAAACTTGAGATCAGTCAGCTGTCCACATATTAGTCCAGGTCCCGAGCTAATAAAACTTGAGATCAGTCAGCTGTCCACACATTAGTCCAGGTCCCGAGCTTATAAAACTTGAGATCAGTCAGTTGTACACACATTAGTCCAGGTCCCGAGCTTATAAAACTTGAGATCAGTCAGCTGTACACACATTAGTCCAGGTCCCGAGCTTATAAAACTTGAGATCAGTCAGTTATACACACATTAGTCCAGGTCCCGAGCTTATAAAACTTGAGATCAGTCAGCTGTACACACATTAGTCCAGGTCCCGAGCTTATAAAACTTGAGATCAGTCAGTTGTACACACATTAGTCCAGGTCCCGAGCTTATAAAACTTGAGATCAGTCAGCTGTTCACACATTAGTCCAGGTCCCGAGCTTACAAAACTTGAGATCAGTCAGCTGTTCACACATTAGTCCAGGTCCCGGGCTTATAAAACTTGAGATCAGTCAGCTGTCCACACATTAGTCCAGGTCCCGAGCTTATAAAACTTGAGATCAGTCAGCTGTTCACACATTAGTCCAGGTCCCGAGCTTATAAAACTTGAGATCAGTCAGCTGTACACACATTAGTCCAGGTCCCGAGCTTATAAAACTTGAGATCAGTCAGCTGTTCACACATTAGTCCAGGTCCCGAGCTTATAAAACTTGAGATCAGTCAGCTGTTCACACATTAGTCCAGGTCCCGAGCTTATAAAACTTGAGATCAGTCAGCTGTTCACACATTAGCCCAGGTCCCGAGCTTATAAAACTTGAGATCAGTCAGTTGTACACACATTAATCCAGGTCCCGAGCTTATAAAACTTGAGATCAGTCAGTTATACACACATTAGTCCAGGTCCCGAGCTTATAAAACTTGAGATCAGTCAGTTATACACACATTAGTCCAGGTCCTGAGCTTATAAAACTTGATATCAGTCAGCTGTACACACATTAGTCCAGGTCCCGAGCTTATAAAACTTGAGATCAGTCAGCTGTTCACACATTAGTCCAGGTCACAAGCTTATAAAACTTGAGATCAGTCAGTTGCACACACATTAGTCCAGGTCACAAGCTTATAAAACTTGAGATCAGTCAGTTGTACACACATTAGTCCAGGTCCCGAGCTTATAAAACTTGAGATCAGTCAGCTGTTCACACATTAGTCCAGGTCACAAGCTTATAAAACTTGAGATCAGTCAGTTGCACACACAGTAGTCCAGGTCACAAGCTTATAAAACTTGAGATCAGTCAGTTGTACAGACATTAGTCCAGGTCCCGAGCTTATAAAACTTGAGATCAGTCAGTTATACACACATTAGTCCAGGTCCCGAGCTTATAAAACTTGAGATCAGTCAGTTGTACACACATTAGTCCAGGTCCCGAGCTTATAAAACTTGAGATCAGTCAGTTGTACACACATTAGTCCAGGTCCCGAGCTTATAAAACTTGAGATCAGTCAGCTGTACACACATTAGTCCAGGTCCCGAGCTTATAAAACTTGAGATCAGTCAGTTGTACACACATTAGTCCAGGTCCCGAGCTTATAAAACTTGAGATCAGTCAGCTGTCCACACATTAGTCCAGGTCCCGAGCTTATAAAACTTGAGATCAGTCAGCTGTACACACATTAGTCCAGGTCCCGAGCTTATAAAACTTGAGATCAGTCAGCTGTACACACATTAGTCCAGGTCCCGAGCTTATAAAACTTGAGATCAGTCAGCTGTCCACACATTAGTCCAGGTCCCGAGCTTATAAAACTTGAGATCAGTCAGCTGTACACACATTAGTCCAGGTCCCGAGCTTATAAAACTTGAGATCAGTCAGCTGTACACACATTAGTCCAGGTCCCGAGCTTATAAAACTTGAGATCAGTCAGTTGTACACACATTAGTCCAGGTCCCGAGCTTATAAAACTTGTGATCAGTCAGCTGTACACACATTAGTCCAGGTCCCGAGCTTATAAAACTTGAGATCAGTCAGTTGTACACACATTAGTCCAGGTCCCGAGCTTATAAAACTTGAGATCAGTCAGTTGTACACACATTAGTCCAGGTCCCGAGCTTATAAAACTTGAGATCAGTCAGCTGTACACACATTAGTCCAGGTCCCGAGCTTATAAAACTTGAGATCAGTCAGCTGTCCACACATTAGTCCAGGTCCCGAGCTTATAAAACTTGTGATCAGTCAGTTGTACACACATAAGTCCAGGTCCCGAGCTTATAAAACTTGAGATCAGTCAGCTGTACACACATTAGTCCAGGTCCCGAGCTTATAAAACTTGAGATCAGTCAGTTGTACACACATTAGTCCAGGTCCCGAGCTTATAAAACTTGAGATCAGTCAGTTGTACACACATTAGTCCAGGTCCCGAGCTTATAAAACTTGAGATCAGTCAGTTGTACACACATTAGTCCAGGTCCCGAGCTTATAAAACTTGAGATCAGTCAGTTGTACACACATTAGTCCAGGTCCCGAGCTTATAAAACTTGAGATCAGTCAGCTGTACACACATTAGTCCAGGTCCCGAGCTTATAAAACTTGAGATCAGTCAGCTGTCCACACATTAGTCCAGGTCCCGAGCTTATAAAACTTGTGATCAGTCAGTTGTACACACATAAGTCCAGGTCCCGAGCTTATAAAACTTGAGATCAGTCAGTTGTACACACATTAGTCCAGGTCCCGAGCTTATAAAACTTGTGATCAGTCAGCTGTACACACATTAGTCCAGGTCCCGAGCTTATAAAACTTGTGATCAGTCAGTTGTACACACATTAGTCCAGGTCCCGAGCTTATAAAACTTGAGATCAGTCAGCTGTACACACATTAGTCCAGGTCCCGAGCTTATAAAACTTGAGATCAGTCAGTTGTACACACATTAGTCCAGGTCCCGAGCTTATAAAACTTGAGATCAGTCAGTTGTACACACATTAGTCCAGGTCCCGAGCTTATAAAACTTGAGATCAGTCAGTTGTACACACATTAGTCCAGGTCCCGAGCTTATAAAACTTGAGATCAGTCAGTTGTACACACATTAGTCCAGGCCCCGAGCTTATAAAACTTGAGATCAGTCAGTTATACACACATTAGTCCAGGTCCCGAGCTTATAAAACTTGAGATCAGTCAGTTATACACACATTAGTCCAGGTCCTGAGCTTATAAAACTTGATATCAGTCAGCTGTACACACATTAGTCCAGGTCCCGAGCTTATAAAACTTGAGATCAGTCAGCTGTTCACACATTAGTCCAGGTCACAAGCTTATAAAACTTGAGATCAGTCAGTTGCACACACATTAGTCCAGGTCACAAGCTTATAAAACTTGAGATCAGTCAGTTGTACACACATTAGTCCAGGTCCCGAGCTTATAAAACTTGAGATCAGTCAGCTGTTCACACATTAGTCCAGGTCACAAGCTTATAAAACTTGAGATCAGTCAGTTGCACACACAGTAGTCCAGGTCACAAGCTTATAAAACTTGAGATCAGTCAGTTGTACAGACATTAGTCCAGGTCCCGAGCTTATAAAACTTGAGATCAGTCAGTTATACACACATTAGTCCAGGTCCCGAGCTTATAAAACTTGAGATCAGTCAGTTGTACACACATTAGTCCAGGTCCCGAGCTTATAAAACTTGAGATCAGTCAGTTGTACACACATTAGTCCAGGTCCCGAGCTTATAAAACTTGAGATCAGTCAGCTGTACACACATTAGTCCAGGTCCCGAGCTTATAAAACTTGAGATCAGTCAGTTGTACACACATTAGTCCAGGTCCCGAGCTTATAAAACTTGAGATCAGTCAGCTGTCCACACATTAGTCCAGGTCCCGAGCTTATAAAACTTGAGATCAGTCAGCTGTACACACATTAGTCCAGGTCCCGAGCTTATAAAACTTGAGATCAGTCAGCTGTACACACATTAGTCCAGGTCCCGAGCTTATAAAACTTGAGATCAGTCAGCTGTCCACACATTAGTCCAGGTCCCGAGCTTATAAAACTTGAGATCAGTCAGCTGTACACACATTAGTCCAGGTCCCGAGCTTATAAAACTTGAGATCAGTCAGCTGTACACACATTAGTCCAGGTCCCGAGCTTATAAAACTTGAGATCAGTCAGTTGTACACACATTAGTCCAGGTCCCGAGCTTATAAAACTTGTGATCAGTCAGCTGTACACACATTAGTCCAGGTCCCGAGCTTATAAAACTTGAGATCAGTCAGTTGTACACACATTAGTCCAGGTCCCGAGCTTATAAAACTTGAGATCAGTCAGTTGTACACACATTAGTCCAGGTCCCGAGCTTATAAAACTTGAGATCAGTCAGTTGTACACACATTAGTCCAGGTCCCGAGCTTATAAAACTTGAGATCAGTCAGCTGTACACACATTAGTCCAGGTCCCGAGCTTATAAAACTTGAGATCAGTCAGCTGTCCACACATTAGTCCAGGTCCCGAGCTTATAAAACTTGTGATCAGTCAGTTGTACACACATAAGTCCAGGTCCCGAGCTTATAAAACTTGAGATCAGTCAGCTGTACACACATTAGTCCAGGTCCCGAGCTTATAAAACTTGAGATCAGTCAGTTGTACACACATTAGTCCAGGTCCCGAGCTTATAAAACTTGAGATCAGTCAGTTGTACACACATTAGTCCAGGTCCCGAGCTTATAAAACTTGAGATCAGTCAGTTGTACACACATTAGTCCAGGTCCCGAGCTTATAAAACTTGAGATCAGTCAGCTGTACACACATTAGTCCAGGTCCCGAGCTTATAAAACTTGAGATCAGTCAGCTGTCCACACATTAGTCCAGGTCCCGAGCTTATAAAACTTGTGATCAGTCAGTTGTACACACATAAGTCCAGGTCCCGAGCTTATAAAACTTGAGATCAGTCAGTTGTACACACATTAGTCCAGGTCCCGAGCTTATAAAACTTGTGATCAGTCAGCTGTACACACATTAGTCCAGGTCCCGAGCTTATAAAACTTGTGATCAGTCAGTTGTACACACATTAGTCCAGGTCCCGAGCTTATAAAACTTGAGATCAGTCAGCTGTACACACATTAGTCCAGGTCCCGAGCTTATAAAACTTGAGATCAGTCAGTTGTACACACATTAGTCCAGGTCCCGAGCTTATAAAACTTGAGATCAGTCAGTTGTACACACATTAGTCCAGGTCCCGAGCTTATAAAACTTGAGATCAGTCAGTTGTACACACATTAGTCCAGGTCCCGAGCTTATAAAACTTGAGATCAGTCAGTTGTACACACATTAGTCCAGGCCCCGAGCTTATAAAACTTGAGATCAGTCAGTTGTACACACATTAGTCCAGGTCCCGAGCTAATAAAACTTGAGATCAGTCAGCTGTCCACACATTAGTCCAGGTCCCGAGCTAATAAAACTTGAGATCAGTCAGCTGTCCACATATTAGTCCAGGTCCCGAGCTAATAAAACTTGAGATCAGTCAGCTGTCCACACATTAGTCCAGGTCCCGAGCTTATAAAACTTGAGATCAGTCAGCTGTACACACATTAGTCCAGGTCCCGAGCTTATAAAACTTGAGATCAGTCAGCTGTCCACATATTAGTCCAGGTCCCGAGCTAATAAAACTTGAGATCAGTCAGCTGTCCACACATTAGTCCAGGTCCCGAGCTTATAAAACTTGAGATCAGTCAGTTGTACACACATTAGTCCAGGTCCCGAGCTTATAAAACTTGAGATCAGTCAGCTGTACACACATTAGTCCAGGTCCCGAGCTTATAAAACTTGAGATCAGTCAGTTATACACACATTAGTCCAGGTCCCGAGCTTATAAAACTTGAGATCAGTCAGCTGTACACACATTAGTCCAGGTCCCGAGCTTATAAAACTTGAGATCAGTCAGTTGTACACACATTAGTCCAGGTCCCGAGCTTATAAAACTTGAGATCAGTCAGCTGTTCACACATTAGTCCAGGTCCCGAGCTTACAAAACTTGAGATCAGTCAGCTGTTCACACATTAGTCCAGGTCCCGGGCTTATAAAACTTGAGATCAGTCAGCTGTCCACACATTAGTCCAGGTCCCGAGCTTATAAAACTTGAGATCAGTCAGCTGTTCACACATTAGTCCAGGTCCCGAGCTTATAAAACTTGAGATCAGTCAGCTGTTCACACATTAGTCCAGGTCCCGAGCTTATAAAACTTGAGATCAGTCAGCTGTTCACACATTAGTCCAGGTCCCGAGCTTATAAAACTTGAGATCAGTCAGCTGTTCACACATTAGTCCAGGTCCCGAGCTTATAAAACTTGAGATCAGTCAGCTGTTCACACATTAGTCCAGGTCCCGAGCTTATAAAACTTGAGATCAGTCAGTTGTACACACATTAGTCCAGGTCCCGAGCTTATAAAACTTGAGATCAGTCAGTTATACACACATTAGTCCAGGTCCCGAGCTTATAAAACTTGAGATCAGTCAGTTATACACACATTAGTCCAGGTCCCGAGCTTATAAAACTTGATATCAGTCAGCTGTTCACACATTAGTCCAGGTCCCGAGCTTATAAAACTTGAGATCAGTCAGTTGTACACACATTAGTCCAGGTCCCGAGCTTATAAAACTTGAGATCAGTCAGTTATACACACATTAGTCCAGGTCCCGAGCTTATAAAACTTGAGATCAGTCAGTTATACACACATTAGTCCAGGTCCCGAGCTTATAAAACTTGATATCAGTCAGCTGTACACACATTAGTCCAGGTCCCGAGCTTATAAAACTTGAGATCAGTCAGCTGTACACACATTAGTCCAGGTCACAAGCTTATAAAACTTGAGATCAGTCAGTTGCACACACATTAGTCCAGGTCACAAGCTTATAAAACTTGAGATCAGTCAGTTGTACACACATTAGTCCAGGTCCCGAGCTTATAAAACTTGAGATCAGTCAGCTGTTCACACATTAGTCCAGGTCACAAGCTTATAAAACTTGAGATCAGTCAGTTGCACACACAGTAGTCCAGGTCACAAGCTTATAAAACTTGAGATCAGTCAGTTGTACACACATTAGTCCAGGTCCCGAGCTTATAAAACTTGAGATCAGTCAGTTATACACACATTAGTCCAGGTCCCGAGCTTATAAAACTTGAGATCAGTCAGTTGTACACACATTAGTCCAGGTCCCGAGCTTATAAAACTTGAGATCAGTCAGTTGTACACACATTAGTCCAGGTCCCGAGCTTATAAAACTTGAGATCAGTCAGCTGTACACACATTAGTCCAGGTCCCGAGCTTATAAAACTTGAGATCAGTCAGTTGTACACACATTAGTCCAGGTCCCGAGCTTATAAAACTTGAGATCAGTCAGCTGTCCACACATTAGTCCAGGTCCCGAGCTTATAAAACTTGAGATCAGTCAGCTGTACACATATTAGTCCAGGTCCCGAGCTTATAAAACTTGAGATCAGTCAGCTGTACACACATTAGTCCAGGTCCCGAGCTTATAAAACTTGAGATCAGTCAGCTGTCCACACATTAGTCCAGGTCCCGAGCTTATAAAACTTGAGATCAGTCAGCTGTACACACATTAGTCCAGGTCCCGAGCTTATAAAACTTGAGATCAGTCAGCTGTACACACATTAGTCCAGGTCCCGAGCTTATAAAACTTGAGATCAGTCAGTTGTACACACATTAGTCCAGGTCCCGAGCTTATAAAACTTGTGATCAGTCAGCTGTACACACATTAGTCCAGGTCCCGAGCTTATAAAACTTGAGATCAGTCAGTTGTACACACATTAGTCCAGGTCCCGAGCTTATAAAACTTGAGATCAGTCAGTTGTACACACATTAGTCCAGGTCCCGAGCTTATAAAACTTGAGATCAGTCAGTTGTACACACATTAGTCCAGGTCCCGAGCTTATAAAACTTGAGATCAGTCAGCTGTACACACATTAGTCCAGGTCCCGAGCTTATAAAACTTGAGATCAGTCAGCTGTCCACACATTAGTCCAGGTCCCGAGCTTATAAAACTTGTGATCAGTCAGTTGTACACACATAAGTCCAGGTCCCGAGCTTATTAAACTTGAGATCAGTCAGCTGTACACACATTAGTCCAGGTCCCGAGCTTATAAAACTTGAGATCAGTCAGTTGTACACACATTAGTCCAGGTCCCGAGCTTATAAAACTTGAGATCAGTCAGTTGTACACACATTAGTCCAGGTCCCGAGCTTATAAAACTTGAGATCAGTCAGCTGTACACACATTAGTCCAGGTCCCGAGCTTATAAAACTTGAGATCAGTCAGCTGTCCACACATTAGTCCAGGTCCCGAGCTTATAAAACTTGAGATCAGTCAGCTGTCCACACATTAGTCCAGGTCCCGAGCTTATAAAACTTGAGATCAGTCAGCTGTACACACATTAGTCCAGGTCCCGAGCTTATAAAACTTGAGATCAGTCAGTTGTACACACATTAGTCCAGGTCCCGAGCTTATAAAACTTGAGATCAGTCAGTTGTACACACATTAGTCCAGGTCCCGAGCTTATAAAACTTGAGATCAGTCAGTTGTACACACATTAGTCCAGGTCCCGAGCTTATAAAACTTGAGATCAGTCAGCTGTACACACATTAGTCCAGGTCCCGAGCTTATAAAACTTGAGATCAGTCAGCTGTCCACACATTAGTCCAGGTCCCGAGCTTATAAAACTTGTGATCAGTCAGTTGTACACACATAAGTCCAGGTCCCGAGCTTATAAAACTTGAGATCAGTCAGTTGTACACACATTAGTCCAGGTCCCGAGCTTATAAAACTTGTGATCAGTCAGCTGTACACACATTAGTCCAGGTCCCGAGCTTATAAAACTTGTGATCAGTCAGTTGTACACACATTAGTCCAGGTCCCGAGCTTATAAAACTTGAGATCAGTCAGCTGTACACACATTAGTCCAGGTCCCGAGCTTATAAAACTTGAGATCAGTCAGTTGTACACACATTAGTCCAGGTCCCGAGCTTATAAAACTTGAGATCAGTCAGTTGTACACACATTAGTCCAGGTCCCGAGCTTATAAAACTTGAGATCAGTCAGTTGTACACACATTAGTCCAGGTCCCGAGCTTATAAAACTTGAGATCAGTCAGTTGTACACACATTAGTCCAGGCCCCGAGCTTATAAAACTTGAGATCAGTCAGTTGTACACACATTAGTCCAGGTCCCGAGCTAATAAAACTTGAGATCAGTCAGCTGTCCACACATTAGTCCAGGTCCCGAGCTAATAAAACTTGAGATCAGTCAGCTGTCCACATATTAGTCCAGGTCCCGAGCTAATAAAACTTGAGATCAGTCAGCTGTCCACACATTAGTCCAGGTCCCGAGCTTATAAAACTTGAGATCAGTCAGCTGTACACACATTAGTCCAGGTCCCGAGCTTATAAAACTTGAGATCAGTCAGCTGTCCACATATTAGTCCAGGTCCCGAGCTAATAAAACTTGAGATCAGTCAGCTGTCCACACATTAGTCCAGGTCCCGAGCTTATAAAACTTGAGATCAGTCAGTTGTACACACATTAGTCCAGGTCCCGAGCTTATAAAACTTGAGATCAGTCAGCTGTACACACATTAGTCCAGGTCCCGAGCTTATAAAACTTGAGATCAGTCAGTTATACACACATTAGTCCAGGTCCCGAGCTTATAAAACTTGAGATCAGTCAGCTGTACACACATTAGTCCAGGTCCCGAGCTTATAAAACTTGAGATCAGTCAGTTGTACACACATTAGTCCAGGTCCCGAGCTTATAAAACTTGAGATCAGTCAGCTGTTCACACATTAGTCCAGGTCCCGAGCTTACAAAACTTGAGATCAGTCAGCTGTTCACACATTAGTCCAGGTCCCGGGCTTATAAAACTTGAGATCAGTCAGCTGTCCACACATTAGTCCAGGTCCCGAGCTTATAAAACTTGAGATCAGTCAGCTGTTCACACATTAGTCCAGGTCCCGAGCTTATAAAACTTGAGATCAGTCAGCTGTTCACACATTAGTCCAGGTCCCGAGCTTATAAAACTTGAGATCAGTCAGCTGTTCACACATTAGTCCAGGTCACAAGCTTATAAAACTTGAGATCAGTCAGTTGCACACACAGTAGTCCAGGTCACAAGCTTATAAAACTTGAGATCAGTCAGTTGTACACACATTAGTCCAGGTCCCGAGCTTATAAAACTTGAGATCAGTCAGTTATACACACATTAGTCCAGGTCCCGAGCTTATAAAACTTGAGATCAGTCAGTTGTACACACATTAGTCCAGGTCCCGAGCTTATAAAACTTGAGATCAGTCAGTTGTACACACATTAGTCCAGGTCCCGAGCTTATAAAACTTGAGATCAGTCAGCTGTACACACATTAGTCCAGGTCCCGAGCTTATAAAACTTGAGATCAGTCAGTTGTACACACATTAGTCCAGGTCCCGAGCTTATAAAACTTGAGATCAGTCAGCTGTCCACACATTAGTCCAGGTCCCGAGCTTATAAAACTTGAGATCAGTCAGCTGTACACATATTAGTCCAGGTCCCGAGCTTATAAAACTTGAGATCAGTCAGCTGTACACACATTAGTCCAGGTCCCGAGCTTATAAAACTTGAGATCAGTCAGCTGTCCACACATTAGTCCAGGTCCCGAGCTTATAAAACTTGAGATCAGTCAGCTGTACACACATTAGTCCAGGTCCCGAGCTTATAAAACTTGAGATCAGTCAGCTGTACACACATTAGTCCAGGTCCCGAGCTTATAAAACTTGAGATCAGTCAGTTGTACACACATTAGTCCAGGTCCCGAGCTTATAAAACTTGTGATCAGTCAGCTGTACACACATTAGTCCAGGTCCCGAGCTTATAAAACTTGAGATCAGTCAGTTGTACACACATTAGTCCAGGTCCCGAGCTTATAAAACTTGAGATCAGTCAGTTGTACACACATTAGTCCAGGTCCCGAGCTTATAAAACTTGAGATCAGTCAGTTGTACACACATTAGTCCAGGTCCCGAGCTTATAAAACTTGAGATCAGTCAGCTGTACACACATTAGTCCAGGTCCCGAGCTTATAAAACTTGAGATCAGTCAGCTGTCCACACATTAGTCCAGGTCCCGAGCTTATAAAACTTGTGATCAGTCAGTTGTACACACATAAGTCCAGGTCCCGAGCTTATAAAACTTGAGATCAGTCAGCTGTACACACATTAGTCCAGGTCCCGAGCTTATAAAACTTGAGATCAGTCAGTTGTACACACATTAGTCCAGGTCCCGAGCTTATAAAACTTGAGATCAGTCAGTTGTACACACATTAGTCCAGGTCCCGAGCTTATAAAACTTGAGATCAGTCAGTTGTACACACATTAGTCCAGGTCCCGAGCTTATAAAACTTGAGATCAGTCAGCTGTACACACATTAGTCCAGGTCCCGAGCTTATAAAACTTGAGATCAGTCAGCTGTCCACACATTAGTCCAGGTCCCGAGCTTATAAAACTTGAGATCAGTCAGTTGTACACACATTAGTCCAGGTCCCGAGCTTATAAAACTTGAGATCAGTCAGCTGTCCACACATTAGTCCAGGTCCCGAGCTTATAAAACTTGAGATCAGTCAGCTGTACACACATTAGTCCAGGTCCCGAGCTTATAAAACTTGAGATCAGTCAGCTGTACACACATTAGTCCAGGTCCCGAGCTTATAAAACTTGAGATCAGTCAGCTGTCCACACATTAGTCCAGGTCCCGAGCTTATAAAACTTGAGATCAGTCAGCTGTACACACATTAGTCCAGGTCCCGAGCTTATAAAACTTGAGATCAGTCAGCTGTACACACATTAGTCCAGGTCCCGAGCTTATAAAACTTGAGATCAGTCAGTTGTACACACATTAGTCCAGGTCCCGAGCTTATAAAACTTGTGATCAGTCAGCTGTACACACATTAGTCCAGGTCCCGAGCTTATAAAACTTGAGATCAGTCAGTTGTACACACATTAGTCCAGGTCCCGAGCTTATAAAACTTGAGATCAGTCAGTTGTACACACATTAGTCCAGGTCCCGAGCTTATAAAACTTGAGATCAGTCAGTTGTACACACATTAGTCCAGGTCCCGAGCTTATAAAACTTGAGATCAGTCAGCTGTACACACATTAGTCCAGGTCCCGAGCTTATAAAACTTGAGATCAGTCAGCTGTCCACACATTAGTCCAGGTCCCGAGCTTATAAAACTTGTGATCAGTCAGTTGTACACACATAAGTCCAGGTCCCGAGCTTATAAAACTTGAGATCAGTCAGCTGTACACACATTAGTCCAGGTCCCGAGCTTATAAAACTTGAGATCAGTCAGTTGTACACACATTAGTCCAGGTCCCGAGCTTATAAAACTTGAGATCAGTCAGTTGTACACACATTAGTCCAGGTCCCGAGCTTATAAAACTTGAGATCAGTCAGTTGTACACACATTAGTCCAGGTCCCGAGCTTATAAAACTTGAGATCAGTCAGCTGTACACACATTAGTCCAGGTCCCGAGCTTATAAAACTTGAGATCAGTCAGCTGTCCACACATTAGTCCAGGTCCCGAGCTTATAAAACTTGTGATCAGTCAGTTGTACACACATAAGTCCAGGTCCCGAGCTTATAAAACTTGAGATCAGTCAGTTGTACACACATTAGTCCAGGTCCCGAGCTTATAAAACTTGTGATCAGTCAGCTGTACACACATTAGTCCAGGTCCCGAGCTTATAAAACTTGTGATCAGTCAGTTGTACACACATTAGTCCAGGTCCCGAGCTTATAAAACTTGAGATCAGTCAGCTGTACACACATTAGTCTAGGTCCCGAGCTTATAAAACTTGAGATCAGTCAGTTGTACACACATTAGTCCAGGTCCCGAGCTTATAAAACTTGAGATCAGTCAGTTGTACACACATTAGTCCAGGTCCCGAGCTTATAAAACTTGAGATCAGTCAGTTGTACACACATTAGTCCAGGTCCCGAGCTTATAAAACTTGAGATCAGTCAGTTGTACACACATTAGTCCAGGCCCCGAGCTTATAAAACTTGAGATCAGTCAGTTGTACACACATTAGTCCAGGTCCCGAGCTAATAAAACTTGAGATCAGTCAGCTGTCCACACATTAGTCCAGGTCCCGAGCTAATAAAACTTGAGATCAGTCAGCTGTCCACATATTAGTCCAGGTCCCGAGCTAATAAAACTTGAGATCAGTCAGCTGTCCACACATTAGTCCAGGTCCCGAGCTTATAAAACTTGAGATCAGTCAGCTGTACACACATTAGTCCAGGTCCCGAGCTTATAAAACTTGAGATCAGTCAGCTGTCCACATATTAGTCCAGGTCCCGAGCTAATAAAACTTGAGATCAGTCAGCTGTCCACACATTAGTCCAGGTCCCGAGCTTATAAAACTTGAGATCAGTCAGTTGTACACACATTAGTCCAGGTCCCGAGCTTATAAAACTTGAGATCAGTCAGCTGTACACACATTAGTCCAGGTCCCGAGCTTATAAAACTTGAGATCAGTCAGTTATACACACATTAGTCCAGGTCCCGAGCTTATAAAACTTGAGATCAGTCAGCTGTACACACATTAGTCCAGGTCCCGAGCTTATAAAACTTGAGATCAGTCAGTTGTACACACATTAGTCCAGGTCCCGAGCTTATAAAACTTGAGATCAGTCAGCTGTTCACACATTAGTCCAGGTCCCGAGCTTACAAAACTTGAGATCAGTCAGCTGTTCACACATTAGTCCAGGTCCCGGGCTTATAAAACTTGAGATCAGTCAGCTGTCCACACATTAGTCCAGGTCCCGAGCTTATAAAACTTGAGATCAGTCAGCTGTTCACACATTAGTCCAGGTCCCGAGCTTATAAAACTTGAGATCAGTCAGCTGTTCACACATTAGTCCAGGTCCCGAGCTTATAAAACTTGAGATCAGTCAGCTGTTCACACATTAGTCCAGGTCCCGAGCTTATAAAACTTGAGATCAGTCAGCTGTTCACACATTAGTCCAGGTCCCGAGCTTATAAAACTTGAGATCAGTCAGCTGTTCACACATTAGTCCAGGTCCCGAGCTTATAAAACTTGAGATCAGTCAGTTGTACACACATTAGTCCAGGTCCCGAGCTTATAAAACTTGAGATCAGTCAGTTATACACACATTAGTCCAGGTCCCGAGCTTATAAAACTTGAGATCAGTCAGTTATACACACATTAGTCCAGGTCCCGAGCTTATAAAACTTGATATCAGTCAGCTGTACACACATTAGTCCAGGTCCCGAGCTTATAAAACTTGAGATCAGTCAGCTGTTCACACATTAGTCCAGGTCACAAGCTTATAAAACTTGAGATCAGTCAGTTGCACACACATTAGTCCAGGTCACAAGCTTATAAAACTTGAGATCAGTCAGTTGTACACACATTAGTCCAGGTCCCGAGCTTATAAAACTTGAGATCAGTCAGCTGTTCACACATTAGTCCAGGTCACAAGCTTATAAAACTTGAGATCAGTCAGTTGCACACACAGTAGTCCAGGTCACAAGCTTATAAAACTTGAGATCAGTCAGTTGTACACACATTAGTCCAGGTCCCGAGCTTATAAAACTTGAGATCAGTCAGTTATACACACATTAGTCCAGGTCCCGAGCTTATAAAACTTGAGATCAGTCAGTTGTACACACATAAGTCCAGGTCCCGAGCTTATAAAACTTGAGATCAGTCAGCTGTACACACATTAGTCCAGGTCCCGAGCTTATAAAACTTGAGATCAGTCAGTTGTACACACATTAGTCCAGGTCCCGAGCTTATAAAACTTGAGATCAGTCAGCTGTTCACACATTAGTCCAGGTCCCGAGCTTACAAAACTTGAGATCAGTCAGCTGTTCACACATTAGTCCAGGTCCCGGGCTTATAAAACTTGAGATCAGTCAGCTGTCCACACATTAGTCCAGGTCCCGAGCTTATAAAACTTGAGATCAGTCAGCTGTTCACACATTAGTCCAGGTCCCGAGCTTATAAAACTTGAGATCAGTCAGCTGTTCACACATTAGTCCAGGTCCCGAGCTTATAAAACTTGAGATCAGTCAGCTGTTCACACATTAGTCCAGGTCACAAGCTTATAAAACTTGAGATCAGTCAGTTGCACACACAGTAGTCCAGGTCACAAGCTTATAAAACTTGAGATCAGTCAGTTGTACACACATTAGTCCAGGTCCCGAGCTTATAAAACTTGAGATCAGTCAGTTATACACACATTAGTCCAGGTCCCGAGCTTATAAAACTTGAGATCAGTCAGTTGTACACACATTAGTCCAGGTCCCGAGCTTATAAAACTTGAGATCAGTCAGTTGTACACACATTAGTCCAGGTCCCGAGCTTATAAAACTTGAGATCAGTCAGCTGTACACACATTAGTCCAGGTCCCGAGCTTATAAAACTTGAGATCAGTCAGTTGTACACACATTAGTCCAGGTCCCGAGCTTATAAAACTTGAGATCAGTCAGCTGTCCACACATTAGTCCAGGTCCCGAGCTTATAAAACTTGAGATCAGTCAGCTGTACACATATTAGTCCAGGTCCCGAGCTTATAAAACTTGAGATCAGTCAGCTGTACACACATTAGTCCAGGTCCCGAGCTTATAAAACTTGAGATCAGTCAGCTGTCCACACATTAGTCCAGGTCCCGAGCTTATAAAACTTGAGATCAGTCAGCTGTACACACATTAGTCCAGGTCCCGAGCTTATAAAACTTGAGATCAGTCAGCTGTACACACATTAGTCCAGGTCCCGAGCTTATAAAACTTGAGATCAGTCAGTTGTACACACATTAGTCCAGGTCCCGAGCTTATAAAACTTGTGATCAGTCAGCTGTACACACATTAGTCCAGGTCCCGAGCTTATAAAACTTGAGATCAGTCAGTTGTACACACATTAGTCCAGGTCCCGAGCTTATAAAACTTGAGATCAGTCAGTTGTACACACATTAGTCCAGGTCCCGAGCTTATAAAACTTGAGATCAGTCAGTTGTACACACATTAGTCCAGGTCCCGAGCTTATAAAACTTGAGATCAGTCAGCTGTACACACATTAGTCCAGGTCCCGAGCTTATAAAACTTGAGATCAGTCAGCTGTCCACACATTAGTCCAGGTCCCGAGCTTATAAAACTTGTGATCAGTCAGTTGTACACACATAAGTCCAGGTCCCGAGCTTATAAAACTTGAGATCAGTCAGCTGTACACACATTAGTCCAGGTCCCGAGCTTATAAAACTTGAGATCAGTCAGTTGTACACACATTAGTCCAGGTCCCGAGCTTATAAAACTTGAGATCAGTCAGTTGTACACACATTAGTCCAGGTCCCGAGCTTATAAAACTTGAGATCAGTCAGTTGTACACACATTAGTCCAGGTCCCGAGCTTATAAAACTTGAGATCAGTCAGCTGTACACACATTAGTCCAGGTCCCGAGCTTATAAAACTTGAGATCAGTCAGCTGTCCACACATTAGTCCAGGTCCCGAGCTTATAAAACTTGAGATCAGTCAGTTGTACACACATTAGTCCAGGTCCCGAGCTTATAAAACTTGAGATCAGTCAGCTGTCCACACATTAGTCCAGGTCCCGAGCTTATAAAACTTGAGATCAGTCAGCTGTACACACATTAGTCCAGGTCCCGAGCTTATAAAACTTGAGATCAGTCAGCTGTACACACATTAGTCCAGGTCCCGAGCTTATAAAACTTGAGATCAGTCAGCTGTCCACACATTAGTCCAGGTCCCGAGCTTATAAAACTTGAGATCAGTCAGCTGTACACACATTAGTCCAGGTCCCGAGCTTATAAAACTTGAGATCAGTCAGCTGTACACACATTAGTCCAGGTCCCGAGCTTATAAAACTTGAGATCAGTCAGTTGTACACACATTAGTCCAGGTCCCGAGCTTATAAAACTTGTGATCAGTCAGCTGTACACACATTAGTCCAGGTCCCGAGCTTATAAAACTTGAGATCAGTCAGTTGTACACACATTAGTCCAGGTCCCGAGCTTATAAAACTTGAGATCAGTCAGTTGTACACACATTAGTCCAGGTCCCGAGCTTATAAAACTTGAGATCAGTCAGTTGTACACACATTAGTCCAGGTCCCGAGCTTATAAAACTTGAGATCAGTCAGCTGTACACACATTAGTCCAGGTCCCGAGCTTATAAAACTTGAGATCAGTCAGCTGTCCACACATTAGTCCAGGTCCCGAGCTTATAAAACTTGTGATCAGTCAGTTGTACACACATAAGTCCAGGTCCCGAGCTTATAAAACTTGAGATCAGTCAGCTGTACACACATTAGTCCAGGTCCCGAGCTTATAAAACTTGAGATCAGTCAGTTGTACACACATTAGTCCAGGTCCCGAGCTTATAAAACTTGAGATCAGTCAGTTGTACACACATTAGTCCAGGTCCCGAGCTTATAAAACTTGAGATCAGTCAGTTGTACACACATTAGTCCAGGTCCCGAGCTTATAAAACTTGAGATCAGTCAGCTGTACACACATTAGTCCAGGTCCCGAGCTTATAAAACTTGAGATCAGTCAGCTGTCCACACATTAGTCCAGGTCCCGAGCTTATAAAACTTGTGATCAGTCAGTTGTACACACATAAGTCCAGGTCCCGAGCTTATAAAACTTGAGATCAGTCAGTTGTACACACATTAGTCCAGGTCCCGAGCTTATAAAACTTGTGATCAGTCAGCTGTACACACATTAGTCCAGGTCCCGAGCTTATAAAACTTGTGATCAGTCAGTTGTACACACATTAGTCCAGGTCCCGAGCTTATAAAACTTGAGATCAGTCAGCTGTACACACATTAGTCTAGGTCCCGAGCTTATAAAACTTGAGATCAGTCAGTTGTACACACATTAGTCCAGGTCCCGAGCTTATAAAACTTGAGATCAGTCAGTTGTACACACATTAGTCCAGGTCCCGAGCTTATAAAACTTGAGATCAGTCAGTTGTACACACATTAGTCCAGGTCCCGAGCTTATAAAACTTGAGATCAGTCAGTTGTACACACATTAGTCCAGGCCCCGAGCTTATAAAACTTGAGATCAGTCAGTTGTACACACATTAGTCCAGGTCCCGAGCTAATAAAACTTGAGATCAGTCAGCTGTCCACACATTAGTCCAGGTCCCGAGCTAATAAAACTTGAGATCAGTCAGCTGTCCACATATTAGTCCAGGTCCCGAGCTAATAAAACTTGAGATCAGTCAGCTGTCCACACATTAGTCCAGGTCCCGAGCTTATAAAACTTGAGATCAGTCAGCTGTACACACATTAGTCCAGGTCCCGAGCTTATAAAACTTGAGATCAGTCAGCTGTCCACATATTAGTCCAGGTCCCGAGCTAATAAAACTTGAGATCAGTCAGCTGTCCACACATTAGTCCAGGTCCCGAGCTTATAAAACTTGAGATCAGTCAGTTGTACACACATTAGTCCAGGTCCCGAGCTTATAAAACTTGAGATCAGTCAGCTGTACACACATTAGTCCAGGTCCCGAGCTTATAAAACTTGAGATCAGTCAGTTATACACACATTAGTCCAGGTCCCGAGCTTATAAAACTTGAGATCAGTCAGCTGTACACACATTAGTCCAGGTCCCGAGCTTATAAAACTTGAGATCAGTCAGTTGTACACACATTAGTCCAGGTCCCGAGCTTATAAAACTTGAGATCAGTCAGCTGTTCACACATTAGTCCAGGTCCCGAGCTTACAACACTTGAGATCAGTCAGCTGTTCACACATTAGTCCAGGTCCCGGGCTTATAAAACTTGAGATCAGTCAGCTGTCCACACATTAGTCCAGGTCCCGAGCTTATAAAACTTGAGATCAGTCAGCTGTTCACACATTAGTCCAGGTCCCGAGCTTATAAAACTTGAGATCAGTCAGCTGTTCACACATTAGTCCAGGTCCCGAGCTTATAAAACTTGAGATCAGTCAGCTGTTCACACATTAGTCCAGGTCCCGAGCTTATAAAACTTGAGATCAGTCAGCTGTTCACACATTAGTCCAGGTCCCGAGCTTATAAAACTTGAGATCAGTCAGCTGTTCACACATTAGTCCAGGTCCCGAGCTTATAAAACTTGAGATCAGTCAGTTGTACACACATTAGTCCAGGTCCCGAGCTTATAAAACTTGAGATCAGTCAGTTATACACACATTAGTCCAGGTCCCGAGCTTATAAAACTTGAGATCAGTCAGTTATACACACATTAGTCCAGGTCCCGAGCTTATAAAACTTGATATCAGTCAGCTGTACACACATTAGTCCAGGTCCCGAGCTTATAAAACTTGAGATCAGTCAGCTGTTCACACATTAGTCCAGGTCACAAGCTTATAAAACTTGAGATCAGTCAGTTGCACACACACTAGTCCAGGTCACAAGCTTATAAAACTTGAGATCAGTCAGTTGTACACACATTAGTCCAGGTCCCGAGCTTATAAAACTTGAGATCAGTCAGCTGTTCACACATTAGTCCAGGTCACAAGCTTATAAAACTTGAGATCAGTCAGTTGCACACACAGTAGTCCAGGTCACAAGCTTATAAAACTTGAGATCAGTCAGTTGTACACACATTAGTCCAGGTCCCGAGCTTATAAAACTTGAGATCAGTCAGTTATACACACATTAGTCCAGGTCCCGAGCTTATAAAACTTGAGATCAGTCAGTTGTACACACATAAGTCCAGGTCCCGAGCTTATAAAACTTGAGATCAGTCAGTTGTACACACATTAGTCCAGGTCCCGAGCTTATAAAACTTGAGATCAGTCAGCTGTACACACATTAGTCCAGGTCCCGAGCTTATAAAACTTGAGATCAGTCAGTTGTACACACATTAGTCCAGGTCCCGAGCTTATAAAACTTGAGATCAGTCAGCTGTCCACACATTAGTCCAGGTCCCGAGCTTATAAAACTTGAGATCAGTCAGCTGTACACACATTAGTCCAGGTCCCGAGCTTATAAAACTTGAGATCAGTCAGCTGTACACACATTAGTCCAGGTCCCGAGCTTATAAAACTTGAGATCAGTCAGCTGTCCACACATTAGTCCAGGTCCCGAGCTTATAAAACTTGAGATCAGTCAGCTGTACACACATTAGTCCAGGTCCCGAGCTTATAAAACTTGAGATCAGTCAGCTGTACACACATTAGTCCAGGTCCCGAGCTTATAAAACTTGAGATCAGTCAGTTGTACACACATTAGTCCAGGACCCGAGCTTATAAAACTTGTGATCAGTCAGCTGTACACACATTAGTCCAGGTCCCGAGCTTATAAAACTTGAGATCAGTCAGTTGTACACACATTAGTCCAGGTCCCGAGCTTATAAAACTTGAGATCAGTCAGTTGTACACACATTAGTCCAGGTCCCGAGCTTATAAAACTTGAGATCAGTCAGTTGTACACACATTAGTCCAGGTCCCGAGCTTATAAAACTTGAGATCAGTCAGCTGTACACACATTAGTCCAGGTCCCGAGCTTATAAAACTTGAGATCAGTCAGCTGTCCACACATTAGTCCAGGTCCCGAGCTTATAAAACTTGTGATCAGTCAGTTGTACACACATAAGTCCAGGTCCCGAGCTTATAAAACTTGAGATCAGTCAGCTGTACACACATTAGTCCAGGTCCCGAGCTTATAAAACTTGAGATCAGTCAGTTGTACACACATTAGTCCAGGTCCCGAGCTTATAAAACTTGAGATCAGTCAGTTGTACACACATTAGTCCATGTCCCGAGCTTATAAAACTTGAGATCAGTCAGTTGTACACACATTAGTCCAGGTCCCGAGCTTATAAAACTTGAGATCAGTCAGCTGTACACACATTAGTCCAGGTCCCGAGCTTATAAAACTTGAGATCAGTCAGCTGTCCACACATTAGTCCAGGTCCCGAGCTTATAAAACTTGTGATCAGTCAGTTGTACACACATAAGTCCAGGTCCCGAGCTTATAAAACTTGAGATCAGTCAGTTGTACACACATTAGTCCAGGTCCCGAGCTTATAAAACTTGTGATCAGTCAGCTGTACACACATTAGTCCAGGCCCCGAGCTTATAAAACTTGAGATCAGTCAGTTGTACACACATTAGTCCAGGTCCCGAGCTAATAAAACTTGAGATCAGTCAGCTGTCCACACATTAGTCCAGGTCCCGAGCTAATAAAACTTGAGATCAGTCAGCTGTCCACATATTAGTCCAGGTCCCGAGCTAATAAAACTTGAGATCAGTCAGCTGTCCACACATTAGTCCAGGTCCCGAGCTTATAAAACTTGAGATCAGTCAGCTGTACACACATTAGTCCAGGTCCCGAGCTTATAAAACTTGAGATCAGTCAGCTGTCCACATATTAGTCCAGGTCCCGAGCTAATAAAACTTGAGATCAGTCAGCTGTCCACACATTAGTCCAGGTCCCGAGCTTATAAAACTTGAGATCAGTCAGTTGTACACACATTAGTCCAGGTCCCGAGCTTATAAAACTTGAGATCAGTCAGCTGTACACACATTAGTCCAGGTCCCGAGCTTATAAAACTTGAGATCAGTCAGTTATACACACATTAGTCCAGGTCCCGAGCTTATAAAACTTGAGATCAGTCAGCTGTACACACATTAGTCCAGGTCCCGAGCTTATAAAACTTGAGATCAGTCAGTTGTACACACATTAGTCCAGGTCCCGAGCTTATAAAACTTGAGATCAGTCAGCTGTTCACACATTAGTCCAGGTCCCGAGCTTACAAAACTTGAGATCAGTCAGCTGTTCACACATTAGTCCAGGTCCCGGGCTTATAAAACTTGAGATCAGTCAGCTGTCCACACATTAGTCCAGGTCCCGAGCTTATAAAACTTGAGATCAGTCAGCTGTTCACACATTAGTCCAGGTCCCGAGCTTATAAAACTTGAGATCAGTCAGCTGTTCACACATTAGTCCAGGTCCCGAGCTTATAAAACTTGAGATCAGTCAGCTGTTCACACATTAGTCCAGGTCACAAGCTTATAAAACTTGAGATCAGTCAGTTGCACACACAGTAGTCCAGGTCACAAGCTTATAAAACTTGAGATCAGTCAGTTGTACACACATTAGTCCAGGTCCCGAGCTTATAAAACTTGAGATCAGTCAGTTATACACACATTAGTCCAGGTCCCGAGCTTATAAAACTTGAGATCAGTCAGTTGTACACACATTAGTCCAGGTCCCGAGCTTATAAAACTTGAGATCAGTCAGTTGTACACACATTAGTCCAGGTCCCGAGCTTATAAAACTTGAGATCAGTCAGCTGTACACACATTAGTCCAGGTCCCGAGCTTATAAAACTTGAGATCAGTCAGTTGTACACACATTAGTCCAGGTCCCGAGCTTATAAAACTTGAGATCAGTCAGCTGTCCACACATTAGTCCAGGTCCCGAGCTTATAAAACTTGAGATCAGTCAGCTGTACACATATTAGTCCAGGTCCCGAGCTTATAAAACTTGAGATCAGTCAGCTGTACACACATTAGTCCAGGTCCCGAGCTTATAAAACTTGAGATCAGTCAGCTGTCCACACATTAGTCCAGGTCCCGAGCTTATAAAACTTGAGATCAGTCAGCTGTACACACATTAGTCCAGGTCCCGAGCTTATAAAACTTGAGATCAGTCAGCTGTACACACATTAGTCCAGGTCCCGAGCTTATAAAACTTGAGATCAGTCAGTTGTACACACATTAGTCCAGGTCCCGAGCTTATAAAACTTGTGATCAGTCAGCTGTACACACATTAGTCCAGGTCCCGAGCTTATAAAACTTGAGATCAGTCAGTTGTACACACATTAGTCCAGGTCCCGAGCTTATAAAACTTGAGATCAGTCAGTTGTACACACATTAGTCCAGGTCCCGAGCTTATAAAACTTGAGATCAGTCAGTTGTACACACATTAGTCCAGGTCCCGAGCTTATAAAACTTGAGATCAGTCAGCTGTACACACATTAGTCCAGGTCCCGAGCTTATAAAACTTGAGATCAGTCAGCTGTCCACACATTAGTCCAGGTCCCGAGCTTATAAAACTTGTGATCAGTCAGTTGTACACACATAAGTCCAGGTCCCGAGCTTATAAAACTTGAGATCAGTCAGCTGTACACACATTAGTCCAGGTCCCGAGCTTATAAAACTTGAGATCAGTCAGTTGTACACACATTAGTCCAGGTCCCGAGCTTATAAAACTTGAGATCAGTCAGTTGTACACACATTAGTCCAGGTCCCGAGCTTATAAAACTTGAGATCAGTCAGTTGTACACACATTAGTCCAGGTCCCGAGCTTATAAAACTTGAGATCAGTCAGCTGTACACACATTAGTCCAGGTCCCGAGCTTATAAAACTTGAGATCAGTCAGCTGTCCACACATTAGTCCAGGTCCCGAGCTTATAAAACTTGAGATCAGTCAGTTGTACACACATTAGTCCAGGTCCCGAGCTTATAAAACTTGAGATCAGTCAGCTGTCCACACATTAGTCCAGGTCCCGAGCTTATAAAACTTGAGATCAGTCAGCTGTACACACATTAGTCCAGGTCCCGAGCTTATAAAACTTGAGATCAGTCAGCTGTACACACATTAGTCCAGGTCCCGAGCTTATAAAACTTGAGATCAGTCAGCTGTCCACACATTAGTCCAGGTCCCGAGCTTATAAAACTTGAGATCAGTCAGCTGTACACACATTAGTCCAGGTCCCGAGCTTATAAAACTTGAGATCAGTCAGCTGTACACACATTAGTCCAGGTCCCGAGCTTATAAAACTTGAGATCAGTCAGTTGTACACACATTAGTCCAGGTCCCGAGCTTATAAAACTTGTGATCAGTCAGTTGTACACACATTAGTCCAGGTCCCGAGCTTATAAAACTTGAGATCAGTCAGTTGTACACACATTAGTCCAGGTCCCGAGCTTATAAAACTTGAGATCAGTCAGTTGTACACACATTAGTCCAGGTCCCGAGCTTATAAAACTTGAGATCAGTCAGTTGTACACACATTAGTCCAGGTCCCGAGCTTATAAAACTTGAGATCAGTCAGTTGTACACACATTAGTCCAGGTCCCGAGCTTATAAAACTTGAGATCAGTCAGCTGTACACACATTAGTCCAGGTCCCGAGCTTATAAAACTTGAGATCAGTCAGCTGTCCACACATTAGTCCAGGTCCCGAGCTTATAAAACTTGTGATCAGTCAGTTGTACACACATAAGTCCAGGTCCCGAGCTTATAAAACTTGAGATCAGTCAGTTGTACACACATTAGTCCAGGTCCCGAGCTTATAAAACTTGTGATCAGTCAGCTGTACACACATTAGTCCAGGTCCCGAGCTTATAAAACTTGTGATCAGTCAGTTGTACACACATTAGTCCAGGTCCCGAGCTTATAAAACTTGAGATCAGTCAGCTGTACACACATTAGTCTAGGTCCCGAGCTTATAAAACTTGAGATCAGTCAGTTGTACACACATTAGTCCAGGTCCCGAGCTTATAAAACTTGAGATCAGTCAGTTGTACACACATTAGTCCAGGTCCCGAGCTTATAAAACTTGAGATCAGTCAGTTGTACACACATTAGTCCAGGTCCCGAGCTTATAAAACTTGAGATCAGTCAGTTGTACACACATTAGTCCAGGCCCCGAGCTTATAAAACTTGAGATCAGTCAGTTGTACACACATTAGTCCAGGTCCCGAGCTAATAAAACTTGAGATCAGTCAGCTGTCCACACATTAGTCCAGGTCCCGAGCTAATAAAACTTGAGATCAGTCAGCTGTCCACATATTAGTCCAGGTCCCGAGCTAATAAAACTTGAGATCAGTCAGCTGTCCACACATTAGTCCAGGTCCCGAGCTTATAAAACTTGAGATCAGTCAGCTGTACACACATTAGTCCAGGTCCCGAGCTTATAAAACTTGAGATCAGTCAGCTGTCCACATATTAGTCCAGGTCCCGAGCTAATAAAACTTGAGATCAGTCAGCTGTCCACACATTAGTCCAGGTCCCGAGCTTATAAAACTTGAGATCAGTCAGTTGTACACACATTAGTCCAGGTCCCGAGCTTATAAAACTTGAGATCAGTCAGCTGTACACACATTAGTCCAGGTCCCGAGCTTATAAAACTTGAGATCAGTCAGTTATACACACATTAGTCCAGGTCCCGAGCTTATAA
Organism: Lutraria lutraria; assembly: GCA_964023205.1. Classification (NCBI taxonomy): domain Eukaryota; kingdom Metazoa; phylum Mollusca; class Bivalvia; order Venerida; family Mactridae; genus Lutraria; species Lutraria lutraria. Next base: position 33,809,759 of record OZ026848.1, on the reverse strand, counting down.
AACTTGAGATCAGTCAGCTGTACACACATTAGTCCAGGTCCCGAGCTTATAAAACTTGAGATCAGTCAGTTGTACACACATTAGTCCAGGTCCCGAGCTTATAAAACTTGAGATCAGTCAGCTGTTCACACATTAGTCCAGGTCCCGAGCTTACAAAACTTGAGATCAGTCAGCTGTTCACACATTAGTCCAGGTCCCGGGCTTATAAAACTTGAGATCAGTCAGCTGTCCACACATTAGTCCAGGTCCCGAGCTTATAAAACTTGAGATCAGTCAGCTGTTCACACATTAGTCCAGGTCCCGAGCTTATAAAACTTGAGATCAGTCAGCTGTTCACACATTAGTCCAGGTCCCGAGCTTATAAAACTTGAGATCAGTCAGCTGTTCACACATTAGTCCAGGTCCCGAGCTTATAAAACTTGAGATCAGTCAGCTGTTCACACATTAGTCCAGGTCCCGAGCTTATAAAACTTGAGATCAGTCAGCTGTTCACACATTAGTCCAGGTCCCGAGCTTATAAAACTTGAGATCAGTCAGTTGTACACACATTAGTCCAGGTCCCGAGCTTATAAAACTTGAGATCAGTCAGTTATACACACATTAGTCCAGGTCCCGAGCTTATAAAACTTGAGATCAGTCAGTTATACACACATTAGTCCAGGTCCCGAGCTTATAAAACTTGATATCAGTCAGCTGTACACACATTAGTCCAGGTCCCGAGCTTATAAAACTTGAGATCAGTCAGCTGTTCACACATTAGTCCAGGTCACAAGCTTATAAAACTTGAGATCAGTCAGTTGCACACACATTAGTCCAGGTCACAAGCTTATAAAACTTGAGATCAGTCAGTTGTACACACATTAGTCCAGGTCCCGAGCTTATAAAACTTGAGATCAGTCAGCTGTTCACACATTAGTCCAGGTCACAAGCTTATAAAACTTGAGATCAGTCAGTTGCACACACAGTAGTCCAGGTCACAAGCTTATAAAACTTGAGATCAGTCAGTTGTACACACATTAGTCCAGGTCCCGAGCTTATAAAACTTGAGATCAGTCAGTTATACACACATTAGTCCAGGTCCCGAGCTTATAAAACTTGAGATCAGTCAGTTGTACACACATAAGTCCAGGTCCCGAGCTTATAAAACTTGAGATCAGTCAGTTGTACACACATTAGTCCAGGTCCCGAGCTTATAAAACTTGAGATCAGTCAGCTGTACACACATTAGTCCAGGTCCCGAGCTTATAAAACTTGAGATCAGTCAGTTGTACACACATTAGTCCAGGTCCCGAGCTTATAAAACTTGAGATCAGTCAGCTGTCCACACATTAGTCCAGGTCCCGAGCTTATAAAACTTGAGATCAGTCAGCTGTACACACATTAGTCCAGGTCCCGAGCTTATAAAACTTGAGATCAGTCAGCTGTACACACATTAGTCCAGGTCCCGAGCTTATAAAACTTGAGATCAGTCAGCTGTCCACACATTAGTCCAGGTCCCGAGCTTATAAAACTTGAGATCAGTCAGCTGTACACACATTAGTCCAGGTCCCGAGCTTATAAAACTTGAGATCAGTCAGCTGTACACACATTAGTCCAGGTCCCGAGCTTATAAAACTTGAGATCAGTCAGTTGTACACACATTAGTCCAGGTCCCGAGCTTATAAAACTTGTGATCAGTCAGCTGTACACACATTAGTCCAGGTCCCGAGCTTATAAAACTTGAGATCAGTCAGTTGTACACACATTAGTCCAGGTCCCGAGCTTATAAAACTTGAGATCAGTCAGTTGTACACACATTAGTCCAGGTCCCGAGCTTATAAAACTTGAGATCAGTCAGTTGTACACACATTAGTCCAGGTCCCGAGCTTATAAAACTTGAGATCAGTCAGCTGTACACACATTAGTCCAGGTCCCGAGCTTATAAAACTTGAGATCAGTCAGCTGTCCACACATTAGTCCAGGTCCCGAGCTTATAAAACTTGTGATCAGTCAGTTGTACACACATAAGTCCAGGTCCCGAGCTTATAAAACTTGAGATCAGTCAGCTGTACACACATTAGTCCAGGTCCCGAGCTTATAAAACTTGAGATCAGTCAGTTGTACACACATTAGTCCAGGTCCCGAGCTTATAAAACTTGAGATCAGTCAGTTGTACACACATTAGTCCATGTCCCGAGCTTATAAAACTTGAGATCAGTCAGTTGTACACACATTAGTCCAGGTCCCGAGCTTATAAAACTTGAGATCAGTCAGCTGTACACACATTAGTCCAGGTCCCGAGCTTATAAAACTTGAGATCAGTCAGCTGTCCACACATTAGTCCAGGTCCCGAGCTTATAAAACTTGTGATCAGTCAGTTGTACACACATAAGTCCAGGTCCCGAGCTTATAAAACTTGAGATCAGTCAGTTGTACACACATTAGTCCAGGTCCCGAGCTTATAAAACTTGTGATCAGTCAGCTGTACACACATTAGTCCAGGTCCCGAGCTTATAAAACTTGTGATCAGTCAGTTGTACACACATTAGTCCAGGTCCCGAGCTTATAAAACTTGAGATCAGTCAGCTGTACACACATTAGTCCAGGTCCCGAGCTTATAAAACTTGAGATCAGTCAGTTGTACACACATTAGTCCAGGTCCCGAGCTTATAAAACTTGAGATCAGTCAGTTGTACACACATTAGTCCAGGTCCCGAGCTTATAAAACTTGAGATCAGTCAGTTGTACACACATAAGTCCAGGTCCCGAGCTTATAAAACTTGAGATCAGTCAGTTGTACACACATTAGTCCAGGTCCCGAGCTTATAAAACTTGAGATCAGTCAGTTGTACACACATTAGTCCAGGTCCCGAGCTTATAAAACTTGAGATCAGTCAGTTGTACACACATTAGTCCAGGTCCCGAGCTTATAAAACTTGAGATCAGTCAGTTGTGCACACATTAGTCCAGGTCCCGAGCTTATAAAACTTGAGATCAGTCAGTTGTACACACATTAGTCCAGGTCCCGAGCTTATAAAACTTGAGATCAGTCAGTTGTACACACATTAGTCCAAGTCCCGAGCTTATAAAACTTGAGATCAGTCAGTTGTACACACATTAGTCCAGGTCACAAGCTTATAAAACTTCAGATCAGTCAGTTGTACACGCATTTGTCCAGGTCACAAGCTTATAAAACTTGAGATCAGTCAGTTGTACACACATTAGTCCAGGTCCCGAGCTTATAAAACTTGAGATCAGTCAGCTGTACACACATTAGTCCAGGTCCCGAGCTTATAAAACTTGAGATCAGTCAGCTGTACACACATTAGTCCAGGTCCCGAGCTTATAAAACTTGAGATCAGTCAGTTGCACACACATTAGTCCAGGTCCCGAGCTTATAAAACTTGAGATCAGTCAGCTGTTCACACATTAGTCCAGGTCCCGAGCTTATAAAACTTGAGATCAGTCAGCTGTACACACATTAGTCCAGGTCCCGAGCTTATAAAACTTGAGATCAGTCAGTTATACACACATTAGTCCAGGTCCCGAGCTTATAAAACTTGAGATCAGTCAGTTGTACACACATTAGTCCAGGCCCCGAGCTTATAAAACTTGAGATCAGTCAGTTGTACACACATTAGTCCAGGTCCCGAGCTAATAAAACTTGAGATCAGTCAGCTGTCCACACATTAGTCCAGGTCCCGAGCTAATAAAACTTGAGATCAGTCAGCTGTCCACATATTAGTCCAGGTCCCGAGCTAATAAAACTTGAGATCAGTCAGCTGTCCACACATTAGTCCAGGTCCCGAGCTTATAAAACTTGAGATCAGTCAGCTGTACACACATTAGTCCAGGTCCCGAGCTTATAAAACTTGAGATCAGTCAGCTGTCCACATATTAGTCCAGGTCCCGAGCTAATAAAACTTGAGATCAGTCAGCTGTCCACACATTAGTCCAGGTCCCGAGCTTATAAAACTTGAGATCAGTCAGTTGTACACACATTAGTCCAGGTCCCGAGCTTATAAAACTTGAGATCAGTCAGCTGTACACACATTAGTCCAGGTCCCGAGCTTATAAAACTTGAGATCAGTCAGTTATACACACATTAGTCCAGGTCCCGAGCTTATAAAACTTGAGATCAGTCAGCTGTACACACATTAGTCCAGGTCCCGAGCTTATAAAACTTGAGATCAGTCAGTTGTACACACATTAGTCCAGGTCCCGAGCTTATAAAACTTGAGATCAGTCAGCTGTTCACACATTAGTCCAGGTCCCGAGCTTACAAAACTTGAGATCAGTCAGCTGTTCACACATTAGTCCAGGTCCCGGGCTTATAAAACTTGAGATCAGTCAGCTGTCCACACATTAGTCCAGGTCCCGAGCTTATAAAACTTGAGATCAGTCAGCTGTTCACACATTAGTCCAGGTCCCGAGCTTATAAAACTTGAGATCAGTCAGCTGTACACACATTAGTCCAGGTCCCGAGCTTATAAAACTTGAGATCAGTCAGCTGTTCACACATTAGTCCAGGTCCCGAGCTTATAAAACTTGAGATCAGTCAGCTGTTCACACATTAGTCCAGGTCCCGAGCTTATAAAACTTGAGATCAGTCAGCTGTTCACACATTAGTCCAGGTCCCGAGCTTATAAAACTTGAGATCAGTCAGTTGTACACACATTAGTCCAGGTCCCGAGCTTATAAAACTTGAGATCAGTCAGTTATACACACATTAGTCCAGGTCCCGAGCTTATAAAACTTGAGATCAGTCAGTTATACACACATTAGTCCAGGTCCCGAGCTTATAAAACTTGAGATCAGTCAGCTGTACACACATTAGTCCAGGTCCCGAGCTTATAAAACTTGAGATCAGTCAGCTGTTCACACATTAGTCCAGGTCACAAGCTTATAAAACTTGAGATCAGTCAGTTGCACACACATTAGTCCAGGTCACAAGCTTATAAAACTTGAGATCAGTCAGTTGTACACACATTAGTCCAGGTCCCGAGCTTATAAAACTTGAGATCAGTCAGCTGTTCACACATTAGTCCAGGTCACAAGCTTATAAAACTTGAGATCAGTCAGTTGCACACACAGTAGACCAGGTCACAAGCTTATAAAACTTGAGATCAGTCAGTTGTACACACATTAGTCCAGGTCCCGAGCTTATAAAACTTGAGATCAGTCAGTTGTACACACATTAGTCCAGGTCCCGAGCTTATAAAACTTGTGATCAGTCAGCTGTACACACATTAGTCCAGGTCCCGAGCTTATAAAACTTGAGATCAGTCAGTTGTACACACATTAGTCCAGGTCCCGAGCTTATAAAACTTGAGATCAGTCAGTTGTACACACATTAGTCCAGGTCCCGAGCTTATAAAACTTGAGATCAGTCAGTTGTACACACATTAGTCCAGGTCCCGAGCTTATAAAACTTGAGATCAGTCAGCTGTACACACATTAGTCCAGGTCCCGAGCTTATAAAACTTGAGATCAGTCAGCTGTCCACACATTAGTCCAGGTCCCGAGCTTATAAAACTTGTGATCAGTCAGTTGTACACACATAAGTCCAGGTCCCGATCTTATAAAACTTGAGATCAGTCAGTTGTACACACATTAGTCCAGGTCCCGAGCTTATAAAACTTGTGATCAGTCAGCTGTACACACATTAGTCCAGGTCCCGAGCTTATAAAACTTGTGATCAGTCAGTTGTACACACATTAGTCCAGGTCCCGAGCTTATAAAACTTGAGATCAGTCAGCTGTACACACATTAGTCCAGGTCCCGAGCTTATAAAACTTGAGATCAGTCAGTTGTACACACATTAGTCCAGGTCCCGAGCTTATAAAACTTGAGATCAGTCAGTTGTACACACATTAGTCCAGGTCCCGAGCTTATAAAACTTGAGATCAGTCAGTTGTACACACATTAGTCCAGGTCCCGAGCTTATAAAACTTGAGATCAGTCAGTTGTACACACATTAGTCCAGGTCCCGAGCTTATAAAACTTGAGATCAGTCAGTTGTACACACATTAGTCCAGGTCCCGAGCTTATAAAACTTGAGATCAGTCAGTTGTACACACATTAGTCCAGGTCCCGAGCTTATAAAACTTGAGATCAGTCAGTTGTACACACATTAGTCCAGGTCCCGAGCTTATAAAACTTGAGATCAGTCAGTTGTACACACATTAGTCCAGGTCCCGAGCTTATAAAACTTGAGATCAGTCAGTTGTACACACATTAGTCCAAGTCCCGAGCTTATAAAACTTGAGATCAGTCAGTTGTACACACATTAGTCCAGGTCACAAGCTTATAAAACTTCAGATCAGTCAGTTGTACACGCATTTGTCCAGGTCACAAGCTTATAAAACTTGAGATCAGTCAGTTGTACACACATTAGTCCAGGTCCCGAGCTTATAAAACTTGAGATCAGTCAGTTGTACACACATTAGTCCAGGTCCCGAGCTTATAAAACTTGAGATCAGTCAGCTGTACACACATTAGTCCAGGTCCCGAGCTTATAAAACTTGAGATCAGTCAGTTGCACACACATTAGTCCAGGTCCCGAGCTTATAAAACTTGAGATCAGTCAGCTGTTCACACATTAGTCCAGGTCCCGAGCTTATAAAACTTGAGATCAGTCAGCTGTACACACATTAGTCCAGGTCCCGAGCTTATAAAACTTGAGATCAGTCAGTTATACACACATTAGTCCAGGTCCCGAGCTTATAAAACTTGAGATCAGTCAGTTGTACACACATGAGTCCAGGCCCCGAGCTTATAAAACTTGAGATCAGTCAGTTGTACACACATTAGTCCAGGTCCCGAGCTAATAAAACTTGAGATCAGTCAGCTGTCCACACATTAGTCCAGGTCCCGAGCTAATAAAACTTGAGATCAGTCAGCTGTCCACATATTAGTCCAGGTCCCGAGCTAATAAAACTTGAGATCAGTCAGCTGTCCACACATTAGTCCAGGTCCCGAGCTTATAAAACTTGAGATCAGTCAGCTGTACACACATTAGTCCAGGTCCCGAGCTTATAAAACTTGATATCAGTCAGCTGTCCACATATTAGTCCAGGTCCCGAGCTAATAAAACTTGAGATCAGTCAGCTGTCCACACATTAGTCCAGGTCCCGAGCTTATAAAACTTGAGATCAGTCAGTTGTACACACATTAGTCCAGGTCCCGAGCTTATAAAACTTGAGATCAGTCAGCTGTACACACATTAGTCCAGGTCCCGAGCTTATAAAACTTGAGATCAGTCAGTTATACACACATTAGTCCAGGTCCCGAGCTTATAAAACTTGAGATCAGTCAGCTGTACACACATTAGTCCAGGTCCCGAGCTTATAAAACTTGAGATCAGTCAGTTGTACACACATTAGTCCAGGTCCCGAGCTTATAAAACTTGAGATCAGTCAGCTGTTCACACATTAGTCCAGGTCCCGAGCTTACAAAACTTGAGATCAGTCAGCTGTTCACACATTAGTCCAGGTCCCGGGCTTATAAAACTTGAGATCAGTCAGCTGTCCACACATTAGTCCAGGTCCCGAGCTTATAAAACTTGAGATCAGTCAGCTGTTCACACATTAGTCCAGGTCCCGAGCTTATAAAACTTGAGATCAGTCAGCTGTTCACACATTAGTCCAGGTCCCGAGCTTATAAAACTTGAGATCAGTCAGCTGTTCACACATTAGTCCAGGTCCCGAGCTTATAAAACTTGAGATCAGTCAGCTGTTCACACATTAGTCCAGGTCCCGAGCTTATAAAACTTGAGATCAGTCAGCTGTTCACACATTAGTCCAGGTCCCGAGCTTATAAAACTTGAGATCAGTCAGCTGTTCACACATTAGTCCAGGTCCCGAGCTAATAAAACTTGAGATCAGTCAGCTGTTCACACATTAGTCCAGGTCCCGAGCTTATAAAACTTGAGATCAGTCAGCTGTACACACATTAGTCCAGGTCCCGAGCTTATAAAACTGGAGATCAGTCAGCTGTTCACACATTAGTCCAGGTCCCGAGCTTATAAAACTTGAGATCAGTCAGCTGTACACACATTAGTCCAGGTCCCGAGCTTATAAAACTGGAGATCAGTCAGCTGTTCACACATTAGTCCAGGTCCCGAGCTTATAAAACTTGAGATCAGTCAGCTGTTCACACATTAGTCCAGGTCCCGAGCTTATAAAACTTGAGATCAGTCAGCTGTTTACACATTAGTCCAGGTCACAAGCTTATAAAACTTGAGATCAGTCAGCTGTACACACATTAGTCCAGGTCACAAGCTTATAAAACTTGAGATCAGTCAGCTGTACACACATTAGTCCAGGTCCCGAGCTTATAAAACTTGAGATCAGTCAGCTGTACACACATTAGTCCAGGTCCCGAGCTTATAAAACTTGAGATCAGTCAGCTGTACACACATAAGTCCAGGTCCCGAGCTTATAAAACTTGAGACCAGTCAGTTATACACACATTAGTCCAGGTCCCGAGCTTATAAAACTTGAGATCAGTCAGTTATACACACATTAGTCAAGGTCCCGAGCTTATAAAACTTGAGATCAGTCAGTTATACACACATTAGTCCAGGTCCCGAGCTTATAAAACTTGAGATCAGTCAGCTGTCCACACATTAGTCCAGGTCCCGAGCTTATAAAACTTGAGATCAGTCAGCTGTACACACATTAGTCCAGGTCCCGAGCTTATAAAACTTGAGATCAGTCAGCTGTACACACATTAGTCCAGGTCCCGAGCTTATAAAACTTGAGATCAGTCAGCTGTACACATATTAGTCCAGGTCCCGAGCTTATAAAACTTGAGATCAGTCAGCTGTACACACATTAGTCCAGGTCCCGAGCTTATAAAACTTAAGATCAGTCAGCTGTACACACATTAGTCCAGGTCCCGAGCTTATAAAACTTGAGATCAGTCAGCTGAACACACATTAGTCCAGGTCCCGAGCTTATAAAACTTGAGATCAGTCAGCTGTCCACACATTAGTCCAGGTCCCGAGCTTATAAAACTTGAGATCAGTCAGCTGTACACACATTAGTCCAGGTCCCGAGCTTATAAAACTTGAGATCAGTCAGCTGTACACACATTAGTCCAGGTCCCGAGCTTATAAAACTTGAGATCAGTCAGCTGTACACACATTAGTCCAGGTCCCGAGCTTATAAAACTTGAGATCAGTCAGCTGTCCACACATTAGTCCAGGTCCCGAGCTTATAAAACTTGAGATCAGTCAGCTGTACACACATTAGTCCAGGTCCCGAGCTTATAAAACTTGAGATCAGTCAGCTGTACACACATTAGTCCAGGTCCCGAGCTTATAAAACTTGAGATCAGTCAGCTGTACACACATTAGTCCAGGTCCCGAGCTTATAAAACTTGAGATCAGTCAGCTGTACACACATTAGTCCAGGTCCCGAGCTTATAAAACTTGAGATCAGTCAGCTGTCCACACATTAGTCCAGGTCACAAGCTTATAAAACTTGAGATCAGTCAGCTGTACAAACATTAGTCCAGGTCCCGAGCTTATAAAACTTGAGATCAGTCAGCTGTACACACATTAGTCCAGGTCCCGAGCTTATAAAACTGGAGATCAGTCAGCTGTACACACATTAGTCCAGGTCCCGAGCTTATAAAACTTGAGATCAGTCAGTTATACACACATTAGTCCAGGTCCCGAGCTTATAAAACTTGAGATCAGTCAGTTATACACACATTAGTCCAGGTCCCGAGCTTATAAAACTTGAGATCAGTCAGTTATACACACATTAGTCCAGGTCCCGAGCTTATAAAACTTGTGATCAGTCAGTTGTACACACATTAGTCCAGGTCCCAAGCTTATAAAACTTGAGATCAATCAGTTGTACACACATTAGTCCAGGCCCCGAGCTTATAAAACTTGAGATCAGTCAGTTGTACACACATTAGTCCAGGTCCCGAGCTTATAAAACTTGAGATCAGTCAGTTGTACACACATTAGTCCAGGTCCCGAGCTTATAAAACTTGAGATCAGTCAGCTGTCCACACATTAGTCCAGGTCCCGAGCTTATAAAACTTGAGATCAGTCAGTTATACACACATTAGTCCAGGTCCCGAGCTTATAAAACTTGAGATCAGTCAGCTGTTCACACATTAGTCCAGGTCCCGAGCTTATAAAACTTGAGATCAGTCAGTTGTACACACATTAGTCCAGGTCCCGAGCTTATAAAACTTGAGATCAGTCAGCTGTACACACATTAGTCCAGGTCCCGAGCTTATAAAACTTGAGATCAGTCAGTTATACACACATTAGTCCAGGTCCCGAGCTTATAAAACTTGAGATCAGTCAGCTGTACACACATTAGTCCAGGTCCCGAGCTTATAAAACTTGAGATCAGTCAGTTGTACACACATTAGTCCAGGTCCCGAGCTTATAAAACTTGAGATCAGTCAGCTGTTCACACATTAGTCCAGGTCCCGAGCTTACAAAACTTGAGATCAGTCAGCTGTTCACACATTAGTCCAGGTCCCGGGCTTATAAAACTTGAGATCAGTCAGCTGTCCACACATTAGTCCAGGTCCCGAGCTTATAAAACTTGAGATCAGTCAGCTGTTCACACATTAGTCCAGGTCCCGAGCTTATAAAACTTGAGATCAGTCAGCTGTTCACACATTAGTCCAGGTCCCGAGCTTATAAAACTTGAGATCAGTCAGCTGTTCACACATTAGTCCAGGTCCCGAGCTTATAAAACTTGAGATCAGTCAGCTGTTCACACATTAGTCCAGGTCCCGAGCTTATAAAACTTGAGATCAGTCAGCTGTTCACACATTAGTCCAGGTCCCGAGCTTATAAAACTTGAGATCAGTCAGCTGTTCACACATTAGTCCAGGTCCCGAGCTAATAAAACTTGAGATCAGTCAGCTTTTCACACATTAGTCCAGGTCCCGAGCTTATAAAACTTGAGATCAGTCAGCTGTACACACATTAGTCCAGGTCCCGAGCTTATAAAACTGGAGATCAGTCAGCTGTTCACACATTAGTCCAGGTCCCGAGCTTATAAAACTTGAGATCAGTCAGCTGTTCACACATTAGTCCAGGTCCCGAGCTTATAAAACTTGAGATCAGTCAGCTGTTCACACATTAGTCCAGGTCACAAGCTTATAAAACTTGAGATCAGTCAGCTGTACACACATTAGTCCAGGTCACAAGCTTATAAAACTTGAGATCAGTCAGCTGTACACACATTAGTCCAGGTCCCGAGCTTATAAAACTTGAGATCAGTCAGCTGTACACACATTAGTCCAGGTCCCGAGCTTATAAAACTTGAGATCAGTCAGCTGTACACACATTAGTCCAGGTCCCGAGCTTATAAAACTTGAGATCAGTCAGTTATACACACATTAGTCCAGGTCCCGAGCTTATAAAACTTGAGATCAGTCAGTTATACACACATTAGTCCAGGTCCCGAGCTTATAAAACTTGAGATCAGTCAGTTATACACACATTAGTCCAGGTCCCGAGCTTATAAAACTTGAGATCAGTCAGCTGTCCACACATTAGTCCAGGTCCCGAGCTTATAAAACTTGAGATCAGTCAGCTGTACACACATTAGTCCAGGTCCCGAGCTTATAAAACTTGAGATCAGTCAGCTGTACACACATTAGTCCAGGTCCCGAGCTTATAAAACTTGAGATCAGTCAGCTGTACACACATTAGTCCAGGTCCCGAGCTTATAAAACTTGAGATCAGTCAGCTGTACACATATTAGTCCAGGTCCCGAGCTTATAAAACTTGAGATCAGTCAGCTGTACACACATTAGTCCAGGTCCCGAGCTTATAAAACTTGAGATCAGTCAGCTGTTCACACATTAGTCCAGGTCCCGAGCTTATAAAACTTGAGATCAGTCAGCTGTTCACACATTAGTCCAGGTCCCGAGCTAATAAAACTTGAGATCAGTCAGCTGTTCACACATTAGTCCAGGTCCCGAGCTTATAAAACTTGAGATCAGTCAGCTGTACACACATTAGTCCAGGTCCCGAGCTTATAAAACTGGAGATCAGTCAGCTGTTCACACATTAGTCCAGGTCCCGAGCTTATAAAACTTGAGATCAGTCAGCTGTTCACACATTAGTCCAGGTCCCGAGCTTATAAAACTTGAGATCAGTCAGCTGTTCACACATTAGTCCAGGTCACAAGCTTATAAAACTTGAGATCAGTCAGCTGTCCACACATTAGTCCAGGTCCCGAGCTTATAAAACTTGAGATCAGTCAGCTGTACACACATTAGTCCAGGTCCCGAGCTTATAAAACTTGAGATCAGTCAGCTGTACACACATTAGTCCAGGTCCCGAGCTTATAAAACTTGAGATCAGTCAGCTGTACACATATTAGTCCAGGTCCCGAGCTTATAAAACTTGAGATCAGTCAGCTGTACACACATTAGTCCAGGTCCCGAGCTTATAAAACTTAAGATCAGTCAGCTGTACACACATTAGTCCAGGTCCCGAGCTTATAAAACTTGAGATCAGTCAGCTGAACACACATTAGTCCAGGTCCCGAGCTTATAAAACTTGAGATCAGTCAGCTGTACACACATTAGTCCAGGTCCCGAGCTTATAAAACTTGAGATCAGTCAGCTGTCCACACATTAGTCCAGGTCACAAGCTTATAAAACTTGAGATCAGTCAGCTGTACACACATTAGTCCAGGTCCCGAGCTTATAAAACTTGAGATCAGTCAGCTGTACACACATTAGTCCAGGTCCCGAGCTTATAAAACTGGAGATCAGTCAGCTGTACACACATTAGTCCAGGTCCCGAGCTTATAAAACTTGAGATCAGTCAGTTATACACACATTAGTCCAGGTCCCGAGCTTATAAAACTTGAGATCAGTCAGTTATACACACATTAGTCCAGGTCCCGAGCTTATAAAACTTGAGATCAGTCAGTTATACACACATTAGTCCAGGTCCCGAGCTTATAAAACTTGTGATCAGTCAGTTGTACACACATTAGTCCAGGTCCCAAGCTTATAAAACTTGAGATCAATCAGTTGTACACACATTAGTCCAGGCCCCGAGCTTATAAAACTTGAGATCAGTCAGTTATACACACATTAGTCCAGGTCCCGAGCTTATAAAACTTGAGATCAGTCAGCTGTTCACACATTAGTCCAGGTCCCGAGCTTATAAAACTTGAGATCAGTCAGTTGTACACACATTAGTCCAGGTCCCGAGCTTATAAAACTTGAGATCAGTCAGCTGTACACACATTAGTCCAGGTCCCGAGCTTATAAAACTTGAGATCAGTCAGTTATACACACATTAGTCCAGGTCCCGAGCTTATAAAACTTGAGATCAGTCAGCTGTACACACATTAGTCCAGGTCCCGAGCTTATAAAACTTGAGATCAGTCAGTTGTACACACATTAGTCCAGGTCCCGAGCTTATAAAACGTGAGATCAGTCAGCTGTTCACACATTAGTCCAGGTCCCGAGCTTACAAAACTTGAGATCAGTCAGCTGTTCACACATTAGTCCAGGTCCCGGGCTTATAAAACTTGAGATCAGTCAGCTGTCCACACATTAGTCCAGGTCCCGAGCTTATAAAACTTGAGATCAGTCAGCTGTTCACACATTAGTCCAGGTCCCGAGCTTATAAAACTTGAGATCAGTCAGCTGTTCACACATTAGTCCAGGTCCCGAGCTTATAAAACTTGAGATCAGTCAGCTGTTCACACATTAGTCCAGGTCCCGAGCTTATAAAACTTGAGATCAGTCAGCTGTTCACACATTAGTCCAGGTCCCGAGCTTATAAAACTTGAGATCAGTCAGCTGTTCACACATTAGTCCAGGTCCCGAGCTTATAAAACTTGAGATCAGTCAGCTGTTCACACATTAGTCCAGGTCCCGAGCTAATAAAACTTGAGATCAGTCAGCTTTTCACACATTAGTCCAGGTCCCGAGCTTATAAAACTTGAGATCAGTCAGCTGTACACACATTAGTCCAGGTCCCGAGCTTATAAAACTGGAGATCAGTCAGCTGTTCACACATTAGTCCAGGTCCCGAGCTTATAAAACTTGAGATCAGTCAGCTGTTCACACATTAGTCCAGGTCCCGAGCTTATAAAACTTGAGATCAGTCAGCTGTTCACACATTAGTCCAGGTCCCGAGCTTATAAAACTTGAGATCAGTCAGTTGTACACACATTAGTCCAGGTCCCGAGCTTATAAAACTTGAGATCAGTCAGTTGTACACACATTAGTCCAGGTCCCGAGCTTATAAAACTTGAGATCAGTCAGTTGTACACACATTAGTCCAGGTCCCGAGCTTATAAAACTTGAGATCAGTCAGTTGTACACACATTAGTCCAGGTCCCGAGCTTATAAAACTTGAGATCAGTCAGTTGTACACACATTAGTCCAGGTCCCGAGCTTATAAAACTTGAGATCAGTCAGTTGTACACACATTAGTCCAGGTCCCGAGCTTATAAAACTTGAGATCAGTCAGTTGTACACACATTAGTCCAGGTCCCGAGCTTATAAAACTTGAGATCAGTCAGTTGTACACACATTAGTCCAAGTCCCGAGCTTATAAAACTTGAGATCAGTCAGTTGTACACACATTAGTCCAGGTCACAAGCTTATAAAACTTCAGATCAGTCAGTTGTACACGCATTTGTCCAGGTCACAAGCTTATAAAACTTGAGATCAGTCAGTTGTACACACATTAGTCCAGGTCCCGAGCTTATAAAACTTGAGATCAGTCAGTTGTACACACATTAGTCCAGGTCCCGAGCTTATAAAACTTGAGATCAGTCAGCTGTACACACATTAGTCCAGGTCCCGAGCTTATAAAACTTGAGATCAGTCAGTTGCACACACATTAGTCCAGGTCCCGAGCTTATAAAACTTGAGATCAGTCAGCTGTTCACACATTAGTCCAGGTCCCGAGCTTATAAAACTTGAGATCAGTCAGCTGTACACACATTAGTCCAGGTCCCGAGCTTATAAAACTTGAGATCAGTCAGTTATACACACATTAGTCCAGGTCCCGAGCTTATAAAACTTGAGATCAGTCAGTTGTACACACATGAGTCCAGGCCCCGAGCTTATAAAACTTGAGATCAGTCAGTTGTACACACATTAGTCCAGGTCCCGAGCTAATAAAACTTGAGATCAGTCAGCTGTCCACACATTAGTCCAGGTCCCGAGCTAATAAAACTTGAGATCAGTCAGCTGTCCACATATTAGTCCAGGTCCCGAGCTAATAAAACTTGAGATCAGTCAGCTGTCCACACATTAGTCCAGGTCCCGAGCTTATAAAACTTGAGATCAGTCAGCTGTACACACATTAGTCCAGGTCCCGAGCTTATAAAACTTGATATCAGTCAGCTGTCCACATATTAGTCCTGGTCCCGAGCTAATAAAACTTGAGATCAGTCAGCTGTCCACACATTAGTCCAGGTCCCGAGCTTATAAAACTTGAGATCAGTCAGTTGTACACACATTAGTCCAGGTCCCGAGCTTATAAAACTTGAGATCAGTCAGCTGTACACACATTAGTCCAGGTCCCGAGCTTATAAAACTTGAGATCAGTCAGTTATACACACATTAGTCCAGGTCCCGAGCTTATAAAACTTGAGATCAGTCAGCTGTACACACATTAGTCCAGGTCCCGAGCTTATAAAACTTGAGATCAGTCAGTTGTACACACATTAGTCCAGGTCCCGAGCTTATAAAACTTGAGATCAGTCAGCTGTTCACACATTAGTCCAGGTCCCGAGCTTACAAAACTTGAGATCAGTCAGCTGTTCACACATTAGTCCAGGTCCCGGGCTTATAAAACTTGAGATCAGTCAGCTGTCCACACATTAGTCCAGGTCCCGAGCTTATAAAACTTGAGATCAGTCAGCTGTTCACACATTAGTCCAGGTCCCGAGCTTATAAAACTTGAGATCAGTCAGCTGTTCACACATTAGTCCAGGTCCCGAGCTTATAAAACTTGAGATCAGTCAGCTGTTCACACATTAGTCCAGGTCCCGAGCTTATAAAACTTGAGATCAGTCAGCTGTTCACACATTAGTCCAGGTCCCGAGCTTATAAAACTTGAGATCAGTCAGCTGTTCACACATTAGTCCAGGTCCCGAGCTTATAAAACTTGAGATCAGTCAGCTGTTCACACATTAGTCCAGGTCCCGAGCTAATAAAACTTGAGATCAGTCAGCTGTTCACACATTAGTCCAGGTCCCGAGCTTATAAAACTTGAGATCAGTCAGCTGTACACACATTAGTCCAGGTCCCGAGCTTATAAAACTGGAGATCAGTCAGCTGTTCACACATTAGTCCAGGTCCCGAGCTTATAAAACTTGAGATCAGTCAGCTGTACACACATTAGTCCAGGTCCCGAGCTTATAAAACTGGAGATCAGTCAGCTGTTCACACATTAGTCCAGGTCCCGAGCTTATAAAACTTGAGATCAGTCAGCTGTTCACACATTAGTCCAGGTCCCGAGCTTATAAAACTTGAGATCAGTCAGCTGTTCACACATTAGTCCAGGTCACAAGCTTATAAAACTTGAGATCAGTCAGCTGTACACACATTAGTCCAGGTCACAAGCTTATAAAACTTGAGATCAGTCAGCTGTACACACATTAGTCCAGGTCCCGAGCTTATAAAACTTGAGATCAGTCAGCTGTACACACATTAGTCCAGGTCCCGAGCTTATAAAACTTGAGATCAGTCAGCTGTACACACATAAGTCCAGGTCCCGAGCTTATAAAACTTGAGACCAGTCAGTTATACACACATTAGTCCAGGTCCCGAGCTTATAAAACTTGAGATCAGTCAGTTATACACACATTAGTCAAGGTCCCGAGCTTATAAAACTTGAGATCAGTCAGTTATACACACATTAGTCCAGGTCCCGAGCTTATAAAACTTGAGATCAGTCAGCTGTCCACACATTAGTCCAGGTCCCGAGCTTATAAAACTTGAGATCAGTCAGCTGTACACACATTAGTCCAGGTCCCGAGCTTATAAAACTTGAGATCAGTCAGCTGTACACACATTAGTCCAGGTCCCGAGCTTATAAAACTTGAGATCAGTCAGCTGTACACATATTAGTCCAGGTCCCGAGCTTATAAAACTTGAGATCAGTCAGCTGTACACACATTAGTCCAGGTCCCGAGCTTATAAAACTTAAGATCAGTCAGCTGTACACACATTAGTCCAGGTCCCGAGCTTATAAAACTTGAGATCAGTCAGCTGAACACACATAAGTCCAGGTCCCGAGCTTATAAAACTTGAGATCAGTCAGCTGTCCACACATTAGTCCAGGTCCCGAGCTTATAAAACTTGAGATCAGTCAGCTGTACACACATTAGTCCAGGTCCCGAGCTTATAAAACTTGAGATCAGTCAGCTGTACACACATTAGTCCAGGTCCCGAGCTTATAAAACTTGAGATCAGTCAGCTGTACACACATTAGTCCAGGTCCCGAGCTTATAAAACTTGAGATCAGTCAGCTGTCCACACATTAGTCCAGGTCCCGAGCTTATAAAACTTGAGATCAGTCAGCTGTACACACATTAGTCCAGGTCCCGAGCTTATAAAACTTGAGATCAGTCAGCTGTACACACATTAGTCCAGGTCCCGAGCTTATAAAACTTGAGATCAGTCAGCTGTACACACATTAGTCCAGGTCCCGAGCTTATAAAACTTGAGATCAGTCAGCTGTACACACATTAGTCCAGGTCCCGAGCTTATAAAACTTGAGATCAGTCAGCTGTCCACACATTAGTCCAGGTCACAAGCTTATAAAACTTGAGATCAGTCAGCTGTACAAACATTAGTCCAGGTCCCGAGCTTATAAAACTTGAGATCAGTCAGCTGTACACACATTAGTCCAGGTCCCGAGCTTATAAAACTGGAGATCAGTCAGCTGTACACACATTAGTCCAGGTCCCGAGCTTATAAAACTTGAGATCAGTCAGTTATACACACATTAGTCCAGGTCCCGAGCTTATAAAACTTGAGATCAGTCAGTTATACACACATTAGTCCAGGTCCCGAGCTTATAAAACTTGAGATCAGTCAGTTATACACACATTAGTCCAGGTCCCGAGCTTATAAAACTTGTGATCAGTCAGTTGTACACACATTAGTCCAGGTCCCAAGCTTATAAAACTTGAGATCAATCAGTTGTACACACATTAGTCCAGGCCCCGAGCTTATAAAACTTGAGATCAGTCAGTTGTACACACATTAGTCCAGGTCCCGAGCTTATAAAACTTGAGATCAGTCAGTTGTACACACATTAGTCCAGGTCCCGAGCTTATAAAACTTGAGATCAGTCAGCTGTCCACACATTAGTCCAGGTCCCGAGCTTATAAAACTTGAGATCAGTCAGTTATACACACATTAGTCCAGGTCCCGAGCTTATAAAACTTGAGATCAGTCAGCTGTTCACACATTAGTCCAGGTCCCGAGCTTATAAAACTTGAGATCAGTCAGTTGTACACACATTAGTCCAGGTCCCGAGCTTATAAAACTTGAGATCAGTCAGCTGTACACACATTAGTCCAGGTCCCGAGCTTATAAAACTTGAGATCAGTCAGTTATACACACATTAGTCCAGGTCCCGAGCTTATAAAACTTGAGATCAGTCAGCTGTACACACATTAGTCCAGGTCCCGAGCTTATAAAACTTGAGATCAGTCAGTTGTACACACATTAGTCCAGGTCCCGAGCTTATAAAACTTGAGATCAGTCAGCTGTTCACACATTAGTCCAGGTCCCGAGCTTACAAAACTTGAGATCAGTCAGCTGTTCACACATTAGTCCAGGTCCCGGGCTTATAAAACTTGAGATCAGTCAGCTGTCCACACATTAGTCCAGGTCCCGAGCTTATAAAACTTGAGATCAGTCAGCTGTTCACACATTAGTCCAGGTCCCGAGCTTATAAAACTTGAGATCAGTCAGCTGTTCACACATTAGTCCAGGTCCCGAGCTTATAAAACTTGAGATCAGTCAGCTGTTCACACATTAGTCCAGGTCCCGAGCTTATAAAACTTGAGATCAGTCAGCTGTTCACACATTAGTCCAGGTCCCGAGCTTATAAAACTTGAGATCAGTCAGCTGTTCACACATTAGTCCAGGTCCCGAGCTTATAAAACTTGAGATCAGTCAGCTGTTCACACATTAGTCCAGGTCCCGAGCTAATAAAACTTGAGATCAGTCAGCTTTTCACACATTAGTCCAGGTCCCGAGCTTATAAAACTTGAGATCAGTCAGCTGTACACACATTAGTCCAGGTCCCGAGCTTATAAAACTGGAGATCAGTCAGCTGTTCACACATTAGTCCAGGTCCCGAGCTTATAAAACTTGAGATCAGTCAGCTGTTCACACATTAGTCCAGGTCCCGAGCTTATAAAACTTGAGATCAGTCAGCTGTTCACACATTAGTCCAGGTCACAAGCTTATAAAACTTGAGATCAGTCAGCTGTACACACATTAGTCCAGGTCACAAGCTTATAAAACTTGAGATCAGTCAGCTGTACACACATTAGTCCAGGTCCCGAGCTTATAAAACTTGAGATCAGTCAGCTGTACACACATTAGTCCAGGTCCCGAGCTTATAAAACTTGAGATCAGTCAGCTGTACACACATTAGTCCAGGTCCCGAGCTTATAAAACTTGAGATCAGTCAGTTATACACACATTAGTCCAGGTCCCGAGCTTATAAAACTTGAGATCAGTCAGTTATACACACATTAGTCCAGGTCCCGAGCTTATAAAACTTGAGATCAGTCAGTTATACACACATTAGTCCAGGTCCCGAGCTTATAAAACTTGAGATCAGTCAGCTGTCCACACATTAGTCCAGGTCCCGAGCTTATAAAACTTGAGATCAGTCAGCTGTACACACATTAGTCCAGGTCCCGAGCTTATAAAACTTGAGATCAGTCAGCTGTACACACATTAGTCCAGGTCCCGAGCTTATAAAACTTGAGATCAGTCAGCTGTACACACATTAGTCCAGGTCCCGAGCTTATAAAACTTGAGATCAGTCAGCTGTACACATATTAGTCCAGGTCCCGAGCTTATAAAACTTGAGATCAGTCAGCTGTACACACATTAGTCCAGGTCCCGAGCTTATAAAACTTGAGATCAGTCAGCTGTTCACACATTAGTCCAGGTCCCGAGCTTATAAAACTTGAGATCAGTCAGCTGTTCACACATTAGTCCAGGTCCCGAGCTAATAAAACTTGAGATCAGTCAGCTGTTCACACATTAGTCCAGGTCCCGAGCTTATAAAACTTGAGATCAGTCAGCTGTACACACATTAGTCCAGGTCCCGAGCTTATAAAACTGGAGATCAGTCAGCTGTTCACACATTAGTCCAGGTCCCGAGCTTATAAAACTTGAGATCAGTCAGCTGTTCACACATTAGTCCAGGTCCCGAGCTTATAAAACTTGAGATCAGTCAGCTGTTCACACATTAGTCCAGGTCACAAGCTTATAAAACTTGAGATCAGTCAGCTGTCCACACATTAGTCCAGGTCCCGAGCTTATAAAACTTGAGATCAGTCAGCTGTACACACATTAGTCCAGGTCCCGAGCTTATAAAACTTGAGATCAGTCAGCTGTACACACATTAGTCCAGGTCCCGAGCTTATAAAACTTGAGATCAGTCAGCTGTACACATATTAGTCCAGGTCCCGAGCTTATAAAACTTGAGATCAGTCAGCTGTACACACATTAGTCCAGGTCCCGAGCTTATAAAACTTAAGATCAGTCAGCTGTACACACATTAGTCCAGGTCCCGAGCTTATAAAACTTGAGATCAGTCAGCTGAACACACATTAGTCCAGGTCCCGAGCTTATAAAACTTGAGATCAGTCAGCTGTACACACATTAGTCCAGGTCCCGAGCTTATAAAACTTGAGATCAGTCAGCTGTCCACACATTAGTCCAGGTCACAAGCTTATAAAACTTGAGATCAGTCAGCTGTACACACATTAGTCCAGGTCCCGAGCTTATAAAACTTGAGATCAGTCAGCTGTACACACATTAGTCCAGGTCCCGAGCTTATAAAACTGGAGATCAGTCAGCTGTACACACATTAGTCCAGGTCCCGAGCTTATAAAACTTGAGATCAGTCAGTTATACACACATTAGTCCAGGTCCCGAGCTTATAAAACTTGAGATCAGTCAGTTATACACACATTAGTCCAGGTCCCGAGCTTATAAAACTTGAGATCAGTCAGTTATACACACATTAGTCCAGGTCCCGAGCTTATAAAACTTGTGATCAGTCAGTTGTACACACATTAGTCCAGGTCCCAAGCTTATAAAACTTGAGATCAATCAGTTGTACACACATTAGTCCAGGCCCCGAGCTTATAAAACTTGAGATCAGTCAGTTGTACACACATTAGTCCAGGTCCCGAGCTTATAAAACTTGAGATCAGTCAGTTGTACACACATTAGTCCAGGTCCCGAGCTTATAAAACTTGAGATCAGTCAGCTGTCCACACATTAGTCCAGGTCCCGAGCTTATAAAACTTGAGATCAGTCAGTTATACACACATTAGTCCAGGTCCCGAGCTTATAAAACTTGAGATCAGTCAGCTGTTCACACATTAGTCCAGGTCCCGAGCTTATAAAACTTGAGATCAGTCAGTTGTACACACATTAGTCCAGGTCCCGAGCTTATAAAACTTGAGATCAGTCAGCTGTACACACATTAGTCCAGGTCCCGAGCTTATAAAACTTGAGATCAGTCAGTTATACACACATTAGTCCAGGTCCCGAGCTTATAAAACTTGAGATCAGTCAGCTGTACACACATTAGTCCAGGTCCCGAGCTTATAAAACTTGAGATCAGTCAGTTGTACACACATTAGTCCAGGTCCCGAGCTTATAAAACGTGAGATCAGTCAGCTGTTCACACATTAGTCCAGGTCCCGAGCTTACAAAACTTGAGATCAGTCAGCTGTTCACACATTAGTCCAGGTCCCGGGCTTATAAAACTTGAGATCAGTCAGCTGTCCACACATTAGTCCAGGTCCCGAGCTTATAAAACTTGAGATCAGTCAGCTGTTCACACATTAGTCCAGGTCCCGAGCTTATAAAACTTGAGATCAGTCAGCTGTTCACACATTAGTCCAGGTCCCGAGCTTATAAAACTTGAGATCAGTCAGCTGTTCACACATTAGTCCAGGTCCCGAGCTTATAAAACTTGAGATCAGTCAGCTGTTCACACATTAGTCCAGGTCCCGAGCTTATAAAACTTGAGATCAGTCAGCTGTTCACACATTAGTCCAGGTCCCGAGCTTATAAAACTTGAGATCAGTCAGCTGTTCACACATTAGTCCAGGTCCCGAGCTAATAAAACTTGAGATCAGTCAGCTTTTCACACATTAGTCCAGGTCCCGAGCTTATAAAACTTGAGATCAGTCAGCTGTACACACATTAGTCCAGGTCCCGAGCTTATAAAACTGGAGATCAGTCAGCTGTTCACACATTAGTCCAGGTCCCGAGCTTATAAAACTTGAGATCAGTCAGCTGTTCACACATTAGTCCAGGTCCCGAGCTTATAAAACTTGAGATCAGTCAGCTGTTCACACATTAGTCCAGGTCACAAGCTTATAAAACTTGAGATCAGTCAGCTGTACACACATTAGTCCAGGTCACAAGCTTATAAAACTTGAGATCAGTGAGCTGTACACACATTAGTCCAGGTCCCGAGCTTATAAAACTTGAGATCAGTCAGCTGTACAAACATTAGTCCAGGTCCCGAGCTTATAAAACTTGAGATCAGTCAGCTGTACACACATTAGTCCAGGTCCCGAGCTTATAAAACTTGAGATCAGTCAGTTATACACACATTAGTCCAGGTCCCGAGCTTATAAAACTTGAGATCAGTCAGTTATACACACATTAGTCCAGGTCCCGAGCTTATAAAACTTGAGATCAGTCAGTTATACACACATTAGTCCAGGTCCCGAGCTTATAAAACTTGAGATCAGTCAGCTGTCCACACATTAGTCCAGGTCCCGAGCTTATAAAACTTGAGATCAGTCAGCTGTACACACATTAGTCCAGGTCCCGAGCTTATAAAACTTGAGATCAGTCAGCTGTACACACATTAGTCCAGGTCCCGAGCTTATAAAACTTGAGATCAGTCAGTTGTACACACATTAGTCCAGGTCCCGAGCTTATAAAACTTGAGATCAGTCAGCTGTACACATATTAGTCCAGGTCCCGAGCTTATAAAACTTGAGATCAGTCAGCTGTACACACATTAGTCCAGGTCCCGAGCTTATAAAACTTGAGATCAGTCAGCTGTTCACACATTAGTCCAGGTCCCGAGCTTATAAAACTTGAGATCAGTCAGCTGTTCACACATTAGTCCAGGTCCCGAGCTTATAAAACTTGAGATCAGTCAGCTGTTCACACATTAGTCCAGGTCCCGAGCTTATAAAACTTGAGATCAGTCAGCTGTTCACACATTAGTCCAGGTCACAAGCTTATAAAACTTGAGATCAGTCAGCTGTACACACATTAGTCCAGGTCACAAGCTTATAAAACTTGAGATCAGTCAGCTGTACACACATTAGTCCAGGTCCCGAGCTTATAAAACTTGAGATCAGTCAGCTGTACACACATTAGTCCAGGTCCCGAGCTTATAAAACTTGAGATCAGTCAGCTGTACACACATTAGTCCAGGTCCCGAGCTTATAAAACTTGAGATCAGTCAGTTATACACACATTAGTCCAGGTCCCGAGCTTATAAAACTTGAGATCAGTCAGTTATACACACATTAGTCCAGGTCCCGAGCTTATAAAACTTGAGATCAGTCAGTTATACACACATTAGTCCAGGTCCCGAGCTTATAAAACTTGAGATCAGTCAGCTGTCCACACATTAGTCCAGGTCCCGAGCTTATAAAACTTGAGATCAGTCAGCTGTACACACATTAGTCCAGGTCCCGAGCTTATAAAACTTGAGATCAGTCAGTTGTACACACATTAGTCCAGGTCCCGAGCTTATAAAACTTGAGATCAGTCAGCTGTACACATATTAGTCCAGGTCCCGAGCTTATAAAACTTGAGATCAGTCAGCTGTACACACATTAGTCCAGGTCCCGAGCTTATAAAACTTGAGATCAGTCAGCTGTTCACACATTAGTCCAGGTCCCGAGCTTATAAAACTTGAGATCAGTCAGCTGTTCACACATTAGTCCAGGTCCCGAGCTTATAAAACTTGAGATCAGTCAGCTGTTCACACATTAGTCCAGGTCCCGAGCTTATAAAACTTGAGATCAGTCAGCTGTTCACACATTAGTCCAGGTCACAAGCTTATAAAACTTGAGATCAGTCAGCTGTACACACATTAGTCCAGGTCACAAGCTTATAAAACTTGAGATCAGTCAGCTGTACACACATTAGTCCAGGTCCCGAGCTTATAAAACTTGAGATCAGTCAGCTGTACACACATTAGTCCAGGTCCCGAGCTTATAAAACTTGAGATCAGTCAGCTGTACACACATTAGTCCAGGTCCCGAGCTTATAAAACTTGAGATCAGTCAGTTATACACACATTAGTCCAGGTCCCGAGCTTATAAAACTTGAGATCAGTCAGTTATACACACATTAGTCCAGGTCCCGAGCTTATAAAACTTGAGATCAGTCAGTTATACACACATTAGTCCAGGTCCCGAGCTTATAAAACTTGAGATCAGTCAGCTGTCCACACATTAGTCCAGGTCCCGAGCTTATAAAACTTGAGATCAGTCAGCTGTACACACATTAGTCCAGGTCCCGAGCTTATAAAACTTGAGATCAGTCAGCTGTACACACATTAGTCCAGGTCCCGAGCTTACAAAACTTGAGATCAGTCAGCTGTTCACACATTAGTCCAGGTCCCGGGCTTATAAAACTTGAGATCAGTCAGCTGTCCACACATTAGTCCAGGTCCCGAGCTTATAAAACTTGAGATCAGTCAGCTGTTCACACATTAGTCCAGGTCCCGAGCTTATAAAACTTGAGATCAGTCAGCTGTTCACACATTAGTCCAGGTCCCGAGCTTATAAAACTTGAGATCAGTCAGCTGTTCACACATTAGTCCAGGTCCCGAGCTTATAAAACTTGAGATCAGTCAGCTGTTCACACATTAGTCCAGGTCCCGAGCTTATAAAACTTGAGATCAGTCAGCTGTTCACACATTAGTCCAGGTCCCGAGCTTATAAAACTTGAGATCAGTCAGCTGTTCACACATTAGTCCAGGTCCCGAGCTAATAAAACTTGAGATCAGTCAGCTTTTCACACATTAGTCCAGGTCCCGAGCTTATAAAACTTGAGATCAGTCAGCTGTACACACATTAGTCCAGGTCCCGAGCTTATAAAACTGGAGATCAGTCAGCTGTTCACACATTAGTCCAGGTCCCGAGCTTATAAAACTTGAGATCAGTCAGCTGTTCACACATTAGTCCAGGTCCCGAGCTTATAAAACTTGAGATCAGTCAGCTGTTCACACATTAGTCCAGGTCACAAGCTTATAAAACTTGAGATCAGTCAGCTGTACACACATTAGTCCAGGTCACAAGCTTATAAAACTTGAGATCAGTCAGCTGTACACACATTAGTCCAGGTCCCGAGCTTATAAAACTTGAGATCAGTCAGCTGTACACACATTAGTCCAGGTCCCGAGCTTATAAAACTTGAGATCAGTCAGCTGTACACACATTAGTCCAGGTCCCGAGCTTATAAAACTTGAGATCAGTCAGTTATACACACATTAGTCCAGGTCCCGAGCTTATAAAACTTGAGATCAGTCAGTTATACACACATTAGTCCAGGTCCCGAGCTTATAAAACTTGAGATCAGTCAGTTATACACACATTAGTCCAGGTCCCGAGCTTATAAAACTTGAGATCAGTCAGCTGTCCACACATTAGTCCAGGTCCCGAGCTTATAAAACTTGAGATCAGTCAGCTGTACACACATTAGTCCAGGTCCCGAGCTTATAAAACTTGAGATCAGTCAGCTGTACACACATTAGTCCAGGTCCCGAGCTTATAAAACTTGAGATCAGTCAGCTGTACACACATTAGTCCAGGTCCCGAGCTTATAAAACTTGAGATCAGTCAGCTGTACACATATTAGTCCAGGTCCCGAGCTTATAAAACTTGAGATCAGTCAGCTGTACACACATTAGTCCAGGTCCCGAGCTTATAAAACTTGAGATCAGTCAGCTGTTCACACATTAGTCCAGGTCCCGAGCTTATAAAACTTGAGATCAGTCAGCTGTTCACACATTAGTCCAGGTCCCGAGCTAATAAAACTTGAGATCAGTCAGCTGTTCACACATTAGTCCAGGTCCCGAGCTTATAAAACTTGAGATCAGTCAGCTGTACACACATTAGTCCAGGTCCCGAGCTTATAAAACTGGAGATCAGTCAGCTGTTCACACATTAGTCCAGGTCCCGAGCTTATAAAACTTGAGATCAGTCAGCTGTTCACACATTAGTCCAGGTCCCGAGCTTATAAAACTTGAGATCAGTCAGCTGTTCACACATTAGTCCAGGTCACAAGCTTATAAAACTTGAGATCAGTCAGCTGTACACACATTAGTCCAGGTCACAAGCTTATAAAACTTGAGATCAGTCAGCTGTCCACACATTAGTCCAGGTCCCGAGCTTATAAAACTTGAGATCAGTCAGCTGTACACACATTAGTCCAGGTCCCGAGCTTATAAAACTTGAGATCAGTCAGCTGTACACACATTAGTCCAGGTCCCGAGCTTATAAAACTTGAGATCAGTCAGCTGTACACACATTAGTCCAGGTCCCGAGCTTATAAAACTTGAGATCAGTCAGCTGTACACATATTAGTCCAGGTCCCGAGCTTATAAAACTTGAGATCAGTCAGCTGTACACACATTAGTCCAGGTCCCGAGCTTATAAAACTTGAGATCAGTCAGCTGTACACACATTAGTCCAGGTCCCGAGCTTATAAAACTTGAGATCAGTCAGCTGAACACACATTAGTCCAGGTCCCGAGCTTATAAAACTTGAGATCAGTCAGCTGTCCACACATTAGTCCAGGTCCCGAGCTTATAAAACTTGAGATCAGTCAGCTGTACACACATTAGTCCAGGTCCCGAGCTTATAAAACTTGAGATCAGTCAGCTGTACACACATTAGTCCAGGTCCCGAGCTTATAAAACTTGAGATCAGTCAGCTGTACACACATTAGTCCAGGTCCCGAGCTTATAAAACTTGAGATCAGTCAGCTGTACACACATTAGTCCAGGTCCCGAGCTTATAAAACTTGAGATCAGTCAGCTGTACACACATTAGTCCAGGTCCCGAGCTTATAAAACTTGAGATCAGTCAGCTGTACACACATTAGTCCAGGTCCCGAGCTTATAAAACTTGAGATCAGTCAGCTGTACACACATTAGTCCAGGTCCCGAGCTTATAAAACTTGAGATCAGTCAGCTGTCCACACATTAGTCCAGGTCATAAGCTTATAAAACTTGAGATCAGTCAGCTGTACACACATTAGTCCAGGTCACAAGCTTATAAAACTTGAGATCAGTCAGCTGTACACACATTAGTCCAGGTCCCGAGCTTATAAAACTTGAGATCAGTCAGCTGTACACACATTAGTCCAGGTCCCGAGCTTATAAAACTTGAGATCAGTCAGCTGTACACACATTAGTCCAGGTCCCGAGCTTATAAAACTGGAGATCAGTCAGCTGTACACACATTAGTCCAGGTCCCGAGCTTATAAAACTTGAGATCAGTCAGTTATACACACATTAGTCCAGGTCCCGAGCTTATAAAACTTGAGATCAGTCAGTTATACACACATTAGTCCAGGTCCCGAGCTTATAAAACTTGAGATCAGTCAGTTATACACACATTAGTCCAGGTCCCGAGCTTATAAAACTTGTGATCAGTCAGTTGTACACACATTAGTCCAGGTCCCAAGCTTATAAAACTTGAGATCAATCAGTTGTACACACATTAGTCCAGGCCCCGAGCTTATAAAACTTGAGATCAGTCAGTTGTACACACATTAGTCCAGGTCCCGAGCTTATAAAACTTGAGATCAGTCAGTTGTACACACATTAGTCCAGGTCCCGAGCTTATAAAACTTGAGATCAGTCAGTTGTACACACATTAGTCCAGGTCCCGAGCTTATAAAACTTGAGATCAGTCAGTTATACACACATTAGTCCAGGTCCCGAGCTAATAAAACTTGAGATCAGTCAGCTGTTCACACATTAGTCCAGGTCCCGAGCTAATAAAACTTGAGATCAGTCAGTTGTACACACATTAGTCCAGGTCCCGAGCTTATAAAACTTGTGATCAGTCAGTTGTCCACACATAAGTCCAGGTCCCGAGCTTATAAAACTTGAGATCAGTCAGCTGTTCACACATTAGTCCAGGTCCCGGGCTTATAAAACTTGAGATCAGTCAGCTGTACACACATTAGTCCAGGTCCCGAGCTTATAAAACTTGAGATCAGTCAGTTATACACACATTAGTCCAGGTCCCGAGCTTATAAAACTTGAGATCAGTCAGCTGTTCACACATTAGTCCAGGTCCCGAGCTTATAAAACTTGAGATCAGTCAGCTGTACACACATTAGTCCAGGTCCCGAGCTTATAAAACTTGAGATCAGTCAGTTATACACACATTAGTCCAGGTCCCGAGCTTATAAAACTTGAGATCAGTCAGCTGTACACACATTAGTCCAGGTCCCGAGCTTATAAAACTTGAGATCAGTCAGTTGTACACACATTAGTCCAGGTCCCGAGCTTATAAAACTTGAGATCAGTCAGTTGTACACACATTAGTCCAGGTCCCGAGCTTATAAAACTTGAGATCAGTCAGCTGTTCACACATTAGTCCAGGTCCCGAGCTTATAAAACTTGAGATCAGTCAGTTGTACACACATTAGTCCAGGTCCCGAGCTTATAAAACTTGAGATCAGTCAGCTGTTCACACATTAGTCCAGGTCCCGAGCTTATAAAACTTGAGATCAGTCAGCTGTTCACACATTAGTCCAGGTCCCGAGCTTATAAAACTTGAGATCAGTCAGCTGTTCACACATTAGTCCAGGTCCCGAGCTTATAAAACTTGAGATCAGTCAGCTGTTCACACATTAGTCCAGGTCCCGAGCTTATAAAACTTGAGGTCAGTCAGCTGTCCACACATTAGTCCAGGTCCCGAGCTTATAAAACTTGAGATCAGTCAGCTGTACACACATTAGTCCAGGTCCCGAGCTTATAAAACTTGAGATCAGTCAGCTGTACACACATTAGTCCAGGTCCCGAGCTTATAAAACTTGAGATCAGTCAGTTATACACACATTAGTCCAGGTCCCGAGCTTATAAAACTTGAGATCAGTCAGCTGTCCACACATTAGTCCAGGTCACAAGCTTATAAAACTTGAGATCAGTCAGTTGCACACACATTAGTCCAGGTCACAAGCTTATAAAACTTGAGATCAGTCAGTTGTACACACATTAGTCCAGGTCCCGAGCTTATAAAACTTGAGATCAGTCAGCTGTACACACATTAGTCCAGGTCCCGAGCTTATAAAACTTGAGATCAGTCAGCTGTTCACACATTAGTCCAGGTCCCGAGCTTATAAAACTTGAGATCAGTCAGCTGTTCACACATTAGTCCAGGTCCCGAGCTTATAAAACTTGAGATCAGTCAGCTGTTCACACATTAGTGCAGGTCCCGAGCTTATAAAACTTGAGATCAGTCAGTTGTACACACATTAGTCCAGGTCCCGAGCTTATAAAACTTGAGATCAGTCAGTTATACACACATTAGTCCAGGTCCCGAGCTTATAAAACTTGAGATCAGTCAGTTATACACACATTAGTCCAGGTCCCGAGCTTATAAAACTTGAGATCAGTCAGCTGTACACACATTAGTCCAGGTCCCGAGCTTATAAAACTTGAGATCAGTCAGCTGTTCACACATTAGTCCAGGTCACAAGCTTATAAAACTTGAGATCAGTCAGTTGCACACACATTAGTCCAGGTCACAAGCTTATAAAACTTGAGATCAGTCAGTTGTACACACATTAGTCCAGGTCCCGAGCTTATAAAACTTGAGATCAGTCAGCTGTTCACACATTAGTCCAGGTCACAAGCTTATAAAACTTGAGATCAGTCAGTTGCACACACAGTAGTCCAGGTCACAAGCTTATAAAACTTGAGATCAGTCAGTTGTACACACATTAGTCCAGGTCCCGAGCTTATAAAACTTGAGATCAGTCAGTTGTACACACATTAGTCCAGGTCCCGAGCTTATAAAACTTGTGATCAGTCAGCTGTACACACATTAGTCCAGGTCCCGAGCTTATAAAACTTGAGATCAGTCAGTTGTACACACATTAGTCCAGGTCCCGAGCTTATAAAACTTGAGATCAGTCAGTTGTACACACATTAGTCCAGGTCCCGAGCTTATAAAACTTGAGATCAGTCAGTTGTACACACATTAGTCCAGGTCCCGAGCTTATAAAACTTGAGATCAGTCAGCTGTACACACATTAGTCCAGGTCCCGAGCTTATAAAACTTGAGATCAGTCAGTTGTACACACATTAGTCCAGGTCCCGAGCTTATAAAACTTGAGATCAGTCAGTTGTACACACATTAGTCCAGGTCCCGAGCTTATAAAACTTGAGATCAGTCAGTTGTACACACATTAGTCCAGGTCCCGAGCTTATAAAACTTGAGATCAGTCAGTTGTACACACATTAGTCCAGGTCCCGAGCTTATAAAACTTGAGATCAGTCAGTTGTACACACATTAGTCCAGGTCCCGAGCTTATAAAACTTGAGATCAGTCAGTTGTACACACATTAGTCCAGGTCCCGAGCTTATAAAACTTGAGATCAGTCAGTTGTACACACATTAGTCCAGGTCCCGAGCTTATAAAACTTGAGATCAGTCAGTTGTACACACATTAGTCCAGGTCCCGAGCTTATAAAACTTGAGATCAGTCAGTTGTACACACATTAGTCCAAGTCCCGAGCTTATAAAACTTGAGATCAGTCAGTTGTACACACATTAGTCCAGGTCACAAGCTTATAAAACTTCAGATCAGTCAGTTGTACACGCATTTGTCCAGGTCACAAGCTTATAAAACTTGAGATCAGTCAGTTGTACACACATTAGTCCAGGTCCCGAGCTTATAAAACTTGAGATCAGTCAGCTGTACACACATTAGTCCAGGTCCCGAGCTTATAAAACTTGAGATCAGTCAGCTGTACACACATTAGTCCAGGTCCCGAGCTTATAAAACTTGAGATCAGTCAGTTGCACACACATTAGTCCAGGTCCCGAGCTTATAAAACTTGAGATCAGTCAGCTGTTCACACATTAGTCCAGGTCCCGAGCTTATAAAACTTGAGATCAGTCAGCTGTACACACATTAGTCCAGGTCCCGAGCTTATAAAACTTGAGATCAGTCAGTGATACACACATTAGTCCAGGTCCCGAGCTTATAAAACTTGAGATCAGTCAGTTGTACACACATGAGTCCAGGCCCCGAGCTTATAAAACTTGAGATCAGTCAGTTGTACACACATTAGTCCAGGTCCCGAGCTAATAAAACTTGAGATCAGTCAGCTGTCCACACATTAGTCCAGGTCCCGAGCTAATAAAACTTGAGATCAGTCAGCTGTCCACATATTAGTCCAGGTCCCGAGCTAATAAAACTTGAGATCAGTCAGCTGTCCACACATTAGTCCAGGTCCCGAGCTTATAAAACTTGAGATCAGTCAGCTGTACACACATTAGTCCAGGTCCCGAGCTTATAAAACTTGAGATCAGTCAGCTGTCCACATATTAGTCCAGGTCCCGAGCTAATAAAACTTGAGATCAGTCAGCTGTCCACACATTAGTCCAGGTCCCGAGCTTATAAAACTTGAGATCAGTCAGTTGTACACACATTAGTCCAGGTCCCGAGCTTATAAAACTTGAGATCAGTCAGCTGTACACACATTAGTCCAGGTCCCGAGCTTATAAAACTTGAGATCAGTCAGTTATACACACATTAGTCCAGGTCCCGAGCTTATAAAACTTGAGATCAGTCAGCTGTACACACATTAGTCCAGGTCCCGAGCTTATAAAACTTGAGATCAGTCAGTTGTACACACATTAGTCCAGGTCCCGAGCTTATAAAACTTGAGATCAGTCAGCTGTTCACACATTAGTCCAGGTCCCGAGCTTACAAAACTTGAGATCAGTCAGCTGTTCACACATTAGTCCAGGTCCCGGGCTTATAAAACTTGAGATCAGTCAGCTGTCCACACATTAGTCCAGGTCCCGAGCTTATAAAACTTGAGATCAGTCAGCTGTTCACACATTAGTCCAGGTCCCGAGCTTATAAAACTTGAGATCAGTCAGCTGTTCACACATTAGTCCAGGTCCCGAGCTTATAAAACTTGAGATCAGTCAGCTGTTCACACATTAGTCCAGGTCCCGAGCTTATAAAACTTGAGATCAGTCAGCTGTTCACACATTAGTCCAGGTCCCGAGCTTATAAAACTTGAGATCAGTCAGCTGTTCACACATTAGTCCAGGTCCCGAGCTTATAAAACTTGAGATCAGTCAGCTGTTCACACATTAGTCCAGGTCCCGAGCTAATAAAACTTGAGATCAGTCAGCTGTTCACACATTAGTCCAGGTCCCGAGCTTATAAAACTTGAGATCAGTCAGCTGTACACACATTAGTCCAGGTCCCGAGCTTATAAAACTGGAGATCAGTCAGCTGTTCACACATTAGTCCAGGTCCCGAGCTTATAAAACTTGAGATCAGTCAGCTGTACACACATTAGTCCAGGTCCCGAGCTTATAAAACTGGAGATCAGTCAGCTGTTCACACATTAGTCCAGGTCCCGAGCTTATAAAACTTGAGATCAGTCAGCTGTTCACACATTAGTCCAGGTCCCGAGCTTATAAAACTTGAGATCAGTCAGCTGTTCACACATTAGTCCAGGTCACAAGCTTATAAAACTTGAGATCAGTCAGCTGTACACACATTAGTCCAGGTCACAAGCTTATAAAACTTGAGATCAGTCAGCTGTACACACATTAGTCCAGGTCCCGAGCTTATAAAACTTGAGATCAGTCAGCTGTACACACATTAGTCCAGGTCCCGAGCTTATAAAACTTGAGATCAGTCAGCTGTACACACATAAGTCCAGGTCCCGAGCTTATAAAACTTGAGACCAGTCAGTTATACACACATTAGTCCAGGTCCCGAGCTTATAAAACTTGAGATCAGTCAGTTATACACACATTAGTCCAGGTCCCGAGCTTATAAAACTTGAGATCAGTCAGTTATACACACATTAGTCCAGGTCCCGAGCTTATAAAACTTGAGATCAGTCAGCTGTCCACACATTAGTCCAGGTCCCGAGCTTATAAAACTTGAGATCAGTCAGCTGTACACACATTAGTCCAGGTCCCGAGCTTATAAAACTTGAGATCAGTCAGCTGTACACACATTAGTCCAGGTCCCGAGCTTATAAAACTTGAGATCAGTCAGCTGTACACATATTAGTCCAGGTCCCGAGCTTATAAAACTTGAGATCAGTCAGCTGTACACACATTAGTCCAGGTCCCGAGCTTATAAAACTTAAGATCAGTCAGCTGTACACACATTAGTCCAGGTCCCGAGCTTATAAAACTTGAGATCAGTCAGCTGAACACACATTAGTCCAGGTCCCGAGCTTATAAAACTTGAGATCAGTCAGCTGTCCACACATTAGTCCAGGTCCCGAGCTTATAAAACTTGAGATCAGTCAGCTGTACACACATTAGTCCAGGTCCCGAGCTTATAAAACTTGAGATCAGTCAGCTGTACACACATTAGTCCAGGTCCCGAGCTTATAAAACTTGAGATCAGTCAGCTGTACACACATTAGTCCAGGTCCCGAGCTTATAAAACTTGAGATCAGTCAGCTGTCCACACATTAGTCCAGGTCCCGAGCTTATAAAACTTGAGATCAGTCAGCTGTACACACATTAGTCCAGGTCCCGAGCTTATAAAACTTGAGATCAGTCAGCTGTACACACATTAGTCCAGGTCCCGAGCTTATAAAACTTGAGATCAGTCAGCTGTACACACATTAGTCCAGGTCCCGAGCTTATAAAACTTGAGATCAGTCAGCTGTACACACATTAGTCCAGGTCCCGAGCTTATAAAACTTGAGATCAGTCAGCTGTCCACACATTAGTCCAGGTCACAAGCTTATAAAACTTGAGATCAGTCAGCTGTACACACATTAGTCCAGGTCCCGAGCTTATAAAACTTGAGATCAGTCAGCTGTACACACATTAGTCCAGGTCCCGAGCTTATAAAACTGGAGATCAGTCAGCTGTACACACATTAGTCCAGGTCCCGAGCTTATAAAACTTGAGATCAGTCAGTTATACACACATTAGTCCAGGTCCCGAGCTTATAAAACTTGAGATCAGTCAGTTATACACACATTAGTCCAGGTCCCGAGCTTATAAAACTTGAGATCAGTCAGTTATACACACATTAGTCCAGGTCCCGAGCTTATAAAACTTGTGATCAGTCAGTTGTACACACATTAGTCCAGGTCCCAAGCTTATAAAACTTGAGATCAATCAGTTGTACACACATTAGTCCAGGCCCCGAGCTTATAAAACTTGAGATCAGTCAGTTGTACACACATTAGTCCAGGTCCCGAGCTTATAAAACTTGAGATCAGTCAGTTGTACACACATTAGTCCAGGTCCCGAGCTTATAAAACTTGAGATCAGTCAGCTGTCCACACATTAGTCCAGGTCCCGAGCTTATAAAACTTGAGATCAGTCAGTTATACACACATTAGTCCAGGTCCCGAGCTTATAAAACTTGAGATCAGTCAGCTGTTCACACATTAGTCCAGGTCCCGAGCTTATAAAACTTGAGATCAGTCAGTTGTACACACATTAGTCCAGGTCCCGAGCTTATAAAACTTGAGATCAGTCAGCTGTACACACATTAGTCCAGGTCCCGAGCTTATAAAACTTGAGATCAGTCAGTTATACACACATTAGTCCAGGTCCCGAGCTTATAAAACTTGAGATCAGTCAGCTGTACACACATTAGTCCAGGTCCCGAGCTTATAAAACTTGAGATCAGTCAGTTGTACACACATTAGTCCAGGTCCCGAGCTTATAAAACTTGAGATCAGTCAGCTGTTCACACATTAGTCCAGGTCCCGAGCTTACAAAACTTGAGATCAGTCAGCTGTTCACACATTAGTCCAGGTCCCGGGCTTATAAAACTTGAGATCAGTCAGCTGTCCACACATTAGTCCAGGTCCCGAGCTTATAAAACTTGAGATCAGTCAGCTGTTCACACATTAGTCCAGGTCCCGAGCTTATAAAACTTGAGATCAGTCAGCTGTTCACACATTAGTCCAGGTCCCGAGCTTATAAAACTTGAGATCAGTCAGCTGTTCACACATTAGTCCAGGTCCCGAGCTTATAAAACTTGAGATCAGTCAGCTGTTCACACATTAGTCCAGGTCCCGAGCTTATAAAACTTGAGATCAGTCAGCTGTTCACACATTAGTCCAGGTCCCGAGCTTATAAAACTTGAGATCAGTCAGCTGTTCACACATTAGTCCAGGTCCCGAGCTAATAAAACTTGAGATCAGTCAGCTTTTCACACATTAGTCCAGGTCCCGAGCTTATAAAACTTGAGATCAGTCAGCTGTACACACATTAGTCCAGGTCCCGAGCTTATAAAACTGGAGATCAGTCAGCTGTTCACACATTAGTCCAGGTCCCGAGCTTATAAAACTTGAGATCAGTCAGCTGTTCACACATTAGTCCAGGTCCCGAGCTTATAAAACTTGAGATCAGTCAGCTGTTCACACATTAGTCCAGGTCACAAGCTTATAAAACTTGAGATCAGTCAGCTGTACACACATTAGTCCAGGTCACAAGCTTATAAAACTTGAGATCAGTCAGCTGTACACACATTAGTCCAGGTCCCGAGCTTATAAAACTTGAGATCAGTCAGCTGTACACACATTAGTCCAGGTCCCGAGCTTATAAAACTTGAGATCAGTCAGCTGTACACACATTAGTCCAGGTCCCGAGCTTATAAAACTTGAGATCAGTCAGTTATACACACATTAGTCCAGGTCCCGAGCTTATAAAACTTGAGATCAGTCAGTTATACACACATTAGTCCAGGTCCCGAGCTTATAAAACTTGAGATCAGTCAGTTATACACACATTAGTCCAGGTCCCGAGCTTATAAAACTTGAGATCAGTCAGCTGTCCACACATTAGTCCAGGTCCCGAGCTTATAAAACTTGAGATCAGTCAGCTGTACACACATTAGTCCAGGTCCCGAGCTTATAAAACTTGAGATCAGTCAGCTGTACACACATTAGTCCAGGTCCCGAGCTTATAAAACTTGAGATCAGTCAGCTGTACACACATTAGTCCAGGTCCCGAGCTTATAAAACTTGAGATCAGTCAGCTGTACACATATTAGTCCAGGTCCCGAGCTTATAAAACTTGAGATCAGTCAGCTGTACACACATTAGTCCAGGTCCCGAGCTTATAAAACTTGAGATCAGTCAGCTGTTCACACATTAGTCCAGGTCCCGAGCTTATAAAACTTGAGATCAGTCAGCTGTTCACACATTAGTCCAGGTCCCGAGCTAATAAAACTTGAGATCAGTCAGCTGTTCACACATTAGTCCAGGTCCCGAGCTTATAAAACTTGAGATCAGTCAGCTGTACACACATTAGTCCAGGTCCCGAGCTTATAAAACTGGAGATCAGTCAGCTGTTCACACATTAGTCCAGGTCCCGAGCTTATAAAACTTGAGATCAGTCAGCTGTTCACACATTAGTCCAGGTCCCGAGCTTATAAAACTTGAGATCAGTCAGCTGTTCACACATTAGTCCAGGTCACAAGCTTATAAAACTTGAGATCAGTCAGCTGTACACACATTAGTCCAGGTCACAAGCTTATAAAACTTGAGATCAGTCAGCTGTACACACATTAGTCCAGGTCCCGAGCTTATAAAACTTGAGATCAGTCAGCTGTACACACATTAGTCCAGGTCCCGAGCTTATAAAACTTGAGATCAGTCAGCTGTACACACATTAGTCCAGGTCCCGAGCTTATAAAACTTGAGATCAGTCAGTTATACACACATTAGTCCAGGTCCCGAGCTTATAAAACTTGAGATCAGTCAGTTATACACACATTAGTCCAGGTCCCGAGCTTATAAAACTTGAGATCAGTCAGTTATACACACATTAGTCCAGGTCCCGAGCTTATAAAACTTGAGATCAGTCAGCTGTCCACACATTAGTCCAGGTCCCGAGCTTATAAAACTTGAGATCAGTCAGCTGTACACACATTAGTCCAGGTCCCGAGCTTATAAAACTTGAGATCAGTCAGCTGTACACACATTAGTCCAGGTCCCGAGCTTATAAAACTTGAGATCAGTCAGCTGTACACACATTAGTCCAGGTCCCGAGCTTATAAAACTTGAGATCAGTCAGCTGTACACATATTAGTCCAGGTCCCGAGCTTATAAAACTTGAGATCAGTCAGCTGTACACACATTAGTCCAGGTCCCGAGCTTATAAAACTTGAGATCAGTCAGCTGTACACACATTAGTCCAGGTCCCGAGCTTATAAAACTTGAGATCAGTCAGCTGAACACACATTAGTCCAGGTCCCGAGCTTATAAAACTTGAGATCAGTCAGCTGTCCACACATTAGTCCAGGTCCCGAGCTTATAAAACTTGAGATCAGTCAGCTGTACACACATTAGTCCAGGTCCCGAGCTTATAAAACTTGAGATCAGTCAGCTGTACACACATTAGTCCAGGTCCCGAGCTTATAAAACTTGAGATCAGTCAGCTGTACACACATTAGTCCAGGTCCCGAGCTTATAAAACTTGAGATCAGTCAGCTGTACACACATTAGTCCAGGTCCCGAGCTTATAAAACTTGAGATCAGTCAGCTGTACACACATTAGTCCAGGTCCCGAGCTTATAAAACTTGAGATCAGTCAGCTGTACACACATTAGTCCAGGTCCCGAGCTTATAAAACTTGAGATCAGTCAGCTGTACACACATTAGTCCAGGTCCCGAGCTTATAAAACTTGAGATCAGTCAGCTGTCCACACATTAGTCCAGGTCATAAGCTTATAAAACTTGAGATCAGTCAGCTGTACACACATTAGTCCAGGTCACAAGCTTATAAAACTTGAGATCAGTCA
Source organism: Lutraria lutraria (assembly GCA_964023205.1). Lineage (NCBI taxonomy): Eukaryota > Metazoa > Mollusca > Bivalvia > Venerida > Mactridae > Lutraria > Lutraria lutraria. The sequence continues at coordinate 33,771,471 of OZ026848.1, read as the reverse complement.
GCTGTACACACATTAGTCCAGGTCCTGAGCTTATAAAACTTGAGATCAGTCAGCTGTACACACATTAGTCCAGGTCCCGAGCTTATAAAACTTGAGATCAGTCAGCTGTACACACATTAGTCCAGGTCCCGAGCTTATAAAACTGGAGATCAGTCAGCTGTACACACATTAGTCCAGGTCCCGAGCTTATAAAACTTGAGATCAGTCAGTTATACACACATTAGTCCAGGTCCCGAGCTTATAAAACTTGAGATCAGTCAGTTATACACACATTAGTCCAGGTCCCGAGCTTATAAAACTTGAGATCAGTCAGTTATACACACATTAGTCCAGGTCCCGAGCTTATAAAACTTGTGATCAGTCAGTTGTACACACATTAGTCCAGGTCCCAAGCTTATAAAACTTGAGATCAATCAGTTGTACACACATTAGTCCAGGCCCCGAGCTTATAAAACTTGAGATCAGTCAGCTGTACACACATTAGTCCAGGTCCCGAGCTTATAAAACTTGAGATCAGTCAGTTGTACACACATTAGTCCAGGTCCCGAGCTTATAAAACTTGAGATCAGTCAGTTGTACACACATTAGTCCAGGTCCCGAGCTTATAAAACTTGAGATCAGTCAGTTATACACACATTAGTCCAGGTCCCGAGCTAATAAAACTTGAGATCAGTCAGCTGTTCACACATTAGTCCAGGTCCCGAGCTAATAAAACTTGAGATCAGTCAGTTGTACACACATTAGTCCAGGTCCCGAGCTTATAAAACTTGTGATCAGTCAGTTGTCCACACATAAGTCCAGGTCCCGAGCTTATAAAACTTGAGATCAGTCAGCTGTTCACACATTAGTCCAGGTCCCGGGCTTATAAAACTTGAGATCAGTCAGCTGTACACACATTAGTCCAGGTCCCGAGCTTATAAAACTTGAGATCAGTCAGTTATACACACATTAGTCCAGGTCCCGAGCTTATAAAACTTGAGATCAGTCAGCTGTTCACACATTAGTCCAGGTCCCGAGCTTATAAAACTTGAGATCAGTCAGCTGTACACACATTAGTCCAGGTCCCGAGCTTATAAAACTTGAGATCAGTCAGGTATACACACATTAGTCCAGGTCCCGAGCTTATAAAACTTGAGATCAGTCAGCTGTACACACATTAGTCCAGGTCCCGAGCTTATAAAACTTGAGATCAGTCAGTTGTACACACATTAGTCCAGGTCCCGAGCTTATAAAACTTGAGATCAGTCAGTTGTACACACATTAGTCCAGGTCCCGAGCTTATAAAACTTGAGATCAGTCAGCTGTTCACACATTAGTCCAGGTCCCGAGCTTATAAAACTTGAGATCAGTCAGTTGTACACACATTAGTCCAGGTCCCGAGCTTATAAAACTTGAGATCAGTCAGCTGTTCACACATTAGTCCAGGTCCCGAGCTTATAAAACTTGAGATCAGTCAGCTGTTCACACATTAGTCCAGGTCCCGAGCTTATAAAACTTGAGATCAGTCAGCTGTTCACACATTAATCCAGGTCCCAAGCTTATAAAACTTGAGATCAGTCAGCTGTTCACACATTAGTCCAGGTCCCGAGCTTATAAAACTTGAGGTCAGTCAGCTGTCCACACATTAGTCCAGGTCCCGAGCTTATAAAACTTGAGATCAGTCAGCTGTACACACATTAGTCCAGGTCCCGAGCTTATAAAACTTGAGATCAGTCAGCTGTACACACATTAGTCCAGGTCCCGAGCTTATAAAACTTGAGATCAGTCAGTTATACACACATTAGTCCAGGTCCCGAGCTTATAAAACTTGAGATCAGTCAGCTGTCCACACATTAGTCCAGGTCACAAGCTTATAAAACTTGAGATCAGTCAGTTGCACACACATTAGTCCAGGTCACAAGCTTATAAAACTTGAGATCAGTCAGTTGTACACACATTAGTCCAGGTCCCGAGCTTATAAAACTTGAGATCAGTCAGCTGTACACACATTAGTCCCGGTCCCGAGCTTATAAAACTTGAGATCAGTCAGCTGTCCACACATTAGTCCAGGTCCCGAGCTTATAAAACTTGAGATCCGTCAGCTGTACACACATTAGTCCAGGTCCCAAGCTTATAAAACTTGAGATCAGTCAGCTGTCCACACATTAGTCCAGGTCCCGAGCTTATAAAACTTGAGATCAGTCAGCTGTCCACACATTAGTCCAGGTCCCGAGCTTATAAAACTTGAGATCAGTCAGTTATACACACATTAGTCCAGGTCCCGAGCTTATAAAACTTGAGATCAGTCTGTTGTACACACATTAGTCCATGTCCCAAGCTTATAAAACTTGAGATCAGTCAGCTGTCCACACATTAGTCCAGGTCCCGAGCTTATAAAACTTGAGATCAGTCAGCTGTCCACACATTAGTCCAGGTCCCGAGCTTATAAAACTTGAGATCAGTCAGCTGTCCACACATTAGTCCAGGTCCCAAGCTTATAAAACTTGAGATCAGTCAGCTGTACACACATTAGTCCAGGTCCCGAGCTTATAAAACTTGAGATCAGTCAGCTGTACACACATTAGTCCAGGTCCCGAGCTTATAAAACTTGAGATCAGTCAGCTGTTCACACATTAGTCCAGGTCCCGAGCTTATAAAACTTGAGATCAGTCAGCTGTTCACACATTAGTCCAGGTCCCGAGCTTATAAAACTTGAGATCAGTCAGCTGTACACACATTAGTCCAGGTCCCGAGCTTATAAAACTGGAGATCAGTCAGCTGTTCACACATTAGTCCAGGTCCCGAGCTTATAAAACTTGAGATCAGTCAGCTGTTCACACATTAGTCCAGGTCCCGAGCTTATAAAACTTGAGATCAGTCAGCTGTTCACACATTAGTCCAGGTCCCGAGCTTATAAAACTTGAGATCAGTCAGCTGTACACACATTAGTCCAGGTCCCGAGCTTATAAAACTTGAGATCAGTCAGCTGTTCACACATTAGTCCAGGTCCCGAGCTTATAAAACTTGAGATCAGTCAGCTGTTCACACATTAGTCCAGGTCCCGAGCTTATAAAACTTGAGATCAGTCAGTTATACACACATTAGTCCAGGTCCCGAGCTTATAAAACTTGAGATCAGTCAGTTATACACACATTAGTCCAGGTCCCGAGCTTATAAAACTTGAGATCAGTCAGTTATACACACATTAGTCCAGGTCCCGAGCTTATAAAACTTGTGATCAGTCAGTTGTACACACATTAGTCCAGGTCCCAAGCTTATAAAACTTGAGATCAATCAGTTGTACACACATTAGTCCAGGCCCCGAGCTTATAAAACTTGAGATCAGTCAGCTGTACACACATTAGTCCAGGTCCCGAGCTTATAAAACTTGAGATCAGTCAGTTGTACACACATTAGTCCAGGTCCCGAGCTTATAAAACTTGAGATCAGTCAGTTGTACACACATTAGTCCAGGTCCCGAGCTTATAAAACTTGAGATCAGTCAGTTATACACACATTAGTCCAGGTCCCGAGCTAATAAAACTTGAGATCAGTCAGCTGTTCACACATTAGTCCAGGTCCCGAGCTAATAAAACTTGAGATCAGTCAGTTGTACACACATTAGTCCAGGTCCCGAGCTTATAAAACTTGTGATCAGTCAGTTGTCCACACATAAGTCCAGGTCCCGAGCTTATAAAACTTGAGATCAGTCAGCTGTTCACACATTAGTCCAGGTCCCGGGCTTATAAAACTTGAGATCAGTCAGCTGTACACACATTAGTCCAGGTCCCGAGCTTATAAAACTTGAGATCAGTCAGTTATACACACATTAGTCCAGGTCCCGAGCTTATAAAACTTGAGATCAGTCAGCTGTTCACACATTAGTCCAGGTCCCGAGCTTATAAAACTTGAGATCAGTCAGCTGTACACACATTAGTCCAGGTCCCGAGCTTATAAAACTTGAGATCAGTCAGTTATACACACATTAGTCCAGGTCCCGAGCTTATAAAACTTGAGATCAGTCAGCTGTACACACATTAGTCCAGGTCCCGAGCTTATAAAACTTGAGATCAGTCAGTTGTACACACATTAGTCCAGGTCCCGAGCTTATAAAACTTGAGATCAGTCAGTTGTACACACATTAGTCCAGGTCCCGAGCTTATAAAACTTGAGATCAGTCAGCTGTTCACACATTAGTCCAGGTCCCGAGCTTATAAAACTTGAGATCAGTCAGTTGTACACACATTAGTCCAGGTCCCGAGCTTATAAAACTTGAGATCAGTCAGCTGTTCACACATTAGTCCAGGTCCCGAGCTTATAAAACTTGAGATCAGTCAGCTGTTCACACATTAGTCCAGGTCCCGAGCTTATAAAACTTGAGATCAGTCAGCTGTTCACACATTAATCCAGGTCCCAAGCTTATAAAACTTGAGATCAGTCAGCTGTTCACACATTAGTCCAGGTCCCGAGCTTATAAAACTTGAGGTCAGTCAGCTGTCCACACATTAGTCCAGGTCCCGAGCTTATAAAACTTGAGATCAGTCAGCTGTACACACATTAGTCCAGGTCCCGAGCTTATAAAACTTGAGATCAGTCAGCTGTACACACATTAGTCCAGGTCCCGAGCTTATAAAACTTGAGATCAGTCAGTTATACACACATTAGTCCAGGTCCCGAGCTTATAAAACTTGAGATCAGTCAGCTGTCCACACATTAGTCCAGGTCACAAGCTTATAAAACTTGAGATCAGTCAGTTGCACACACATTAGTCCAGGTCACAAGCTTATAAAACTTGAGATCAGTCAGTTGTACACACATTAGTCCAGGTCCCGAGCTTATAAAACTTGAGATCAGTCAGCTGTACACACATTAGTCCCGGTCCCGAGCTTATAAAACTTGAGATCAGTCAGCTGTCCACACATTAGTCCAGGTCCCGAGCTTATAAAACTTGAGATCCGTCAGCTGTACACACATTAGTCCAGGTCCCAAGCTTATAAAACTTGAGATCAGTCAGCTGTCCACACATTAGTCCAGGTCCCGAGCTTATAAAACTTGAGATCAGTCAGCTGTCCACACATTAGTCCAGGTCCCGAGCTTATAAAACTTGAGATCAGTCAGTTATACACACATTAGTCCAGGTCCCGAGCTTATAAAACTTGAGATCAGTCTGTTGTACACACATTAGTCCATGTCCCAAGCTTATAAAACTTGAGATCAGTCAGCTGTCCACACATTAGTCCAGGTCCCGAGCTTATAAAACTTGAGATCAGTCAGCTGTCCACACATTAGTCCAGGTCCCGAGCTTATAAAACTTGAGATCAGTCAGCTGTCCACACATTAGTCCAGGTCCCAAGCTTATAAAACTTGAGATCAGTCAGCTGTACACACATTAGTCCAGGTCCCGAGCTTATAAAACTTGAGATCAGTCAGCTGTACACACATTAGTCCAGGTCCCGAGCTTATAAAACTTGAGATCAGTCAGCTGTTCACACATTAGTCCAGGTCCCGAGCTTATAAAACTTGAGATCAGTCAGCTGTTCACACATTAGTCCAGGTCCCGAGCTTATAAAACTTGAGATCAGTCAGCTGTACACACATTAGTCCAGGTCCCGAGCTTATAAAACTGGAGATCAGTCAGCTGTTCACACATTAGTCCAGGTCCCGAGCTTATAAAACTTGAGATCAGTCAGCTGTTCACACATTAGTCCAGGTCCCGAGCTTATAAAACTTGAGATCAGTCAGCTGTTCACACATTAGTCCAGGTCCCGAGCTTATAAAACTTGAGATCAGTCAGCTGTACACACATTAGTCCAGGTCCCGAGCTTATAAAACTTGAGATCAGTCAGCTGTTCACACATTAGTCCAGGTCCCGAGCTTATAAAACTTGAGATCAGTCAGCTGTTCACACATTAGTCCAGGTCCCGAGCTTATAAAACTTGAGATCAGTCAGCTGTCCACACATTAGTCCAGGTCCCGAGCTTATAAAACTTGAGATCAGTCAGCTGTACACACATTAGTCCAGGTCCCGAGCTTATAAAACTTGAGATCAGTCAGCTGTTCACACATTAGTCCAGGTCCCGAGCTAATAAAACTTGAGATCAGTCAGCTGTTCACACATTAGTCCAGGTCCCGAGCTTATAAAACTTGAGATCAGTCAGCTGTTCACACATTAGTCCAGGTCCCGAGCTTATAAAACTTGAGATCAGTCAGCTGTTCACACATTAGTCCAGGTCCCGAGCTTATAAAACTTGAGATCAGTCAGCTGTTCACACATTAGTCCAGGTCCCGAGCTTATAAAACTTGAGATCAGTCAGCTGTTCACATATTAGTCCAGGTCCCGAGCTTATAAAACTTGAGATCAGTCAGCTGTCCACATATTAGTCCAGGTCCCGAGCTTATAAAACTTGAGATCAGTCAGCTGTTCACACATTAGTCCAGGTCCCGAGCTAATAAAACTTGAGATCAGTCAGCTGTTCACACATTAGTCCAGGCCCCGAGCTAATAAAACTTGAGATCAGTCAGCTGTTCACACATTAGTCCAGGTACCGAGCTAATAAAACTTGAGATCAGTCAGCTGTACACACATTAGTCCAGGCCCCGAGCTTATAAAACTTGAGATCAGTCAGCTGTACACACATTAGTCCAGGTCCCGAGCTTATAAAACTTGAGATCAGTCAGCTGTTCACACATTAGTCCAGGTCCCGAGCTAATAAAACTTGAGATCAGTCAGCTGTTCACACATGAGTCCAGGTCCCGAGCTTATAAAACTTGAGATCAGTCAGTTGCACACACATTAGTCCAGGTCCCGAGCTTATAAAACTTGAGATCAGTCAGTTGCACACACATTAGTCCAGGTCCCGAGCTAATAAAACTTGAGATCAGTCAGCTGTTCACACATTAGTCCAGGTCCCGAGCTAATAAAACTTGAGATCAGTCAGTTGTACACACATTAGTCCAGGTCCCGAGCTTATAAAACTTGTGATCAGTCAGTTGTTCACACATAAGTCCAGGTCCCGAGCTTATAAAACTTGAGATCAGTCAGCTGTTCACACATTAGTCCAGGTCCCGGGCTTATAAAACTTGAGATCAGTCAGCTGTACACACATTAGTCCAGGTCCCGAGCTTATAAAACTTGAGATCAGTCAGTTATACACACATTAGTCCAGGTCCCGAGCTTATAAAACTTGAGATCAGTCAGCTGTTCACACATTAGTCCAGGTCCCGAGCTTATAAAACTTGAGATCAGTCAGCTGTACACACATTAGTCCAGGTCCCGAGCTTATAAAACTTGAGATCAGTCAGTTATACACACATTAGTCCAGGTCCCGAGCTTATAAAACTTGAGATCAGTCAGCTGTACACACATTAGTCCAGGTCCCGAGCTTATAAAACTTGAGATCAGTCAGTTGTACACACATTAGTCCAGGTCCCGAGCTTATAAAACTTGAGATCAGTCAGCTGTTCACACATTAGTCCAGGTCCCGAGCTTATAAAACTTGAGATCAGTCAGCTGTTCACACATTAGTCCAGGTCCCGAGCTTATAAAACTTGAGATCAGTCAGCTGTTCACACATTAGTCCAGGTCCCGAGCTTATAAAACTTGAGATCAGTCAGCTGTTCACACATTAGTCCAGGTCCCGAGCTTATAAAACTTGAGATCAGTCAGCTGTCCACACATTAGTCCAGGTCCCGAGCTTATAAAACTTGAGATCAGTCAGCTGTACACACATTAGTCCAGGTCCCGAGCTTATAAAACTTGAGATCAGTCAGCTGTACACACATTAGTCCAGGTCCCGAGCTTATAAAACTTGAGATCAGTCAGTTATACACACATTAGTCCAGGTCCCGAGCTTATAAAACTTGAGATCAGTCAGCTGTCCACACATTAGTCCAGGTCACAAGCTTATAAAACTTGAGATCAGTCAGTTGCACACACATTAGTCCAGGTCACAAGCTTATAAAACTTGAGATCAGTCAGTTGTACACACATTAGTCCAGGTCCCGAGCTTATAAAACTTGAGATCAGTCAGCTGTACACACATTAGTCCCGGTCCCGAGCTTATAAAACTTGAGATCAGTCAGCTGTCCACACATTAGTCCAGGTCCCGAGCTTATAAAACTTGAGATCCGTCAGCTGTACACACATTAGTCCAGGTCCCAAGCTTATAAAACTTGAGATCAGTCAGCTGTCCACACATTAGTCCAGGTCCCGAGCTTATAAAACTTGAGATCAGTCAGCTGTTCACACATTAGTCCAGGTCCCGAGCTTATAAAACTTGAGATCAGTCAGTTATACACACATTAGTCCAGGTCCCGAGCTTATAAAACTTGAGATCAGTCTGTTGTACACACATTAGTCCATGTCCCAAGCTTATAAAACTTGAGATCAGTCAGCTGTCCACACATTAGTCCAGGTCCCGAGCTTATAAAACTTGAGATCAGTCAGCTGTCCACACATTAGTCCAGGTCCCGAGCTTATAAAACTTGAGATCAGTCAGCTGTCCACACATTAGTCCAGGTCCCAAGCTTATAAAACTTGAGATCAGTCAGCTGTACACACATTAGTCCAGGTCCCGAGCTTATAAAACTTGAGATCAGTCAGCTGTCCACACATTAGTCCAGGTCCCGAGCTTATAAAACTTGAGATCAGTCAGCTGTTCACACATTAGTCCAGGTCCCGAGCTTATAAAACTTGAGATCAGTCAGCTGTCCACACATTAGTCCAGGTCCCGAGCTTATAAAACTTGAGATCAGTCAGCTGTACACACATTAGTCCAGGTCCCGAGCTTATAAAACTTGAGATCAGTCAGCTGTACACACATTAGTCCAGGTCCCGAGCTTATAAAACTTGAGATCAGTCAGTTATACACACATTAGTCCAGGTCCCGAGCTTATAAAACTTGAGATCAGTCAGCTGTCCACACATTAGTCCAGGTCACAAGCTTATAAAACTTGAGATCAGTCAGTTGCACACACATTAGTCCAGGTCACAAGCTTATAAAACTTGAGATCAGTCAGTTGTACACACATTAGTCCAGGTCCCGAGCTTATAAAACTTGAGATCAGTCAGCTGTACACACATTAGTCCCGGTCCCGAGCTTATAAAACTTGAGATCAGTCAGCTGTCCACACATTAGTCCAGGTCCCGAGCTTATAAAACTTGAGATCCGTCAGCTGTACACACATTAGTCCAGGTCCCAAGCTTATAAAACTTGAGATCAGTCAGCTGTCCACACATTAGTCCAGGTCCCGAGCTTATAAAACTTGAGATCAGTCAGCTGTTCACACATTAGTCCAGGTCCCGAGCTTATAAAACTTGAGATCAGTCAGTTATACACACATTAGTCCAGGTCCCGAGCTTATAAAACTTGAGATCAGTCTGTTGTACACACATTAGTCCATGTCCCAAGCTTATAAAACTTGAGATCAGTCAGCTGTCCACACATTAGTCCAGGTCCCGAGCTTATAAAACTTGAGATCAGTCAGCTGTCCACACATTAGTCCAGGTCCCGAGCTTATAAAACTTGAGATCAGTCAGCTGTCCACACATTAGTCCAGGTCCCAAGCTTATAAAACTTGAGATCAGTCAGCTGTACACACATTAGTCCAGGTCCCGAGCTTATAAAACTTGAGATCAGTCAGCTGTCCACACATTAGTCCAGGTCCCGAGCTTATAAAACTTGAGATCAGTCAGCTGTTCACACATTAGTCCAGGTCCCGAGCTTATAAAACTTGAGATCAGTCAGCTGTTCACACATTAGTCCAGGTCCCGAGCTTATAAAACTTGAGATCAGTCAGCTGTACACACATTAGTCCAGGTCCCGAGCTTATAAAACTTGAGATCAGTCAGCTGTCCACACATTAGTCCAGGTCCCGAGCTTATAAAACTTGAGATCAGTCAGCTGTACACACATTAGTCCAGGTCCCGAGCTTATAAAACTTGAGATCAGTCAGCTGTCCACACATTAGTCCAGGTCCCGAGCTTATAAAACTTGAGATCAGTCAGCTGTTCACACATTAGTCCAGGTCCCGAGCTTATAAAACTTGAGATCAGTCAGCTGTTCACACATTAGTCCAGGTCCCGAGCTTATAAAACTTGAGATCAGTCAGCTGTCCACACATTAGTCCAGGTCCCGAGCTTATAAAACTTGAGATCAGTCAGCTGTTCACACATTAGTCCAGGTCCCGAGCTTATAAAACTTGAGATCAGTCAGCTGTTCACACATTAGTCCAGGTCCCGAGCTAATAAAACTTGTGATCAGTCAGTTGTACACACATTAGTCCAGGTCCCGAGCTTATAAAACTTGAGATCAGTCAGTTGTACACACATTAGTCCAGGTCCCGAGCTTATAAAACTTGAGATCAGTCAGTTATACACACATTAGTCCAGGTCCCGAGCTTATAAAACTTGAGATCAGTCAGCTGTCCACACATTAGTCCAGGTCCCGAGCTTATAAAACTTGAGATCAGTCAGCTGTACACACATTAGTCCAGGTCCCGAGCTTATAAAACTTGAGATCAGTCAGTTATACACACATTAGTCCAGGTCCCGAGCTTATAAAACTTGAGATCAGTCAGTTGTGCACACATTAGTCCAGGTCCCGAGCTTATAAAACTTGAGATCAGTCAGCTGTACACACATTAGTCCAGGTCCCGAGCTTATAAAACTTGAGATCAGTCAGCTGTACACACATTAGTCAAGGTCCCGAGCTTATAAAACTTGAGATCAGTCAGCTGTCCACACATTAGTCCAGGTCCCGAGCTTATAAAACTTGAGATCAGTCAGCTGTCCACATATTAGTCCCGGTCCCGAGCTTATAAAACTTGAGATCAGTCAGCTGTACACACATTAGTCCAGGTCCCGAGCTTATAAAACTTGAGATCAGTCAGCTGTCCACATATTAGTCCAGGTCCCGAGCTTATAAAACTTGAGATCAGTCAGCTGTACACACATTAGTCCAGGTCCCGAGCTTATAAAACTTGAGATCAGTCAGCTGTCCACATATTAGTCCAGGTCCCGAGCTTATAAAACTTGAGATCAGTCAGCTGTACACACATTAGTCCAGGTCCCGAGCTTATAAAACTTGAGATCAGTCAGCTGTACACACATTAGTCCAGGTCCCGAGCTTATAAAACTTGAGATCAGTCAGCTGTCCACATATTAGTCCAGGTCCCGAGCTTATAAAACTTGAGATCAGTCAGCTGTACACACATTAGTCCAGGTCCCGAGCTTATAAAACTTGAGATCAGTCAGCTGTACACACATTAGTCCAGGTCCCGAGCTTATAAAACTTGAGATCAGTCAGCTGTACACACATTAGTCCAGGTCCCGAGCTAATAAAACTTGAGATCAGTCAGCTGTTCACACATTAGTCCAGGTCCCGAGCTTATAAAACTTGAGATCAGTCAGCTGTACACACATTAGTCCAGGTCCCGAGCTTATAAAACTTGAGATCAGTCAGCTGTACACACATTAGTCCAGGTCACAAGCTTATAAAACTTGAGATCAGTCAGCTGTACACACATTAGTCCAGGTCCCGAGCTTATAAAACTTGAGATCAGTCAGCTGTACACACATTAGTCCAGGTCCCGAGCTTATAAAACTTGAGATCAGTCAGCTGTACACACATTAGTCCAGGTCACAAGCTTATAAAACTTGAGATCAGTCAGCTGTACACACATTAGTCCAGGTCACAAGCTTATAAAACTTGAGATCAGTCAGCTGTACACACATTAGTCCAGGTCCCGAGCTTATAAAACTTGAGATCAGTCAGCTGTACACACATTAGTCCAGGTCCCAAGCTTATAAAACTTGAGATCAGTCAGTTGTACACACATTAGTCCAGGTCGCGAGCTTATAAAACTTGAGATCAGTCAGCTGTCCACACATTAGTCCAGGTCCCGAGCTTATAAAACTTGAGATCAGTCAGCTGTACACACATTAGTCCAGGTCCCGAGCTTATAAAACTTGAGATCAGTCAGCTGTCCACACATTAGTCCAGGTCCCGAGCTTATAAAACTTGAGATCAGTCAGCTGTTCACACATTAGTCCAGGTCACAAGCTTATAAAACTTGAGATCAGTCAGCTGTACACACATTAGTCCAGGTCCCGAGCTTATAAAACTTGAGATCAGTCAGCTGTACACACATTAGTCCAGGTCCCGAGCTTATAAAACTTGAGATCAGTCAGTTGTACACACATTAGTCCAGGTCACAAGCTTATAAAACTTGAGATCAGTCAGCTGTACACACATTAGTCCAGGTCCCGAGCTTATAAAACTTGAGATCAGTCAGCTCTACACACATTAGTCCAGGTCCCGAGCTTATAAAACTTGAGATCAGTCAGCTGTACACACATTAGTCCAGGTCCCGAGCTTATAAAACTTGAGATCAGTCAGCTGTACACACATTAGTCCAGGTCCCAAGCTTATAAAACTTGAGATCAGTCAGTTGTACACACATTAGTCCAGGTCCCGAGCTTATAAAACTTGAGATCAGTCAGCTGTCCACACATTAGTCCAGGTCCCGAGCTTATAAAACTTGAGATCAGTCAGCTGTACACACATTAGTCCATGTCCCGAGCTTATAAAACTTGAGATCAGTCAGCTGTCCACACATTAGTCCAGGTCCCGAGCTTATAAAACTTGAGATCAGTCAGCTGTTCACACATTAGTCCAGGTCACAAGCTTATAAAACTTGAGATCAGTCAGCTGTACACACATTAGTCCAGGTCCCGAGCTTATAAAACTTGAGATCAGTCAGCTGTACACACATTAGTCCAGGTCCCGAGCTTATAAAACTTGAGATCAGTCAGTTGTACACACATTAGTCCAGGTCACAAGCTTATAAAACTTGAGATCAGTCAGCTGTACACACATTAGTCCAGGTCCCGAGCTTATAAAACTTGAGATCAGTCAGCTGTACACACATTAGTCCAGGTCCCGAGCTTATAAAACTTGAGATCAGTCAGTTGTACACACATTAGTCCAGGTCCCGAGCTTATAAAACCTGAGATCAGTCAGTTGTACACACATTAGTCCAGGTCCCGAGCTTATAAAACTTGAGATCAGTCAGCTGTCCACACATTAGTCCAGGTCCCGAGCTTATAAAACTTGAGATCAGTCAGCTGTCCACACATTAGTCCAGGTCCCGAGCTTATAAAACTTGAGATCAGTCAGTTATACACACATTAGTCCAGGTCCCGAGCTTATAAAACTTGAGATCAGTCAGTTGTACACACATTAGTCCAGGTCCCGAGCTTATAAAACCTGAGATCAGTCAGTTGTACACACATTAGTCCAGGTCCCGAGCTTATAAAACTTGAGATCAGTCAGTTGTACACACATTAGTCCAGGTCCCGAGCTTATAAAACTTGAGATCAGTCAGCTGTCCACACATTAGTCCAGGTCCCAAGCTTATAAAACTTGAGATCAGTCTCCGAGTTAAATTCTCAATTTCATTTTCAAAGTATTATGATTGAAAAGACGTGGCTGATGTTTAATTACACGTTCAGATCTATCATGCTGTCAGAATAGTGTTCATGTATAGATAATGTCATCATTGTCTGCTCATAATGCTGTCAGAATAGTGTACATGTATAGATAATGTCATCATTGTCTGCTCATAATGCTGTCAGAATAGTGTACATGTGTAGATAATGTCATCATTGTCTGCTCATAATGCTGTCAGAATAATGTACATGTGTAGATAATGTCATCATTGTCTGCTCATAATGCTGTCAGAATAGTGTACATGTATAGATAATGTCATCATTGTCTGCTCATAATGCTGTCAGAATAATGTACATGTGTAGATAATGTCATCATTGTCTGCTCATAATGCTGTCTGAATAGTGTACATGTATAGATAATGTCATCATTGTCTGCTCATAATGCTGTCAGAATAGTGTACATGTATAGATAATGTCATCATTGTCTGCTCATAATGCTGTCAGAATAGTGTACATGTATAGATAATGTCATCATTGTCTGCTCATAATGCTGTCAGAATAGTGTACATGTATAGATAATGTCATCATTGTCTGCTCATAATGCTGTCAGAATATTGTACATGTATAGATAATGTCATCATTGTCTGCTCATAATGCTGTCAGAATAGTGTACATGTGTAGATAATGTCATCATTGTCTGCTCATAATGGTGTCAGAATAGTGTACATGTGTAGATAATGTCATCATTGTCTGCTCATAATGTTGTCAGAATAGTGTACATGTATAGATAATGTCATCATTGTCTGCTCATAATGCTGTCAGAATAGTGTACATGTGTAGATAATGTCATCATTGTCTGCTCATAATTAACGTAGAACCATTAAAAGTTTTGAGCTCAGAGAACGAACCAAAGTTTTATAATATTGACGCCTGGGCAGGACGTTTGTTTCGTCTTCTCGACACTATGACATATATGTCCGTGAAGTCTGTACATTATCCTATTACAACACTTAAGGATTACAGATCCGTATAGAATCACCATTTAACCCTCGTTTATTTTCACCGTTCTATACATAGCGTGACGTCACTACGTTTGTCTAACCTCTATACATAGATCTGATTACTATCCACATTTAGATAGTTATACATACGCTAAAATGTAGTTACGCGGAAGGATAAAAAATGTCAAAACAACCATATCGGTTGTATGTTATTAACAAAATGTGTTTAGTTATGTAAAATGAATATGTTATACCATTTCTATTCTTGTGTTTTCGTCAATAACAAGAACGCTTGGCTCCAATGTGTACCATACGGTGACGTCACGTTATGTTATTTATTCCATTTTTGTGACGATTGATTTATCAATCGTACACAGTGCTTTTGTTTAAACAAATCCAATCAAAACAAGACAAGACAAAACAAACGACACTCAAAACAGAACAACACGAAAAAACACAGAAAAAAACGAAAAAACCCGAACAAAACCGAATGCACATTTAATAAACTATAAATCGCCAGTCGTACAAAAATCTCTATCAGAACTACTTTCGGAAAAAAACGCTCAACTAGTTTTTCAAAATCAAAATATTTAAATAGTTTCTATCATTTGTTTATATATTCAAAATACCAAATATTGCAGTTTTATCTCGTAATTATCGCAGTATCTTACGTTATTTCGTGTGTTTATGGTGCACTACTTAAATTCTTCCGCGCAGTTTTCGAGTCACGTGACCACACACTGAGGTGCCTATCGGCCATTACCTACGAACTAAGACAAGAAGATTACCGTCGAAATTTCGTCAGTTATTTCGTCAATATATGAGAGTAAGTATAATCCCGGTGAAAATGGATATATGGAATTTAGTTCGCCGTCGTGTACGTCTTTATTGATATTCTATTTACTGTCATTGTACCGAAAAGAACGTTCCCCATCCCAACCCAAACTATTGGCAGTTAGCTCGTCATAGCCACTGGGTTACATGGTCACAGTGTTTACACGATCGTTCAGTTCATTGGGATAATTTTCGGCCTCTAATTATGTTCCTCACTAAATTTGTAAAACTAAAAAGTCGAGATTGATTGGACCTTGTTAATTCCATATTTGCAAAGCGAATTTATGAGAATAGGCGATTATACAATGGCACCGTCATTTATCTGCCTGGTATACCAGTGACTGAGTGAGACTGGTTTCGCTTTCAGTTGAGATAAAGTTGGGGAATAACAAAACACTAAATGCAGCTTTCAGTAAAGGTATGTTTGGATAATTTATTGTCATATATGTAGAGAAATGTGTTCTTAACCTACTGAACGACTCACTTTGGACACTGATACTGTATAGTTATACTGCCAACGGGGTTTTAATCGGAAGGGCCATCTTAGACTAATATATGCTGATCTAACTTGTGCGGGACGGAGCCAAATCAAATGTATCAGACTCTGGCCGTCATAAACAATAGTTGACTAATATTCTGCCAGTGTCACTTTTTTTAGGTCGGTTACAAAATACAACATGTAAATAGCAATTAACTTCTGACAGGGAACCAGTAGCTGTTTTTTAGTAAAAGTTGTTCAGTTTAATGTGAGTTTTTGCATCTAATTTTGTTCCTTGGCTAGCTTAATTTGCAAATGTAATTTATAGTAGTCTAGCTAATTTATTAGACGGACAAGCAATCCATTCAGGATTTTGCTGGAAGACTGATATTGGCATATCAAAATTGTCTCACTTGTCGACTGAAATGTACAATTATTCAGACTACCGCTGTAGAGAAAGATGAGACCTATTGAATTACATATTTGAATATAATAAAGCATTATGCGATACATGTACATTTCTTATTCCGAGGTCATGGACAAGTCTTGGTCTTGTAACCAGTTTATTGTTTAATTAATGTATTTAAAACTTAATATAAAATTATTTGCATTTTGGAAATATTGTAGTGTTTCAAATAATCTTGTTAACAGTTTCTAAATTTTAGTACTTGTTGCCTAGTGTTTGTTTGTTTAAAATTCATTGGGTTAATTCCATCTTCAACATTATTTCAGTCATTAGTGGTGGGCAGTTTTTATCCTAACCAGCTTTCCTGGAGTTCATTCAGGCCTTAACCACTACTAGCCACATTCTATCTGTAAGCTTTTTACCTAGTGCAGACTAAATAAATCTTGCAGCAACTTTTCAGATACATGTTTAATCACCCACTACAAGGTTCTTATTTTTAAATTGTAGGAAGATGAACATAGAAAGGTTAAAGTCAGATGTTAGGATGTGTGGCAGTGTCTACAAAGACGGTCTCTGTGAATAAAACCAGAGTTACTTTATATACTGTGATGTGTTCCAAGGTGACTATGTATTTTTTATGACACATATTATGTAGCAAGACAACAATTTTCTCTGCAGCTAAATCGAAATTATAATAGAGATATGTAAAACGTTGAAGTACTGTAACAATATTTGAGCTGCAGCATGAGAAAATTAGCAAGATAGCTTCGTGACTAGTAAGGACCTACTTCTAGACAGGTCTTCTCTATTGGTCAAAAAGACATTGATGATATCTTAATCTTAATGATATGTAAGACAAATTCGAACATAGGTTATCTGGGGTCAAAAACTAGGTCACAAGGTCAAATCTTAGGAAAACCTTGTCTATGCTGTAGTTTTCATTGTTTTGATTGGATCTTCACCAAATTTTGTTAGAATGTTTGTCTTATGTATATGTAGGACAGGTATTAACATGGGTCATCTGGGGTCCAAAACTAGGTTTCGGTTCAAACCAAAGTTTTAATGAGTGAACAGTGATTGTCATGTGAGCGATACAGGCCATATTGGCCCTCTTGTTTGTCTGAATAGATTTTGTTTTCAATTGAGGTGTCGAGGATGCAAACTTATAAAAATTGATGCTTCCTCCTTTCAGCTGATTTCCTCATTTTTTGTCTTAAATCTTTGAAACAAAAGGGTTCAAATTCAGACTGGCCTACTCAATGGCGATGATTTTGCTAGCATGAAGGGGTGGGGTTAGGGTATTTCAGGCTTTTTGCTCTTGGAGCAGTCACAGCACTGGCTTCTGATTATATAAATGCAGATCTTAATCACAGCTTTCAGCTGATTTTGGACTGATCGATAAATGATCAACATGATAATGAACTGAAATAATTGATTTTACCTCACTACTGTACAGTGGCGTATGTGTACATTGTCTTTGAACACAAGTTGTCATTTTACTGTTCTTATTCTTAAAAACAAAGTATTGTACACTTTTGTTTTTTCTTTACTGTAATTGTTTTACACGGATCATTGTATATGTTGTTATAATTATATATTTGTGGATTAAACAAAGTTAGGAAACAGAAATATTGTTTTTTTTTCTTTAAAAAGGTACTTTTTGATGTGATGGACTAAAAATTTGGCTTCTAGTGTGTTCTCAACACAAAAGATGATGCCACACACCGCACAACGATCAACAAACGACCAAAAACTAGGTTATACCGATTACCTGAGGACCTTGTCCGTCCATGTCCGTCCATGTCCGTTGATCATCATGCAAAGTGTGTTGTGAACACTAGAGGTAATATTTTAGTTAGATTTTCTGAAAACTGGGTCAGAATGTTTGTATTTACAAAATCTTGGAAAGAAAACATGTTCGGTGTGCACCTAATAATTATAAAGTAAAAATGGTCATGTCTAAATTGAAAGGTAAATCACTGTTAGCTGTTTGGTCAGTATATAAACAGTAATTACATGTATGAAGTAATTGTATGGATAGTACCGTCAAAATTGAACAGCAGAGCACTGTTTACTTTTCAGTCAGTCATTGAGGTAACGGTGATAACTCTTGTATTAAAAGGTGCTTCACATTTTCAAGGTGACTTAAACGTTATTGTAACTTCCAATGACAATCGTCACTTCAGCACTTTCAGTGCTTTGATTGTAAGTAGTTCCTGCAAATACCCATAATGCCCTGAGCAGAAGAACACAGGTCAGTGCATAGCGCTATCGTAGTGTACACATTGTATATTCATTGAATACTAGTACATGTATGTGGATTGTGGAATGAATCATACATAAATCATTCACCACGAGCGGATTGTGGAATGAATCATACATAAATCATTCACCACGAGCGGATTGTGGAATGAATCATACATAAATCATTCACCACGAGCGGATTGTGGAATGAATCATACATAAATCATTCACCACGAGCGGATTGTGGAATGAATCATACATAAATCATTCACCACGAGCGGATTGTGGAAAAAGCTTTTTTTAGAGTTGTCTTTATTAGAGGTTACACTTTAAACAAACCTTGTACATGTAATAGTTGATGTTTCTTTATACATTTTTGGGCATAAAGCCATCCTGAAATGCTTTCAGAAACCCGTAAAAATGATTGGATTATTATGTAAATACGGACAAGATTTAAACAAAACCTGTTTTATATTTGATTATTGAACAGGCCCCAGTTTCACCAAAAAAATAACAACCGAAAAAGACAACAACAAAAAACCATCAAGAAAACAAGTTTTTGCTTAAACTCAGCTTATTGATTGAATCATAAATTTCTCTATTTTTGTATGCAATTCATAGAATTTCAATTTCAAAGAAGGTTCCAAGATGGCCTAATAACATGTTCATACCATTTCAACCAAGCTATAATCTCTGGATATGAAAACGGCGTTTTGAGACTTAATCTGTTCGCCGGACGCTAGCATATTAAATGGTCTAAGGAAATAAGAAAACAAGTGGTAATATTTCTTATCAAAGACACAAGATTTTTTAGACAGAAAAACACGTAGGCTTCTTAAGTCGATTATTGAGTTTCTACTCAAGTTTGTTCGTGAAACTGGGGCCAGCAGAACGTCAATATGATTTTGTTTCCAACAAGTCGTTCACACAGCGAGCGACAGCACATTGACGCCGAATAACATTACTTTTTAAAGAACGCTTACTCGTGCAAACTTAAAAAATATAATATACGAGTTGCTTCCCTTTGTTAATGTGGCCCTTTCGTTAAACGCCTTTCGTTTTTTGGCTTTAGTTCAATCACTATGATGACATTTATTATATTTTTATTCCCGGTGTCATTTTGTGACCTTCAAGCTTTAACGTTGGAGGACGACCCCAGTTTCGTCACATGTGTAATTTGTCTGGACCCTGGTGGGGTTCGAGCCCATAGTGATGAGGGGGGGGGGGGGTCTGGTGATTCCTAGTCAGAGACCATAACCACGTGACCATGGATACCCCATCAAGTTGATTTAGTTTTGTTTATATCGGGTTTAACGCCCCTTGTCAGAGTTATATCAGGCGGCCAAATCACCTACCATCATTCCTGGGTAGTACCAGTACTTGACTCCCATCCTCTGTAAGCAACTGCCTACTTTCTCATATAAAGAGACATGGTCGGTAGCTGGGCTCAAACCTACGACCCTCTGTCAGTGAGAGGTTTCAGTGATTTGAAGTCAGCGACTTAAACCACTCGACCACGGAGGCGGGTTGAAACAGTTCATTTCAATTATGGCGATGGACAACATAACGTTCTTCATGATGAAACTGTAGGATGTTTAGCTGTTAAACGACTACGATCACATTGTAAAATCATCCACGCCAAAATATTGAATTTTGAAGTCATTTTAAGCCAACACTGGTATAGATTTCCACAAGGTACACGGATAGATGGAATTGGTTAAAAGTTAGAATAAACGTGATGCATGTAACATTATATTGATGGTTGCGTTATGTATGTTTAACCCAATACAGACAATATTAACCATGTATAGCCATTATATATGAGATATTTATCTGTTGTAAAACGGCCCATTGGACGGCTATGGTCATTTCAGAGCTGCCCCATGCTGTGACAGGAGTGAACAGTTACAGGACACCCGGGTATTTATATCTCTACCCTTAGTTTATATAATTTTCCTGGTTCTTTATCGTGCTTGATGCTCACCATATCCTTTTCCAGTGGTTTTCTAAATACAGTACTATGCTACTAGGCTGGTTGTTGGGATGGGCATACTGTAAAAGCGTCTATGAAAATTGGAAGCCGGATCCGAGATTTAAACCAACGACCTTTCCACTAGACCACAGATCCACATCCGATACGGCAACAGGAACTCTTGTAAACTATTATGACGAATTATGTCCATTTCCAAGAACAAACAATTTTCAGATTATGTTCTCTCTATTCTAAATGCATTGCAGCAATACCTTGGT
This sequence comes from Lutraria lutraria, assembly GCA_964023205.1. Classification (NCBI taxonomy): domain Eukaryota; kingdom Metazoa; phylum Mollusca; class Bivalvia; order Venerida; family Mactridae; genus Lutraria; species Lutraria lutraria. Next base: position 33,750,829 of record OZ026848.1, on the reverse strand, counting down.
CCTCAAAACGCCTCTTACAAAATATTCTTACCTGGATTACCGGTAATAAATGAATACCAAATAAACTAATCTACATTGATTTATCACAGTGATCATGATTAAAATGGTGTTTCACAAACTCGTATCTGGTCTAACAACCCAATAAATATCACAAAACATAGGTCGTTCCTCTAACATGTCTGAGGCCAATAATCGCTTTACCACACATAGTGCAGCATCCCCAAAGCAACACCCTTTGGGAGTAGCAAGAGAGGGTCACTCTGGAGAAGTTGTTGCTCAAGAGAGGGTCACTCTGGAGAGATTGTTTTTCTAGAGAGGTTGTTCTGTACTTATTTAAAACTACATGTATAATCAATCTGTAATGCAGTATTTTGTTTGTTTGTACTTGAAATATAGTCAAAGCACAGTCAAACCTGTGTTAGCAGCCACCCGTATAAAGACCATCTTGTGAATATGTATATTTAGAACAAAATTACCTCTTAGTAAAGGCCACCAGTCTCTCCACATGTTTTCCCAACGCATGTCTTTGTTCACAGCTTTATGACCTAATACGCCAGATTATTCGCAACAAACGCCAAGAGGGACTCCCCTTGTCGCGGTCAGTTTTTTATCTACCCCGCTGGTTCTCCCAGTCACAACGCGGCGCAATATTGTACCGGCGCCAAGGGGAGTCACTCTTGGCGTTTGTTGCGGATAACATGGCGTATGTCACTCCTTCTCTTTTTTCAGATTACCCGACACGCTTTCAAGTAATTTACAAAAGTCAATATTTGGACAAAATACGACCGAGTTATTAAAGTTTGGGTAATATAACATGTGAAAAGGGCAAAACTGCCGAAAACAAACAACTCCTGACTTCGAGCTCCTATGCAACAATGCAACACTGAATCCTTGATGACGTCAGTATTCAACTTATTAAAATATTGGTCACCGTGCAATATCTAAACTGAAATTTATAGTTTTCTAGTTTCAACAAGGTCAACAACTCTTACAAATTCTGTAAGATTTGTCGTAAAATAAATTATAGTATCCGAGGTATCTATCTAAGAAATAATGACAGTCGTGCAATACACACAATGTACTAGTTGTTTGTAATATAACCTTTATGCTGAAGCAATCATTATGAAAATATTGTGTTTTTTTATTGTCAACTCTATATTTCAAAGCGACAATAATTGAACAAGTGAAGTAAACATAATAAAACTTTGTTAATGCCTTACTAACGTTGGAAAGATGAATACATATCACATAATCTAATTGATATACAATTCGTTCTGTATAACAAACTTAAGCGTTAATTTTATCTTGAATAATTCTGTATAAAATCCATCGTGTATTTGCATGCATTTATTTAATACTGTCGTGTATTTCTATATAGATTACAAAATAAACTTATCTTTTCGTGGCGACTTCGAATGGCGACATTTGTTTGTTCGCTATAAACGAAGCCGCTTTGGGATATTTGTTTAACAAATCCAGGACTATTTCTTATCATTTTGTTACTACATAAATTGATCTAACCTTCCATTTGTTTGATAGGTTAGCAATTATATATCAATTTACGATTGTTCGATGAAGTTGGGCATTAAGATATGGAATGACAAAAGTATGGGAGACGTAGAGGCTTTTTTCAAAGTTTGCTTTAAGTACATGGAAAGTACGGTTCAAGTGGGTTTTTTGCAATTTCTCCGCAGATATAGATTTTAATGACAACAGTTCAAGTCGTGACGTCATCTACGTTCAGCATGCGCAGTATACCCCCGAGTAACCAGTTTCCGTGAGGTTAAGGAAACATCGAGCGCGCTCAAGAACAATATTGTTTCTCACAAAATTTAAAAACAACGTATCAATAACACAACTTAACACGTATAATCTCGCATATGTTTTAAAAATATTCTTCATTGCTAACTCATGGACGCATCCATTTTCATACATGTACAAAATGAGACTTCCATTAAGTATGGTAGAACAGTTATCGTGAGGTTTAGCGAAGTGGCTGAATTAAACGACATTGGCCATATAGAACAAGAGATATCATTTAACATGCAGTTTTATGTATTTAAAGGTTTATTTTAGATCGTTTTTTTTAAATATTATAGTTTTTTATCTTTTATTTCGGCATCAACAGTTATAGCCTATTTCATAGACCTTGGTGAATATTGCCTGTCTGCATTTTGCTGGATGCGGGCTAGATCTAGATCTAGTACCATATATTTCTAAATTTATATGCCAGATTTAGGTTTAATGTGGCTCGCACATTCTTTTGATGTGTATGGCGGAAATATATATATTGTTACTCGACGGTAGCTTTTGAATTCACCAAACACGAACTTAGGGAGGAGCAGTGGTGTAGGGGTAGAGCGTCGGACTCCTAACCCGAAAGTTGCGGGTTGGAATCCTGTCAGTGGTGGAATTTGACCTGAACCTTCACAATCCCTTCTTTCAGTACAAGTACTGGTCTGAGAATACAGGAAGCAGTCATCGAGAGTAGTTACTAGTAATATAAGTTGTAAGAACTTGTTGTCGATGTAAAATAAATAAATTTAAACGAACTTACTTTGCGCTATGGTTAGATTTGGTTAAAATCGTATTTAGTAGTGAATGAGGGGCGGTTACCTGACCAATATAAACAGCTTCTTCTAATTCTGTTTGAAAGATATTACTGAACACGTAAATCATGCGGGCCTCGAATTTGCGACCACGTGGTTGGCCAACTGAGCTTACGGAACGTCATTGCCTTACAAATTCCTGACTTCAGTGATAATCAGAACCGGGAGAATGCGGTACAAACAAATTAGGGTTTGGAGTCAAAAGAATGCTATAATATAACGTGAAATATCTTATTTGCATAAGCAAAAATTCAAATTCAAGGGCAGATAACTCAAAAACGAGATCAGTGACCCCCCAATTTATTTTCGCTAAAATGTTTCTGTTATCATATGCTACGATTATGCAAAGTTTTAAAAAAAACAATTGATCAGTTTTAATTTTTCCTATATGTCTATGTGAAAAATGTAGCGATTACCGAAAACGTCTTTAAGGATTGGTCGTGGATTAGAATCTAGTCTCCGACTTCAATATTCCAGGAACGCTTTTCAGTGTCCTCATCCAAACTACCGAGCCAAGTTCTGAATTAAGATATCATAGAAAAATTATGATATGTGTATCTGGTGCTTTACACATGGCACGATAAAGAACCAGGAAGAAACATTCGAGATTAGAGATATAAATGTCCAGTTCTCCTGTATCTTATCTCCACTCTCTCTGAGACGGCTCTGAAATCACCATAGATGTAGAACGGACCGTTTAACAACAGATAAATAAAGTAGTCCGCTTGTCTTTCTTTAAGATGGTTTAGAGTTGAAAAAAAATCTGTATAAAAACCTCTTCGGAACCAAATAATCAGCATTAGTACATGTAATTAGACCATCTCGATATTATGTATTTACTATTTACTATGGTAAAACTGTCAATCATGTGAACAAAGGCCACCCACGGGAAATACAAAATATGACCTTTATTGACAGGTGACCTTTATTTGAAGGTCAATTTGTTGCTAATAATCAATGAGGGTTTTTATGTGAGGGTCTTTATTTCGTTGGATGTCCTTTATTCGGAGATGACCGCTTACACAGATTTGACTGTATGTAAGTTATATTAGCTGCCGCTCTAAAAATAAGTCGCTTCGATATAATGAGGTGATCTCTGTAGTGTAAGAGGTTTTTTTATAGAAGTTTTACCATTTAATTCCCAGCCATTAAATCAAATAGGTTTTCATAAACTACAATTAAACTCATGTCAAACATTACCTGTATTTTGTTAAGTGCGGACAAATAAAATGTTTGTTAATCATTTATGTTTGTTTTTATTTCGTGATTGAAAATCACGTGACATATCTACGACAATTGAATAATTTATAAACATATAAAGTTTTATTGTCGACAAAAATGTATGACACTCTCTCTCTCTCTCTCTCTCTCTCTCTCTCTCTCTCTCATATACAGAGCCTGAATCCCGTTAGTTTCCGTTTAGTTTAGAGTATACTCGGTCAAACCTGCGCTTAGACCATTAATCATTATACACGAACAGTCACCTCCGAATAAAGGCCACCCTGTGAATGAATGACATTCTTTTATTAAACGTCAATGATCATTAGAACAAAACGACCCCCGAATAAAGGCCACCCTGTGAATGAATGACATTCTTTTATTAAACGTCAATGATCATTAGAACAAAACGACCCCCGAATAAAGGCCACTTGTCCTTAAAGGCCACATTGCGTGTTTCCCTAGAGTGGCCTTTGTTCACATGTTTGACTGTAGTTGAATGTGAAGATAAGATAAGTATACCTTACGCATGTATCCAAATTAATCTTTAAAGACGCATTTCTATCATAGAATAAAATTACATATACCAAGCACGAAAATTGTCTTTTTAGCCAGGCTTGCCTGTATTAATTTTGCGAACACAAATACCAAACCTTTGAGAAATATTCAAATTTATAACAAACTGGTGACTATATGACGCGACTCAGGTTTTACCTCAACGGAAAAGATTACGTTATTAGTTGTATGACATTCATTTTTCTATCAAGACGAAAGATAACAACATCAAATCTTATCTGTTGTCTGCGATGTTGTTATAAATATCTAGAAATCTGCAGACAGGCAATTGATAAGAAACAAATTGTTGGTGTACCGTTAATTTGACACTTTAAAAGGCCCATGATAACAGTGTCGAAGGTGAAACATTTAAATCTTAAGTTATGTACTGAAAAGAAATCCCGTGTATTTTATGCTGATAGTGGCACTCGCCCTATTCCATGACTTTGAGCGACCTTGCGATGTTAAAACATGGAATATAAGATTGAAATTTCCTTGTGGTCTGAGATGTGTCTATGATTTGATTGATCAATTTGTTCCACGTAAACCACAGAATAAATTCAAAGCAGTGAATGTTCTGAGCCTATTGTGTGTTCTGGGATAGATCAAGTCCGTTATTTTTTAAAATTTGTACTTGCGTATTTTTACAAATTTCCGCAGTCATTTTTCGTATATTCATGGTTAACTAAACCATTCATAGTAATGTTAAACTGAACTATAGAATGTTTTTTTTACATCCCCCTTAAACTAGTTCCCGTTCCACGTTGCAGTGCAAGTATATTGTATATGAACGTTCAGTTTCCATGAGTACTTTCAGTACATAAAAGGTATATAAGTCACTTCATGAAACCTGGTACCAATCGTCGATTGTCAACCGATAGTGAGGAGCCCAGGATTCAGCTAGAGGCTTCTGTCTCACGGTTTGATTGGGATTCAACGTTGTACCAGAAGTCAGGGGAGTTTGGGCGATTTTGTCGGCTTTAACGGTGGAGAAAGTTCCAAAGCGTGCAACATGGTAGAACCACTGACCCACCGTAAGCTGAGTGGACGCTTTCTTCACATGCAGATATCATCTGATCTCGGGTGGGAGACAATAGTGAGAGGCTATTCATGAACCATAACCACACGATCCTGCAGTCCCCCGGTCAACTAGAGGAACATGACCGCGTTGTAAGATATTCGTGATAATCTAATGGTTGCCTAAATTAATGCTTCAGACAAAAGTAATTCTGAAAGATGAAATATTGTGCTTACTTGTTGTTTTTGCTGACACGTGACAGTCTATAGGGTAGAATTTAATTCTAAAATTAAAAAAAAATGTAAGTTCGGATTTTCCAACTTAAGATAGAATTGATAAACATAAAAATACAGTTTTAATCCGTGATTCTATCTTAAATATTATATTTATTGTAAGTTAATTGACGTAATTTTAAGATTCGGGCAATTATTGTCAAAACAGATCCAATTTATGTCGATCGGCAAACTAAAAATTGTGAATGTGGATTTAGATGTAAAACATCGATCTTATCACAATAATTCGCTATTATTATACAAAATATGGACAGCGACGGTTAGTGGGATAATAATCTATATCAGTCTTATTTTTAAATCTCGTGGATTATTCTCGCGAGAGTTGTATGTGCGCCATTAGGAATGTCAAAACGGAGCACCAAGACGCCAACATAATCGACTTCAAATTTGATAATTACGAAAGTATGCAGTAATTTTCGGAATAAACGCCAACGAAAGGTGCCTGTATATGCTAACTAAACCTCGAATTATGACCAAAATACATGAGGTCGATATTTAAAGTTACTTGTAGCTGAATATGATACACACTTATGTATAATTTCTTTCAAAATGGGCGGACCATTGAAAACAGTGGAAGCTGGTTGTTTTGGGCACTCTTTAAGAATTTCGCAAATAATATAATGTCGACAAGTTGTTGGTCATGTGATGACGAATTATTTTATTTATTGGTCACGTGATGATAGAACTTTATGTCGATTGCCATGTAATATATTAACTTCTTTTCGCTATATCTAACTTCTGATTAAAACGTTGGACAAAGTCTTAAGTCACAATGGGCCAATTTGATACTGAAATTTGTACATCGGAATAAAACGATAATACTTGCTGTACAGCTGTGTGTCTGTTGTTATACTCTCTGTTCAGTACATTAATACACGGCACAAAACAACAAAATACCGTAAGACAGAATAATACTCAGATACAGGACAATGCAAGATACTGGATAATACAGGATACGGTATAATACAAGAAACGGTATAATACAAGATACGAGACAATACAGGATACGGTATAATACAAGATACGGGACAACACAATATACGGGACAATACAGGATACGGTATAATACAAGATACGGTATAATACAAGATACGGTATAATACAAGATACGGGACAATACAATATACGGTATAATACAAGATACGGTATAATACAAGATACAGGACAATACAAGATACGGTATAATACAACATACGGTATGATACAAGATACGGTATAATACAGGATACGGTATAATACAAGATACGGTATAATACAAGATACGGTATAATACAAGATACGGTATAATACAAGATACGGGACAATACAATATACGGTATAATACAAGATACGGGACAATACAGGATACGGTATAATACAAGATACGGTATAATACATGACATTACAATATACATGACATTACAATATACTGGACAGGAGGACGAGACACAACAAAATACAAGACAGCACACCCGCAAGGAATTCAACGCAGCTTTGCATATAAGAACAAAGCACTGCACTGTCAACTCGGTTCAAAGATAGATAGACTAATTCAGAACTTTGATAAAACACGATTGGTATAAAAGCAATTGCATTAAAATGAACCTGATTTTAATACAAATTATGACAAGCAATTAATCTGTCGCGACATATGCGTTTTATAAAAATTATGACATTTTAGTTCATCAATCAAGAATATGTTTTATGACAATAGCGATGTTCTTTATTGCCTGCATGGTTCGTGTTTTTTGCGTACTGGCGACATGCTCGGGGCAAAAATACATAAAACAATCACTCTCTGGTTTTCTATAGTATTATGTTATTTAGCATTCTTTTAGTTTTATCTTTACTTACATCGAAAGGCTTCAACAATTACTTACAAGGCCAGAATAATTGGATTGCTGATAATCAGTTTTGAGTTATTGAAAAGTCTAATTAGACGTTGAGTCGTTAAAAGAAAACGATAGTCGACCAAACAAAGGTAGTTTACTTTTGTCGAGACTATCAAATGGTTTTTTTAAACAAAAGGTTACCAGCGAACGAAAATTGGAAAACGACTATTTAAACGCATTCACTATTGATAATATTCAAGTCTGCCTATTTAAAATCGTTCCTAATCTTATTTTCTGATCAGTATTGAACAAGAGAAGTTTTTCTGTAGGACATTTTCCCCCAGCCGATATTTTATATACTATCTCGTGTTTATAGACAGTGAGGCGCCCACCCTTCACCATTTACCTAAACTATGTACTGGGTTGAACTGATGACATAAAATTGAGAATTTACGGCGTAAAGGCTTGGGGTTAAAAATCAATAATTATCAATATTGCAAGCATAAATATGGAGGGATATTATCAAAATTAGTTTTTCATAACGTGCTATTAAGGTTCATATTCAAAATATCTTATTCATCGATATACAAAACAATTATTCCAACCTTTTTCTTAATTCTTGAATCCAGTTATGATATTCGCGTTTTGATAATAAGGAAACTGGTTCTGTGCTTTTATCGATGACTTTCAAAAATCGCATTACATTGTACATGGGATAATTCATTTCTTTACTTCTTATTCGCCATCATATTAATCTAAAACAATGATAAATTATTTCCGGATAAATATTGCGAGATCTGTGCTAAGTATAAAAATAAAATGGGTATGCCCCTTTTTGTTATAAGAAAACAAAATAAGCCGTCAACATTATTATCGTTCGTACATTAATCTAAGTGTAAAATTCATTTTTACAAGCCACTCTGTTGGGAAAGTTATACGCTTCATCGGACAGAAGTTTAACCAGGTAGGAAACATTGCGCATTTAGAATCACTAGACCCGCCCATTGCTCCGCCCCCTTTGTTCGACGAACCATACAAAACTCGTCTTTCACCTTTCTTTCATTGAATAAACCAACTTTTCATTACACAAAACTGTATAACGTACATTCAAAACAATATTGCAGATTCATACATGGAGTAATGGATAAAGTCGGATTTTAATATTCATATTTTGTTTAAATAAAACATTGTTTTAATCATTGTACAGTTTAGATGTTCTACATATTGTATGTTTACAATGTTTAACATAGGAGTTAATAACAGCGAACGTGATTACTATCGATAATACAGTGTGTGATCGTGTGTTTATGATACACGAACTAAGTTCGACTGTCTGCCTAGTCAATATAGTGTATGGAGTTTAATATCTTAACAATAGATAAGGAAAAGAAAGTTACGCTGAAAATTTCTGACAGCCATTCGTTAACAGGAATCTTAGCTATGTGTTGACGTATTGAACGGAGTTTATACATACCACATTCAGTTCAACAATGAGCGACCCATTCAGCCCTTTAAAGGGCTTCTTCCTGTTGCTTATGTACAGCATCGCAGTCATTGAAGGTACGTATTTAAAAAAAAGTCACATTTCACCAATTAATACGTTTCTACCTAACTTCATTATTTTGAGGTAATTTCGCATATAATCGGATGATATGTGTCACATTCATACTTACAGTAAGATGTTGATGTTTGTGAGCAAATTGTTCATTAGTTGGTGTCTGTGTATTATACTTGTAATAAATTCACTGTCATTGTAAGTATGAATCTGTATACATGTTATTATAAGTATGAATCTGTATACATGTTATTATAAGTATGAATCTGTATACATGTTATTATAAGTATGAATCTGTATACATGTTATTATAAGTATGAATCTGTATACATGTTATTATAAGTATGAATCTGTATACATGTTATTATAAGTATGAATCTGTATACATGTTATTATAAGTATGAATCTGTATACATGTTATTATAAGTATGAATCTGTATACATGTTATTATAAGTATGAATCTGTATACATGTTATTATAAGTATGAATCTGTATACATGTTATTATAAGTATGAATCTGTATACATGTTATTATAAGTATGAATCTGTATAAGTATGAATCGGTATACATGTCATTATAAGTATGAATCTGTATACATGTTATTTAACTGACTTTTACGTCTCAATCTAAATGTTCACGTTTCGTTGTGAAATAAAACAAATATGGACTAATAGTGACGTTCTATATACAGCACCAGTTGGGAGCTCTACTGTGTTCATATCCGAATCTAAAGCATGTACCTTTCACAACATTAAAAATATCTAACCATAGAAAATTTACAATTTTCAAACTGGTCATTAATATTATCATGAAATCGCTAACATATCAATGTAAGCAGAAATATATATAATATATTATTCGCATACGTTTCAAGCATAAGTAATAAAGACATTGTACTTTCTAAGTACGGGGTAGCTGCATGGATAAATTTCAATTATCCTACAAGCTACCATAATTGGATTAAACGCTTTAAGTTATGAACGCAATATTTTATGTATATAGATTTCATACATTAATACAAATACATTTGTTTAGGATTTTCATATGTATAATTTTCATTGTAAATATTGATAAAATTATGTCTACAAATAATGCTCTATTTATGAACACATTCGTAACAAGATAATAAATTACCGAAAATCCTTGTGCAGACAAGCGACAAGTTCTAAACTTTACACGAATAAAATATAATTTTGTAAACACTCTACCAACGTATGGTATGTTTTTTATAACAACGAAATCACTTATTTTGCAATATTTGGATGAACATGAACGTAGCCACTTTAACAGAGTCTGTCTTTTTCATTTCGGTTGATTGTGGTTTAAAAACATATGTTTGCTTACATTTTCAATGGACGTGTTCAAATATAGTATTTCTGTATGTATTGTTTGTATTTTAAATTTCCCCCTTTTTTGGTTGTTTGAGCAAATTTTTTATTCCAAGTACAGTGTAACCTCTCCAAAGGAACCTCCCTCTGGGAGAAACACATTTATGTTGTTGATGAGAGGTTGTTGCTCTAGAGAGGTTAAATTAATGGTTAAATCTTACAGTGGAAAAAATCATGCTGCTTTAGAAGGGAGGTTGTTGCGTAAGAGAGGGTAACTCTGGAGAGGTTTTTCCGTAGTCCACAACTTTGATGACGTAATCTAGAATGTAATAAAACCCAGTCTTGCCCCTACCGTACCGAGATAGATCTAACTTATCAAAGTGCAGCAGACTGTCGTGTTTTTCCCTCGAGTGCATCATAAACCTGTCTGTGATAATTCTGTCAGACGATCAGATTGATCACAGAAACGTTTGTGATCAGTTCGATCACAGAGACGCTTGTTATAATCAATAACCCTTTGTCATGTATAGAACATCAGATATTGCTGTACATCTGTCTCGGAAATCTAACAAAACGTCAAGCAGTCTGCCCTATAGCTATTTCATTTGCGTTCTGTATTTTCAATTCATTTCATTGCAAACTTATTTTTCATCTGCCCACATCTAGTCTGCATTTAACACATATTGGAGACAGGAGTTCTGTGTTAGGAAGATACGTGTCTGTTATATCAGACTTATTCAAATAATTTCCTTCGTTTGATACGAGGAATCGCGTCTCACGAATAAAACTAATATGATTTGACAGACTGTGGACTGTGGTTTCGACGATAGCGGATTCTTTTTTTTCAACCCGAAACTCTTTGATTAAAATTGTCTTTGTTTTGGCGTCGATTGGAAAGAACACCCGGCTGTTAGTGATACAACCCTATAGTTTAAATAAAAGCGAAAGTCATGCTTTTGAACGCCATCCAATTTTTGTCGACGACATGTCAATTTTTATTAGGTTTGTAAAGTATTTATCTATTTCATCCGACTCCCCGCCGGCTAAATTGTTGTCGTAATGCAATCAGTTTGGCTGATATGACACCCCGTCGGCGTCGGGCGGTCGCCGGTGTGTATATGAAAAAGATAATGACGTATATTAAAATTCGTCTTAATTATTTGCTGTCGCGGACTTAAATGCTTAATTACTTTAACGTACATTAATCATCATGCGAATAATTCAACACCCCGCACATCTTAAAATGAAATATTAATTTATGAATTGCGTATCATGCCATTTTATTGTGATTGTGTTTCAATCTAAGATCCATTAATACAAACGTTTACTTGCCCGGTTATATTACCATGTATAGAATTTACAAACGTAATATGCTTGATTAATAGGTTATAACTAAACAGGGCATATCCCGAAGATCAAATACATTTCCTATAAAATATTTACACATTGAGTACGATGTTAGCACACCATATACCATACAGAATCGGTCGATAGAAGCTAATTAATTTACGTACGATCCGTATAATATTCTATCCAGTAATTCTGTCAATTGAATTCGCATTTCCATAAATCTACATGTCGTTATCCTAATAGACGTGAAATGACAATTTTACGTACATATAATTGATATTACTTGCTGAGGCACAGTAGTGCTGCATTCGTTATTGTCAATATTTCTGTTCTGTATCAGTCTTTATTCAGACGAATATGCAAATATGATTACAATTTAAATATCACGTGATCTTTTACTGATGTTGATAAGCCGACGACACCATGTTTAACAATTGATGTTCATCAGAAACTTTGGTGTTTTGACTCGTTTTATTCTGAAACAACATGTTACGTACAACCGTTTCCTTGACAATACAGACTGGGACCCAGCAGATACCTTCCACCAAGTTTGTATACCAGAGAACCAGCCTCATAATTCAGCTTCCCTATTGGTCAATTTTAATTCTGAGCCCAGTATTAGCCAATCAGATGCTTTGGTTTAATATGCTGGCCTCCGAAATCACATAACTTATTACATCGAAATCCAAATTTGTGACGTCGTTTTGCTTTTTTTTTACTTTTACTTACAGCAACTTTTTACTGATTCTTTTGAATTAAGAACAAACTTTTACATGGCTGGTTTTACACTATGTTCACATCTTAAGTGTCAACACGTGAATTTTTCAGTCATTAATAAAAACAGACAGTTGTCCCAGATATAAGGATGTATATATACGTACATCTCATGTGTTCTGTGTTAAGAATCTGACACGTCGACTATGTATTTATTGTGTATAAAATCTTATAAGCTTAAATGAACATTTACTATTCAGAAGAGATCGTTTAAATTGATAAGGATTTTATAGTATCTTTAATGGAAAAGTTTCTTAACAAATGATACAAATTCATAAGCATATAAAATGGTATAAGTCCTTAAATTTGCACTCTACTATTCACTGAATTTATTGCTGTGTGTTGCACACAGTCGAACTTTTATATTCTTGAAATTCCTTCAGCACGGCCCACATCAATAGCCTTGTCTTTAACATGTTCAATAAATACACTTAGTGTGTCTGACTACTGACCATATTGAAATTCAATAGTCTGAAAAAACAAGTGATACATTTATCGCCTGCTTGCAACCAATCTTAGAACTTATGTCATAGATACTATGGCACAGATTGGATTTATATCATTACACAGTGTCTAATCGCCAGTTTCGATTGCTATTAAAACAAACCGCGAAATCCTTAGACAGCTTGTTAACAATCGTTTAGATATTTCAATTAACAGTCTGTGCAAAGATTAAGATCTACGTAAATCGAATCACGTTTAATGTACGACAAACTTCGGTTGAATTCGCTTCTTTCGTTTATGGAGTACACAACGTGACTGGAGATATGTCACACAGATTCATTAACTCTTTTTAGTCGATGTAATTTATTGACAGATGATTTATCAACCAATAAATCAATACTTATAGATAACTTCTAAATACAACAACACTAATGACAATAAGTTGAATAACAGTGACACCAGCAGTAGCAGCAACAGCAGTAACAACAGAAACAACAACAGCAGCAACAACAACATAAACAACAACAACAATAGAAACAACAACAACAGAAACAACAACAACAACAGAAACAACAACAGAAACAACAACACCAGCAACAGCAACAACACCAGCAACAACAGAAACAACAACACCAGCACCAGCAACAACACCAGCACCAGCAACAACTGAAACAACAACAACAGAAACAACAACGGCAACAACAACAACAACAACAACAACAGAAACAACAACAACAGAAACATCAACAGCAGCAACAACAGAAACAACAACACTAGCAGCAACATCAACAACAGAAACAACAACATAAACAACAACGGCAACAGCAGCAACAACAGAAACAACAACACTAGCAGCAACATCAACAACAGAAACAACAACATAAACAACAACGGCAACAGCAGTAGCAACAACAACTTCACCAGCAACAACAACAACTTCACCAGCAACAACAGAAACAACACAAGCAGCAACAACAACATCAGCAACACCGGCAACAACAGCATCAACACAACAACACCAGAAACAACAACAACACCAGCAACAACAGCTATAATGGGAATCATTATGTTTCTAGTTTACAGTTAATCATTTTTATTTTCTAAATTACTTCTAAACTTTACGAATTAACATTATTTACAAATGCGTACTTCAGTTTATCAACATCACCAAGTCCATGTATCAATCACATTTTCATACGAATTGATAAATCCTGACTACAGCATTTGGGAACAATTTTAAACGTCACTAATTTTCATTTTCACGAAGTTTTATTGCAATGAAAATATTTATAAAATACAACATCCACTCAAGTCTCATTTTTACGTGATTTAAAATTTACAATTTATGAGTAATTTTACGACAGATCATAAATTATATGTACGTTTAACTGTATAGTATTTTTATAAATGGAAAGATATTTATTATATACGGCATAATATAGCATTTAGATACAACCCGGTCGTGTGACGTTCTTAAATTGTCGAATTTTCATGTTTTTTTTCTGAAAGTGCTCTTGATATTTTCAACAGTCGGTTTTATTCCTGTTTTCAATAGTTTGTGAGTAGTGCACCGATGGGCAGTTAGCTAATAGCGTAACCAACGTCCCCGGATTCTCCATCCGTACAAACCTTGCTTTCCACAATCTACTGTCACTTTTCCTCAGGAATCTGCGATGAATCACCTGAACTTTCACCTTTCATTCCGTTCTGTTCTGAGAAGTAAGACAAAAAATGGCTGCTGATGACAAATGTGTTGTATTTGACACGTGCGTAGATTAATCCTTAATATTCAGTTGTAGACAGGGGAGATAAGATACAGGAGAACTGGGCATTTATGTCCCTAAGTAATGTTTACTTACAATCGCGAAATGTGATATAATTTTGCATATTTGTACGATATACAAGAATGATATTAAATATTTTTATAGATTTTCTGTCGCTAAAGCTAAACAACTGATCGTGTGTTTATATATGTTATGGGTCTTAACATATTCTTATGAGTCATATTTAATAAATGACAAAAATAAATATATCCACACAACATTATTACAGGGTAAACTTTAACCTACAGTTCAGTTTGACTAAATCCACACATTTATTTAGACCTGACTCGAATAACTTCATATAGAAAATGAGAATACTAGGCGTCACGGCGCGTTATGTCGTTATAAAACGTTTAAATACGGAGCGGATAAAAACTGTTCAACAGCCAAGAAATGCGCAACTACTGAGTTATGTGTTTAACTCCGCGGGCAGTAAGGGGAATGTTGACAGTGTATAGCACAAAATATTTGTTTAATTCAATGTTTGAAACTATCGGTATACGAAAGATATTCACAGGACGTCTTTTCGTTCAATCTAGGCGCACTTGTAAAATTGAATGAGTAGAATTTAGAATGAAAACTCAAGATTCTCGCAGAGGTAGAAGAAATTCTGACACACGACAAGAATCTTTGTGTATTTCGTGGGAAGTGGTTTTCTAAGCCCTGTTTCTAATTTCCTTCGACTAATTTAGTGGTGTCTCGCCGACATTCGTTTTAATTGAAATCAAACGAAGCTAGGACACAGAAGTCCTTTGCTAAGAGTTACAGGCATTTCCGGAATTAAACCAGTTATTTATCAAATACCTAAACGTATTTACTGCAAGCTTTTAGTTCCCCGGAATATATGTCTTGTTCCAATCGCTCTGAACAGACTTCTTTCAACATTTAATACTTGAACTTCGCGTAAATATCTACCGCTAGAAGCAGACACAAGTTTTAATCCCATAATGCACTCGTAAAATGTTTACATGAATTGTGAACTTATTTACTGAAAGGGCTTCTGGCTGTCTGACTAATAAACTCCTGGTAAAGCGGGATGTTGAATCTATTCAAGTAGTCTCGCTGCTTTTAAGTTAAAGATGACGATGTCCAGCCGTTCTTCTACCGTTCTTTTCAATCATTACCAATTAATAGCAGAAATTGCAGCCGTGTGGTCTTATGTCGGTTAGTACAACAACGTCTAGACCTGAGATTTTTTGTGTAATTATTAGAGATTGTTGACTGGCCTGAAACCCGAGTTTCAGATTTTTTCGGGGATTTGAAAGACAAGCCGCGACCGTGCTCCATTGGTTAATGTAGTTGCTTTTTTAACCCGGCGACCTGGGTTCGATTCTAGGTCGCGGCCGCTCTTATTTTCCACCACGTGTGTAGAAATTGCTGGTTCCTTGTCAAAGTTGTACTAGTTAGAACTGGTCAGGTAGACCGGCCGCCATATTTAACTGAAATATCGTTGAAAAACGGAGCTAAACTTAAAAAATAACTGACGAATTGCTTTCTTAGACTGATTTCAAAGCTTTAATCGGTCACACGTTGAATATATTATACTAGTACATAGTATGGACGGTCATTTCACCTTGATCTTATACTTACGAGGTTCTTCAGCCTTATCTTAAATATCGACTTTAGACTGATACAGTTCATCATTAGATTTAAGTCCGTTAGTCATGGTTGATACTCAAAACTTTGAAGTAAATTCCTGTTCAAATAACGCCTATCATTTCCAACGGATAAACTTAAGGAACAAAGCTCTAACGAATAAACATAAAGATGGACTGTGTACCAAATGTTTGACAAAATAATGCGCAATCTGTAAACAAAAACACAGAACCAGTTTATTACTCATGCAGAGCTAACGATTACAGTTATATTCGAATTTACAACCCCCCCCCCCCCGGTTTTAACATATGAATTTTGAATTTTAACTTGTGTTTAAATCGACTATTAAGATTAGCGTTGCTAAAATGCCCTGCGTCTTCTGTACATCTAAACTCGTCTCCTAACCCTTGTACTATGTATATAATTTGTTCAACCCCACTTTTCTTGTGAATAGATGTTCAAGTTGATTCGACGGAGTCGACTTGTAACATTGACAGATCTTTTGAACTACAACAATTTAACTGCAAATAAAAGTGTTTTTGTAAGGTGAATTATGGGGTAATGAAAACCAGACAGACGAGCCCAATGTACGAGCATACCTGAAGTTGTTTAATGGGTGTTTGTAATTTAACTCTATAATTAGACGGCTTCTGACTCGTCTTTTCGGCTCACTTTATTTGTAGTCTTAACAACTGTCTGTTTTAAACTCATTCATGTCTCATTTACTGAATTTTAGAAACTATGTTTGACTGTTAAATGTGACAATGTGTGTGTGTGTATATATATGTGTGTGTACGATACATATATTTTTTCGACGATTTTAAAAGGTTTAAATCAGGTGTCGGAAGGTATAACATTTCATGAAAGGGAAGTTTAAGTTGAAATTCGTGCGTCCGTCTTTCATCGCACGTACGTTCTAATTGTGCGGCGAGCCTGCGTTGTTAATATGTACTCGCGCCTGTTGTTTTCTAATACAAGCTAGCATGCTAAAATTTGTTTAGTAAATTCACTGACTAGATTCCGTCACCCATTATGTCTGACCTTATTGAACCGAGATCAGAAATAGTCTATGATTCCCTCTGAACTCCTAATATCTGGCTTCATTTAGTTGTACCCCCCTCTAAAAAAGTTATCTAACATATAAAACAAAACGAACGCAGGAGAAAATAAATAGAATAACAAATTAATGTAGTCAAATATTTGCAACCATTATTACCGGCTGAAAACATCGCGCGCCTCGTGCCGTGGAGTGACTTAACTCTACATCGTCTTTCTGGCTCCACATGATTCTAGTATCTTGTCGTTTACATTGATAATCAAAGTATTAGGAGATAATATAACTGGTATTTCTAGAATTTTGTCGGTAAACATTTCATGCCTGTACAGTAGCGATTTTCTCGAGAAAATATGGAGAAATAATGAATTAATAAAGATGCGAATATTCCCATGTTGTCGGAGAATCTATCGTATGGGAGATTTGAAGTTCACCAAAGTTCTCGGCAAGTTCAGTTGAATATACAACTTACACTATCCATGTACATGTAGTTAAAAAAAATCTGTACTTGTTTAAGAGTTAGAAAACTAACTACATTAAACTGCTTCTATTGTGTCTCTATTGATACACGTGTTTGAACACATTAACACGTGCTTGCACGTGCTGACACGTGTTTCCACATTCTCTTGATTTCTGTGCGATCATGTATTGATATCTTCTAAATATTAACATGATAGCACTTCACGTTTCTGAAATATATAACGTACAATTTACGAGGTTAGAATCCGCCTAATTTACCATTTATTGCTCATTGGTGGTTTACTGCTATAGTCACAGCAAATTCTATTTTATAAAGCAATGGTTGAATTACCTGCATAAATACATTACATACATTCAGTAGAAATGTATATCTTACATATATCTTCGGGCGATACGCCGACAAGTTGTGACGAATTGTGATTTATGTCCTCGTTCGCTTAAATGTACTGACGGAAATACGTCTCATGTCTTCATGTATATGTGTAGTTAGTTAAGCATTTATATGTGATTAACCACTAGGAAAATACAGGCATCACCTTTGTTGAAAGAGACATTAAAGTATATGACTCTGTCCATAAAAGGTAAAGGGTTTGTTTATTGTAGTGTAGGCCCTAGTGACAGGGCCAGCCAAGTTGGCTTATGAGACACCTATCTTTTGTTCCCTCGAGTTCTCTTTCTGCCGGGTGTCTGGCTGAGATTGGCATACGGTAACCATTATTTAACAAGCTGGCGACTCACCAATCGAACACATCAGTTCTAACCACTGTTTGTTGTAAAATTCTAGTAAACCATTAGTTTGTCCGATCACTTAACATCCAAAGTTTCCTTTTTACAAGAGAAATCAAAGCACAGAAAGTACTCATGGAAATTGAACTCTTATAGACTTGCACTGAAACATGAACAGAGAACTACATGTAGTTGCATGGTGGATGTTGAAAAAACCAAGTACTTTGGTCCGCATTAAAATTCATGCGCGCCGAGCGAGTGATGGCTAAAAATCGAAATAAAATGGAATGGAATGAAAGCATAATGTGGTAACAGTGTATGTACTCTGACACACGAATCTTACTATTTCTTGTTGATCACGTGACGTTGTTATTTATATTCTTTATTCAACCAACAAACTCTGATGGAACGATCTACATTGAAGATTGTGAAAATATTTCTCTATGTAATCTTTCTAAACATCACGAAGCTTATATCACGTGCCTGTATAAATCGACAATCAATTCTAAGTTCTTTGCAATATTAGTTCCACATAATGTACGCAATTAAGTACGCTGTTATTTTCCTACTCGAATCTTCAATTTTATTTATGATCACATTTGTAAAAAGTTGTCTGTTTATCGCATTGAGATCAAAGGATTTTATTACTTAATGAATTTGGATCGATTTAAGTTGTGCATTTCATGATTAATATTGGATAAGATTGCAATATGAACTGATTTGTTTGTATTCTAATAAAAATGCACCATTGTAATAAACATATATCTGAGCGATATCTTCAACATAATATTATCTAACATATTTCCAACATAGTATACATTACAAATTACGTTTTCGACATTTTATTTCTCTTTGGTTTAATGCCGCACCAAAACCCAGGTTCACTCGCCGACTTTTCCATGGAGCTTTAATGGTAGTGGAAATCCCGTTAGTCTTATCCGTATAGTGGCTAGTGGTTAAAGGTCAGGGGCTAGTGGTTAAAGGTCAGGGGCTAGTAGTTAAAGGTCAGGGGCTAGTAGTTAAAGGTCAGGGGCTAGTGGTTAAAGGTCAGGG
This sequence comes from Lutraria lutraria, assembly GCA_964023205.1. Taxonomy (NCBI): domain Eukaryota; kingdom Metazoa; phylum Mollusca; class Bivalvia; order Venerida; family Mactridae; genus Lutraria; species Lutraria lutraria. The sequence continues at coordinate 33,731,140 of OZ026848.1, read as the reverse complement.
GCTAGTGGTTAAAGGTCAGGGGCTAGTGGTTAAATGTCAGGGGCTAGTGGTTAAAGGTCAGGGGCTAGTAGTTAAAGGTCAGGGGCTAGTAGTTAAAGGTCAGGGGCTAGTAGTTAAAGGTCAGGGGCTAGTGGTTAAAGGTCAGGGGCTAGTGGTTAAAGGTCAGGGGCTAGTGGTTAAAGGTCAGGGGCTAGTAGTTAAAGGTCAGGGGCTAGTAGTTAAAGGTCAGGGGCTAGTAGTTAAAGGTCAGGGGCTAGTGGTTACAGGTCGGGGGCTTGTGGTTAAAGGTCAGGGGCTAGTGGGTAAAGGTCAGAGTCCGTAACCACTTTATCACGGATACACCTTTTCAACATTTAACCTCGAAGTATGACAGTCATTATATCATTTTCATTATTGATCCACAAACTATCAAATATGTTTCGTGGTTTGAATCTCCTACCATGCCCTGCTTGTCAGGGTCGACTGCAGTGCTGAGCAATATCTCCACAGGATGCTTTTTTAAAATTAAATTTGCATTTCAACGAGTAGTTAATATCTACAATCGATTGTGAATAATACGTTCATGCGAAGATCTCTTTGTTTGATTTTATTACATTTGTATATATAACTGTCTGTAACGTACAAGTTAACCATCTCGCAGAATTTATGTTAATAATCGTATTTTTATTTTATTTTAAGTTTCTTGACATTTTTGAAGAACTAAAGTATGTGCTTTACACCGGTGTCGTTTTAAGTTTTAAAAGCTTTTCATTTTGTTTATAGTCCGTCGTTTGACACGACGATCAATCTGTGTACAAAATGACAAGATTCGTAGCCTGCAGGCAAATAGGATAAAGCGAAAATAGTTTCTTTGCTATAAACATTCTCTTTAGCTTTGATAAGAGCGGAGTTGTCATATCTATGACGTAAGATGTGTTTTGAATTCTCGGTGGGTGGGGTACGTAGTTAAATAAAACATGTGTCGCGACATGCATGGTGGACAAAATGTTCTCGTTTGAATGGAGACAATCTGTCGGGTGTATGTTATATCCACGTGGTCTTTATGTACAGGGTGAATGTTATATCCACGTGGTCTTTATGTACAGGGTGAATGTTATATCCACGTGGTCGTTTATTACAGGGTGTATATACATTCCAACGTAGAATTTATACATGATTTGTTTTACGTTAAAAAGCAAGAAAATTGGCGGACAATTTTGCTCGGGGCGAAAAAGACAGTTTTGATAAATTTATAAACGCGTGTAGTGTCGATGTACCATTTTTGGAAAAAAGACGGTTTGAGCAAACGTTTGTTTAATGGTAAAATACTGTCAAAATTACTAGAGTGTTTCTTGTATGCTTTACACATACATGATTGAGAAAATCTATTCAAATCAAGTGTTTGAAAAGGCGTAAGAATATGTGAAGAAATTTTCGAAATGGACTATTTACTGCTTGTGTAAACAGTCGTGACAATACACTTGAGAATGAATCGTTAATAAACTGTCAACGTATACAGGTTTTAGCATAAATGTGAAAAATTATAAAATAATCTTTACTAAATCAACATGACATACTGAATCATTATTGACAGGAGTGAGTAAAATTTTACGACAATTTCGTCGTAGTTGTAAGAATCGTAAATAAATACGCAATACGGAAACATGGGGTAATTGATTGGAAGCAGGTTAAATAACAATTTTATATGATTTATTTGCAGAGTAAAAAAATGACGCATTTTTTTATAAAAGGGCTGTGTCACATCGACATTTTATAGCTTAAAAAGTTTTTTTTGTCCCCTGAGTTTTGTAGTTGATTATATAAATCAAAGAACTGAAAGTACTTATGGAAACTAAACTAACATAAACTTGCTCTGATACATGGAACGGGAACTAGTTTAACAATTGCATGGTGGATGTAGAAAAATGTAATACTTAGGTCCGCATCAATATCCATGCGCACCGAGCAATATCCATGCGCACCGAGCAATATCCATGCGCACCGAGCAATATCCATGCGCACCGAGCAATATCCATGCGCACCGAGCAATATCCATGCGCACCGAGCAATATCCATGCGCACCGAGCAATATCCATGCGCACCGAGCTAGTGACGGTTATGGAAAGCTGAACTATCACTGAGGGAATTATTTCTTGATTTGATTAAAAGTGGTACATCTGGATTAGTGAATTCTAATTCTTTGACTTTCTTCAAGTCTAAGCTTAGAATGGTTCTCATCCTTCGGGGATATGAGTAGCAGGGGACATGTGGGGATCCGAGGGTCTGATTGTTGATTGTATCATTCTAGCATTAGATGTATACACTTAATTTGTTAATTACACTTTTTAAAACAATGAAAACTTCGCCTTACATCAGGAAAAATATATTTGCACCAGAAAGGCGTTTGTAGTAAATTGTTTGAAACTCGTTGTACAATTAACCGAAAAATGGACAAAAAACAGCCCACGATAGTTGTCCGAATTAAATAATTTCAGCGGATTTTAGAAACGCGAACGTTTGTAAATAGATAGAAAAAATATTTATGCACTGATTAGGAATGTGATTGTATAAAACCAGACGTGTCGTCTACCTGTATGAATCTCTACACATTCTTACTATTTCCTATCTACTAAATAAGGCTAATTGCTTTATACAGAATGGTGAAAGCCATTGTTTGAGCTCCACTGGATAAAGTATGTTTGTCTGCCAATGCCGCGATCTGTCTCGGAGCGGATTAACTTGAACTAGCCACTTGTATACTTTGTTGATAGCGATCAAGGAGACTTAAGACGAAAATCAAGAGGGGATTAAGTTTTTGGCTCATTACGATATGGTGGAGAGAAATAATCTGCTCATATATAGAATTGTTAGGTCAGATTTAAAGTTGTATTTTAAAGTATTGACTTTATAACAATAAACGAAAGTTTTCAAAAAAGGGTCCCGATTAAAGTTGTAACTTCTGTGCGCATGCTCAGAAAGATTTTACGTTTGCGGTGTTAATGTAATATTTACTGTTTCGTGTAAAACGTTAAAGACTCTCTCGTTTGGTTATCTAACTTAATCTAGGGGATTTAGACACCAGTCGCCAGCCGTATTGCATTAAAGCAGTTTCTGGTCTATGTCTAGAGTTTGGGCGAAAAAGAAAATAATTTCCAGTTGCTTCAAGCATGAAAGATTTGTCCGCCTCTAAAATAATTAATTTCTAGCCAAGTGCAAAAAAGCAGTAATTTCTAACTGTAAGTAGGCTCTCGTGGAAGTCTGTAGGCAAAACTAGAGCCGAAATAAAACATAGACGAGTCATATTATCTTGAAGACATTATTCTTAAACAAGAGATTGACTTTAATTCTTCAGTAATTTGACGGTAATTTGTAACTAAACAGAAGACAAGTGCGCCCTATGTTTTTATACAAACTCTTGATTAGAAAATAAACCACAAGCAAGTCTCGACGATCGATGGAAGATAGTTCCCGGATGACGCCAGGTTCTGGCTCACTAATACTTAATTGTGTAACCTCGTTGTTCTAAATATTAGATTTAGTATCATGGGAAAACAGAGAGGGGAATCTTATTCTCTTCTACTCGCTAAGCTTTTTGTAATGAATGAGTTTTGTATAAATCTCTCGTCGACTGAAATGTTTACCAAAGGAATTTTGTTCAAGAGAAAACGTTAAGAAATCTGTTTGTTGCTCATTAATTTAACGTGGCATTCTGATATTGTTTTTGTAGTGTCTGTCTGTTAAATCGTTCCGCGGTCTTCACGAATTATTGCTTACAGAATAATCTTAAAATTCAAAATTCCTGAAGATTTCTTGCATCAGAAACTTTGAAAGTTGATTTTTACCAGATCCTTCCACAGACATGGTGCGAGGTTCGAATTTCGCTCGGTTCACACCCGGTCGCTCATGTTAAGCATGTCGTACCCGCTCATGTGGAATAGTTAACACTCGTTCGCATGAACCGCATTGAAATATTGTTTTATTTGGAATAATTCTGTACATTTGAACATTTCATTTATCTTATGTGTGATTTGAATGTAAGAACTTGGTTGTTTACGCAATTGTCGTCTGTTGCACTGGAAATTAACTGACTACAGCCTAGCCGGCGCTGGTATTTAGAATATATTATGTGGGTATATTTTTAGGCTTATTTGGTGATAATGGAAAATTCACTTAGGTACGCCTCGTATAAAAATGCGTGTACAACAAAAACCTCGATGTCTAATAGGTTTACAAAGTTTTCATGACAAATAAACACAAAAATGATGACACGAATTGTCGTTTTTTTCGTGTCACAATGTTATAAAACAGGAACGCTAATTGCGCTGTCGGGATGTGCTTGATTGTCAGCCATTTGAAGGGTGACTCACTACTCTCTGTTTTAATCGAGTTCAGATCCGTAAAAGGTCGTAGTTCACTTTTAAAGTGTACTTCTAACAAAATAATGTTTAGAAAGTAAAAAAAATAAGTCCCCCAATTAATTACCAATGATTTAGATGGCTTTGTGTTTTCAAAGCGGCATTATCATTTTTTTATTATTGTCCGCGCGAAACTTTCAATACATTCAGATTATAATTATTTATTGTTTTGTAGCGATTATCAGACTGTAAACAGTGACATGTATTATTATATAACATAAATATTGAATTGTCTGTCCACATAAAATTTCAAAATTGTTAGGTGTTCATTGGATCACGGATCAAATGTCTTATTCCTACTGTTTTTTGTAATATATCATTTAATTGATATATCTTGGCACGTAAATATAAAAATTAAGTTAATCCTAGCCCTATGACTCGATATTAAATGTTACACTCTTTCTGATCATATTCAATTGTATATCAAGACTTTATTATCGCGTTTACGACTTATGGCAGTCATAAATAACAAATAAATAGCGAAATTTGAAGCAAATATTAAAATCACCCCTTTAATAGCTCGGTCACAATTGGTAGGAAGATTTTCCATGCACGAGAAATGTTTAAATGGGTTTGTTTGAAATCAGCAAAAAAATGTCCTGGCGACACTTAAACCACGACGTTAAGTCTGTAAACCTCGCTGATAAAAAGCAGACAAGAAATCCAAATCGTTTCATATTATATAATTAAGACTCATAAATTCTGATTGAAACGACGTAAATGCTTACACTAGATCAGATACCATATACAATTACAGGTCTGCATTTAAGTGCTACCAGTTTTTACTTACGTCGGTGCGCATGCGAATAACACGCCATGATGTTTTACTGTCGCCAGTGAAATGTCGGATATTTATTTTTTTGGTTTGATTTTGTATTGAATTGTCTTTATTTGTAAAAAGTAAAGTGTATAATTAAGTCTGGACCGACTGAATGAACAGACAACAGCATTGTGTCTCCAAAGCAATGATAGACTGCGAACAAGCCTAACCACGAATCACGGTTTTGTCGGCCCGGAGATGCTTGACTAATTCTATCGTCGTAATTATTTGAAATGTATTGAAATATACTTGTCAGTTTGTGTGTATTTTACGACACAATATTAGGTTAACAATTCGTCAGTTGCTAACTAGGGAGTGTTCTTTAGCCAGACTGGTACCGAAGTTATTTCACGGTAATGAAAAACGTATTCTTCAACTCTCAAAGAAATTTGAATTATGATCTCCGATCTGTCGATGCAGTATTTGAGGCCTGATCTGAGCAGCTCTGTGTTATTTTTCATTAGCAATGTTTCCGCTAGACACATACTGTCATCTGTAGTGTTGTTTATCGACTCATGGAATTTGTTTAATGCACGATAAAGATGCTTCGGAAATGTACCTTGCTCGTATGGTGGCGCCTGGCTAATGTTCCTGTCTGATATAACGGTGATGAAGAATTGATGATCGAAAATGCTTACACAGTTTGCTGAAAGAATTATGTTTGTTAGCTCCTGATAATTACTGGCACTAATTAACCGTAAACATTGTTATGCAGACAACCACAAATATAAAACATAGTCAATATTGCTACTGCATGAATGACATAGCGGGATATTCTCTTGATGTAGGTGGGTTGTCTAAGAAGTGGATAAGTCCCATTTAGATAATATTTATATAATTGTATAGTGTAGCAATAAAAATTATCTTTATACTTGAATCTAACATTAATGCTGTAGACATTTAAGACTCATTACTGCTTGCATTATTTGGTTGTTTTATAAGACAACATGCTGCGTGTATCTACACACACTGAATCTCATACATAAGTAAAGCTTGGTTTTATACGAAGATACGGCGAAATAGACAATGATATCGTATTCATGAAATATGCTAGGGAATGTTTAAAAATGCATTATGCCTGAGTTTTGTTCACCGTTCTGTAATACTTAGCGCTTTATCGATAAACGAAATGATACGAAAAAATGCAGTTTTTATAGCATTTGTCTAACTATTCCTGGCTAAAGTATGTACTTAGTTTACGAATTTCTTTAAAATAAGGTTTGCGTTGCCGTGTCTGAGTGGAAACTGGCGCTCAACAAATTATATTTACATTATATCTAATTTGTGTCCGCCATTTTCAATTATTCGGAGAGGTTTGGAGTACTTCGTTGATCTTAAATGAATTATCAGTTATAGACAGTATGTCTTAAAGTTCGTCTTCGAGGATATCAGAAAATGATTTCTTTCTAATTTACTCTGTGGGCGGAACCAATATCTGTAAATTTAAAACATCAAGTTGACTCGCACACAGGAGCTCGTAGTTAATCATATCTGATCAGTTCCTAGTGAAGTACGCTGTATATCGATGTATTTTTATGAAAATAATTCCAGTGCACTGATTATTTTCACATTAGAAGTTAGTGGTTTGAAATCTCCTCAGTAAGCTGTGTACGTTTTATTTCCAACCAAGTTAACGTTGCCACACAAGTTGCCACAGAAGTGGGCGGGGTCAGTGAGAGAACCAACATATTACATGTTCTCGTTAACTAAATTGTTACTTGTGGTATATAAGTGTCTACTGTTGTGCTTAATAAAGGTTTTGCTTTTAATATTGATGATAACAATTAACTTGACGTTGTTGGTAATGAATTCATTATTATTCAGTTTATTCCCCTAATTGATTGAGTACTACGCTAGACGAACGCAAGCCTGCATTTTTTCTTTTTCTTTTTTTTTTGTATGCAAGCTTTTTGCAAAACCATTATTGTCTCGTATAAGTTTCTTGTATTGACGTCACAAGTATTTAGACTTGCAAATTTAAGTCTTACTTACGAGAAAATTCCTAAAAGGACGTTATGCTAAAACGTAGTAATAGCTCCATGTCTCGTCTGTTAGGCTGTTTCTATTGTGAAGAATTATATTTTTATTCATATGTTTCACGATTCATGCAGAAAGCTGACTGTGTGTAGCATAAACGTATCAGACAGCGATGTCGCCCTTGTACGGAGATTAGGTTCAATATGATTTAAAACATTCTAGGAATATCAATATTTTTATCTTTACTTTCAGGCGAGATACGATGTTACTGCAATGAATCAGGATGTGTGACTACGGGCTACATGTGTAAATCCCAGCTCGGTATGTGCTACACACACATTAAATATAAAGACGGCAATATGGATCCGTCGCAGACAACCATTGTTTCCGGTTGCGCGGACACATTACAACAAGAACCGCGCATGCGCACTTGTGTCGTAGGTGGAGCCACCGCTGATATAGCCACACATTTGGAAAATGTTACAGATGAAGCAGGTGATTTTGAAATCAAAGAGACAGTGATTGTTAGCCCTGAGACAGGTGTCAAACATTCGGAAGCCGAACTTATCTGCTGCACACTAGACATGTGTAATTACAGAGACAGTAATGAACTTAGTGTGATCATTGACCAATCACCGGACAGAAAAGGTAATTATACCAACCAATCAAAATCAAGCACGTATGTCGATCATTCGGAGCATCTCGGACGATTCAATATCTCTATCTAATTCACATTAGACGTAGTCGGCCGAGGTATGCCAAATGATTGATTTTTGCGTTTTATGAACTTAATTCATGTTAAAAAAGAGGGATTGTTTTAAACACATCAGTATTAACAAGCAGCCAAATACATTAAAAATAACTCTCGCAATATCTGCGAATGCATTGTCATATCAAATCGAACATGCGTTTTATTGGGTTTATTGATAAGTCCGATTTTAATATTCTATTTCAAGTATTATAATGTCATAACATTTCTGAATAATAAACTTAAGGAGTATTTCTGATCTCGCTTTAAAGTGAGAACTCAGCTTGAAACGAGTTCGCGATACGATTGATTTACTTAATAGCTGGTTGTTAAATAATGGTTTCAGTATTTTAGCTGAGATACAGGCATCTTTATATATTTTTCTTTTTGGCTGTTTTCAAATGAAGATTCATTAATTGCTATATTTAATGAAGATTAAAGATGTAATTATTATTTAGTTCGTGCGTAGTTTTATAGCATTCCTTTTGGGTGAATCTGCTCCCATTAAAATATCTACACACATGCACACGCTACAATATACAAATGTACGTACAACGGATCTTTACGATACTCTCCACAATCTAGACAGTGGACCACTTCTGTTGCTAAACGGATTTTAATTCGACGAGTGGATTGCTAAGCGCCGAAGCACTTCATAATTCCCTTGAAAAAAACTTTCCACTTTGAACAATTTATTTCCCGACTCATTGTCTCTACGTTCAGTTTATGGCCGACGTAACGTGGGTTAGTTGTACACAGACGGGTATAAATTATACATTATGTTCTGTGTAGATTATAGATCTCAAATGCTATAATAAATTACAGATATGCTTAACAAAACTAAGGCCAGGACACTTATCATTGTTGGGTTCGGATTTTTCACCCATGGGCCATATCAAGGAACTTGTCAGTCCTGGTTTTAAATTATTAGGTCTATGAAAATTGACTTGTATATTTATGTTTCGTTTTTAGATATCCAAGTTTCAATTGGAAGTCTAACATAAAATTCCTTGTTTGTCTGACATTAATTTTCTCAACTGTTTTAATTGACATCGATAATGATGATGATCATGGTGTTGGTGGCGGTGACGTGATGATGATTTCGCGTACAAGTCTGTTATAAATGATTTATGCGGCAAAATACTTAAAATGAACGTAGCAATAACATCGACTATAAACAGCGCTACTACAGGTTCATAAACCCTAATTTATTAATAAATGTGTCGATATTAACACTTGGCCACGTAATTATACAGTAAGTATGCACTTAAAAGACAAACATGTAACATGTGAGATCTAACACCTCTTGCTGTAGGGACTTTTTTATCGCTAATTTTATCGCATACTTCTCATTAATAATAAAAATCGTTTCAGAGGTTCATTTTATAGTATGGCGCTTGTTTCTCTTTGCGAAAGTTTCAACTCTTATTTTGTGCCCTCAAATGTATGCATTATCGCAATTATGCGATTACGATTAATTGACGCAAAAGTTCTACATGTGTGAATCATAATTATATGCTAGCTGTAAATCTTTCCTCAAATCTGCAGGCAGACAGCGATAGTAGATAATTAAATGCATGTCTTTTTCATACTCTCAATTCTTTGTTGTAACAACGACTATATTTTGTTTCCCTAACTTTTTTATAAGATTTCTTTGATAAATTCACTTTAATAATTCAATATTTGTCTTCAAGCGAATGTCCGATATTAACGAGATAATTTATCTTAATGTTGTTTGTATAATCAAAGTTAACATCGCCAATGTTTATATTACAAACTTTAGTAATTATCCTATGACGCTGGTACGGGTTTTCTTCCATAAAAAAACGAGACAGTCAGGGACGCATATAGTTTCAAATGCGCCGAAGATTTAACCACATAATATGTTTTAATGCATAAGTTTATACTTCGGGTCTAGGATTTAAGTCGCTCTCGTAATTTCAATGTTGATGTACTGCGCCCGTCTTAAACTGCCGCTTGTATCTCGATTTGTGCTTGAAATAAAAATCATTAAAGATCTATGTCTATCAACAAGGCCTATAATGATTTATAAGTTCAAACAGAAATTTATCACAAGTGACGGCTCGGACAATTAGGAAAGTAGTGGAAACGTTTGCTTTTATCATTTACAACTCATCATCAGATCGCGTTTGGAGTTTTCCCTCGCGACGATGGAATTTTGAGATAACCGCATTTGTTTAAGGATTAGGCGGGTCAAGGGAGATAAATCCGAACTATTTAACTTTCTTCATGTTGTCGTAGCGGGTCTAGTCTTATTTAAGCTCCGCGCGGACTGGTAGACTTTTCACCAAATCCTCTTCTTAAAGTTGAAAGAAGCGAGCTACAACTCGAATAAAATAATTCAGCTAAAAAGAATTGCAATGGAAAGAAAATGCGTGCTTTGGAAACCATTCTGAATCATTCGGTAAACTTCGGTCGAGGCCGATACGACGATTTCATACCCGCCGACACGAAACTCTAAAGAGTAGATTTCGTGTGTTCGCCTATCAAAATTTCGTTATTTCGCCTTCAATATTTCGTGTGTTCGTGTATTCGCCCTCTAAGGTCGAAGGCGAAGACACGATAAATAGTCAATTTATCATGTGTTTGTGTCGACGTGCTTCGACTTTTGGGGGCGAACACACGAAGATATGAAATGGCAGAAATCAGCCACCATAGGATGCCGCGTAAATATTGAATACAGCCGCAGTATTTTAATTATATTATATTTATGGTACGAGCAAGGACTTGTATATTAGTCCTTGGTAAGAGTAAATTCAATTAATAATATACATTGCTTCACTATTGAGCCCTTATCTTTTAATTAACATTCACCATGTATAAGTTAATTTCAAAATGTCCATCATACTCATATAAGTTTGTATTTTTAAGTTAATTTTTTTCCGTCTTGCATTTTTTCGAGTTGTGATACAATTATCACTTTTGATCTGTTAGAAATAGGAGATAAACCTAATTGAAAAACTCTAAGTTTGCGTTCAGGCCGAATGTAATCGTTAATGTTCCTCGGTCGTATATAATGGTAATATTATGTTTGGATGACAAGAGAGTGAAGTTATTGTAAATTCTTCACAATTCTAATGAAAATGATTTAAAAAAGACTACTGGTACATGTCAGTTATCTGTGTTAATAAACGAAGCCAGGCATATCTTGTTTTGTACAGTAGTAATCTACACCTCAGTGTTAAGTTTCCATTCTGTAATTTAAGACAAGGTTCTCTTTGAATACATAGACCGCGTGCGACATTCCCTAAACAATACACTGACTGGCGAATCTAACATTTTCGACCAATTTTGACTTGGAAGGGGGTCACAAATAGTGTTTATACAAATGTACATATATTTATTCAAGTATACAATTTGTCTTCGCCAACTTGTGATCAGTATTTCTAGTTTATCAGACATACATTTTTGGTATGTGTTTCATTTCCGCGTCATTGTTAGAATTTTATAGTATGTATCGTGATAAGGTACACAATTTAATGTCTTGATGGTACTAACTTATCATGAACTATTTATGACTGTTTACGATGTCAATACCATTCATTCATCAATTGTTTACTTGTTAGTAAATAGATGGTAAACATTAATTGAATTATCACAGGGTCATTATCTCATAACGTTCTGTTTGTTTTAAAGCTCTTTCGTGTGGCGGTAAAACCCTTTTAAGACTCTTTCATTGGCCCCTACCTGGTCCTGTCTCAAGATAGTTTCAAATTCGGTCGCAGCAGGACCCTTATCTTCGTGGTTCAATCGTAAGATTTCTTCCTTATACAGTTAAAGATATTTTACGCTATGTTTCACCAATATGTTTTAAAACATTTAAATTCCTGTATATACTATGGATTTAAATACCCAACTTCAAGCTAAGAAAGTTCATTTTTCCACCACGTGTTTATCATGTGTTAATTTCATTCACTTACAAATGCCAGGGTATCCCTATCTATTTTTTATTCAAAATAAAAGCGTCATTTATCAGCGTCTAGAGCGATCGTTCATTAATGAGAAATTTTCAAACACAAATGAGTTTTAAATGACTCCATGATAGAAAATGCTTTTTAGATGTCGGCTGATACGTTCCTATCTGCGGTGTTATCAGAGGTTGAAACGAGATCGGATCAGAAGGGGGGGGGGGGGGGGGACTATTTAAAGTGAAAAAAAGTACATAGAAAAATGGACAAAATCGTATTTCATATTTAAATTTATGAAACATTTCTAAAAACGTAAAAATAAAAATTTAATTCTTATTGTAGAATTGATGCGATTAGCAAACTGACATTGTATCATATACTTGATTTTGATAAAAGTGCATTTCGTGTATAAAATCAAGAATTTTCTATCCAGACTACTTGCGACTCGGATTAACATTTCAAGCATCTGTCACATGAAGTTGGTCATCTATAGTTTCACGCCTGAAAATGTCCTGTCCCAGCATAATTTGGAAATGTTTTCATAATTATTACTGTAATTGTGTATGTCGTGAAAATAACACTTCGTGAGTTTTGATATTTTGAGAAGTCATATGGTGATCTTAGAAGAAATTTGAATCTAAAACCCATTATTAAGTTAATTCTAATATTTTTTAGTGAAATGAAAAACATGGTAGTCGTTAGCTATAGTTGATGTGTTTTGTATTTAAATAAAATTTCTGCATATACATTGTATATATATATATTCTCTTTACGTGCGTTAAATGCGTCTTCAAGTTTTTGTGTGAAATATTTCCAACCTTCGAATTTTACGACAACACTTAAGAAAGCATTAGTTAGATTTAATGACCCGCAAATTTTTTAGAAAACATGATGAAGACTAAATTCATTCGTAATGGAAATTAAATGAACATATAATTAGATGGGTTCATGAGATGTAAGGCTGTTACCGTTGAAACTGATTTCCTCATTAGGACGTCCTTACTCGTGGGATAGCATACCGCTACGTTGGCTTAAATTGCTAACACGGCATACTGCTGGGATAGCTTACCGCTGCTAGAAATTCCGAAGTCACAAACGATTGAATTCAATGTTTTCTTTTATTTTCGACATTAGTCAACACATGCAATTTAACATAGGGTCATAGTTGTTTCTTTTTTGCAGAATTGTTAAAAATTATCCATAAAAATAAATTACCCGTTTCATACTCTAAGGCAAAAAACAATAATTATACTGTTATCTTTAAGTATACTTATCTACATCTTTTATATATTTTCAGGAACTCCGGATGGAATTTCGTCAAAGCGAACACACGAAACTCAAAAACCCCAAAAGGATCTGTGGTTCAAGGCTGCTGTGATTGCGGTGCCAATCGCCGGCGGATTCATTTTAATACTTCTTGTTTTACTCGCAGTGCGCATGCTCAAAACTGACTCACGTCAACATAAGCGGTTAATTCAAATACGCCGTGAAAGAAGTTTAACAAAAGCACAGATTTATGTTACGGATCATTTTAATGATAAAGATAAAATAAACGTCGCAAGTGAGAACCAAACTTTTTCGGTTGCTAGTGATAAAACACACAGTCACGTGAATCAAATAAATAATTCCAAAATTGACTCGAATCATTCCCATAAAAATAGTCGACATCATCACCACCATCATCATCATCATCACAACAAGAATGGCCATAATAAAGTTACTACACATCATGATGGCCATACGTATGAACAAATAGTTACACACAATTCTGACACTCCGAACCCAGCAGTTTGTGATCAAAAGTGTACCAGCACCCGGACTAAACAACATCCGTCTGTGGTTGTGTGGGGGAAAACTAATCAGTTAGACACAGCCGAGGCTGTGTAGTGATGGTGTTTTGTGAACTGTGACCACAATAGGGTAAAACATGTGTGACATGGTCTTCCACGTATGGATGTTTTTTGTGTATTTAACACGTGATCATTAATGTCTTGTTACACACTAATTTTCGGAGGAAAAGAATCATCTTTAGAACTTTCAGTTTGCAAAGACTTCGAGTTATTGAAAAACTCTAAAATTCTTGAAACATTGTATTGTGTGTGTTGCTCATGTGTTGTATGTTATAAAGTGGACTAAATCCCACTCTAAATATAGAAATATGTCAAATGTTTCAAGTGATTCTAATCAAATTGTTTTCACAAGTCAGTTTTTCATGTTTGTCGTTCAGAATATGGGAGTATCTTTTATTACTGTTCAAAAATTTAAATTCCTGTACTCAGTAGTAAATGTTCTTTACTTAACCAACAGAAATAATAGTTTTATTTCTACCAAAAAAGTTTTGTGGAAAAAAAGCAATTTTTGTCAAATTTTTGTATCATTTTTAACCAAACTGGGGTGAATAATATTAATGTCAATTTCATTCTTATGTATTATGTTGTTTGTTCTACATTTAATTAAACTGGTTAACAAATACGAAATAATCTCAAAATATTCATTTTTTGCTCTAACTTTGAAGGTAGATCTCTACATCTCTACTTTATGTTATTGCTTGTTATTAGTGTTGAAAGTGCCTTCTTCATGTAAAATAAATATCATAAAAAATTCAAATTTTGCTTTAAAATATTAAAAATAAACTCAGTTCAATGAATTTGATGGCCTTATTTTATAGAAACTTTTTCTGCAACATTTCAAAATTGAATAACATAAAGAAACAGTGTATTTGATAATTTTGTAATGTGAGTGTTTATTGTCACTGAACAAATGACTACTCAACATGTTTTATCAAAAATATGCAATGCATGATCAATTGTCTTAAATTTGCATTCAATAACGAAGTGATAATATTAATGTCATGTGACTTCAGATTAGAATTTCGGTGGTTTATAACAGGCTTTGTCAGAATTAAGCTAAGAGGGTTCCATAAAGAATAGATTAGTTGAAAGTACATGTAGATCTTAATGATGCTATAATTAGCTGTCTGTTTTTATGCATAATTAGTTGCAATAATTTGTTTCACAATCAATATACAAGGAAAATTCGATCTTAAAATTACTAAGATCATAATTCATGATTTGTTGTTTGTACGGTAAAACCTCTTAACCGGACTCCCTGAAAAACGGAATTCTCAGAAAACCGGACTTTTTGCCCTGTCTGGAAGTGGTCCGGTTTTCAGGGATTTTACTATATGAAGCAGATGTAATGCCATCCTTTGTACATTTAAATTCTTAATGTGGACTTTGTTTGTTAATAACTATTTTAACAAGATCGTGAATATGTTATTTAGCTTTATAAATATTTTAACTAACCTAATAGTTGTGTTATTTTAACAACTTATTTTCTAAAATCTTTGGATTGCAATCTGAATGTTTGGCCAGCTCATAGTTTTACAAAACCTTTTTAAATTTAAAAAATTAAAAGAAAATGACCAAAATGTTATCAAGAAATCTCTCTGTTTTAGTGAAAGTTTAAATCTTGTTCATATGAACCAGTCCTTGTGTCTGGCTGTACGAGATGTGCACCTTTACTTTCATGAATTTAGTCAAAGTCTCCAATTACAATAAATACTGTTGTTCTGAGTTTAAAACCACAAATCTTGAGCTCTGATTGGTCAGTTTACAGATCAATTGAAATCAACCAATCAGAAGCTATAGATTTTAAGACTTTTTAAATCCTTAACATCAGGATGTTTTCTCTAACAAAATTATTTCATTAAACGTCAACCATTCTGTACTATGTTATAGTTAATTTTTACTGGCAATGTATCTTCATTGTAAATGAAATACATGGTTAAAAATCAAAATATGTTATCATGTTTATGTGGTAATTGTCAGTCTTTTATAATATATATTTTAAATATTTATTTCTATGAAAATAAAAATGTTATTTAAAAATAAAACTTGTGTTGTTTTTCCAAAACCTGGGTTTTGATTAACCAGATCATGTCTGAATACACTGTGTCTGATTATATTACATAATGCCTTAATGTATTACACTGTGACTGAATACACTACACTGTGTCTGAATATTCAACACTGTGTCTGAATATTCAACACTGTGTCTGATTATATCACATAATGTCTGAATATATTACACTGTGTCTGATTATATCACATAATGTCTGAATATATTACACTGTGTCTGATTATATCACATAATGTCTGAATATATTACACTGTGTCTGATTATATCACATAATGTCTGAATATATTACACTGTGTCTGATTATATCACATAATGTCTGAATATATTACACTGTGTCTGAATATATTACACCATGTCTGAATATATTACATCATGTCTGAATATATTACACAATGTCTGAATATATTACAACGTGTCTGATTATATCACATAATGTCTGAATATATTACACTGTGTCTGAATATATTACACCATGTCTGAATATATTACATCATGTCTGAATATATTACACTGTGTCTGAATATATTACATCATGTCTGAATATATTACACTGTCTGAATATAATTATTACACTGTGTCTGATTATATTACACTGTGTCTGATTATATTACATCATGTCTGAATATACTACACTGTTTATGAATGTGTTACATCATGCCGGAATATATTACACTATGTTGGAATATATAACATTAAGTATGTATATATTACAATTCGTCTGAACATGTTTCACTAATAAAATTTTAATACATTGTGCATCTGACAAGTATAATATAATGAGTGATACGTATCGTATAGTAAAATGTGTACAGTGACAAGCATCGTATATTGAGAGGTGTATAGTGGTGTATCGTATAATGAGAGGTGTACAGTGATATGTATCGTATATTGAGAGGTGTACAGTGATATGTATCGTATATTGAGAGGTGTATAGTTATATGTATCGTATATTGAGAGGTGTATAGTGGTGTATCGTATAATGAGAGGTGTACAGTGATATGTATCGTATATTGAGAGGTGTATAGTTATATGTATCGTATATTGAGAGGTGTATAGTGATATGTATCGTATATTGAGAGGTGTATAGTGATATGTATCGTATAATGAGAGGTGTGTAGTGATATGTATCGCATTGTGAGATTGTGTAATTACACGTATCGTATCGTTAGAGGTGTATAATGACATGTATCGTGTCGTTAGAGGTGTATAATGACTCGTATAGTATCGTTAGAGGTGTATAATGACTCGTATCGTATCGCAAGAGGTGTTTCTTGATGAATATAACCCAGAGTTGTCGTAGATAATGTATTGACTTCCTGTATATGGAATTATGATGATGGCAACTTACAAGCAAAATCATTAATACATGAATCCTTTGAGGCACACAACAGTTGACAAAATAAAACGTGGCAACCAAGTTCTACATATTCTGATGGCTGTTTCAGTTACGGTTTTTTAAAATAATATCGATTAAGCCAAAAATAAAAACGGAGTATATACAGAAGAAAAACGAAGGAAATTAAGGTTCGTCCGTCCGTTCGCTCCAAGCAGGTATGTTGACGCTACTCTCAAATGAGTCAGTGAGGTCGTTTTTACTCTATTATTAAATCATCTAAAGCCAGCAAGTCTGCGGAAACGATCGCGGGTCATTTTAATTGCTTTACTTTTAACGACCGATTAAGTCGGGACTAAAATATTAAACAAATATAATCATAAGTGCCATAAAACTAAAGTTTAAGTACAAGAACGGTCTGTCAGCGTGTTTAGTTTAAGGTGTATAATATTTCCCACGAAGTAAAGTCGCTAAGAAGTCCACAGCTTGTTTTAATGTTTGTACAACTCTTGATTTTAACAAACACATTTAGATAAAAGCACATTCCATTGACTCGAGACAAATTAGCGAGGTTTGTTTATAAGACATTTCCATTAAAGTGTGTCGCCGGGGACTGCCCAGTTTGGTTAGCATTTTCTAAAATACTTAAAAAAGATGTGTACATGTATGACCATTGAGTCTTTTTAAGGGACTTTTACCTCTTGTTATTTACTATAATTATGACACTAAACAATTCTAACACATATTGAGCACTTACTAATTTAATTTCACATATTTGAAAAATTATATATTATGACTGTTATGTACGTTAGTTATTTTAAGATATGTTTGTCACCATCATATAAACCGTTAAGTACTATCAATGTACAATGAAACCTAACTTCGTCACCAACATGTAAACCTTTACAATCAATGTACAATGAAACCTAACTTCGTCACCAACATGTAAACCTTTACAACAATGTACAGTGAAACCTAACTTCGTCACCAACATGTAAACCTTTACAACAATGTACAGTGAAACCTAACTTCGTCACTTTACAACAATGTACAGTGAAACCTAACTTCGTCACTTTACAACAATGTACAGTGAAACCTAACTTCGTCACCAACATGTAAATCTTTACAATCAATATACAATGGAACATTACTTAGTCATCATTTCAATATTTCCTTTTACTTCTATAAAATCAATTGATCTGGATCGCGAAATAAGTGACAACATAGACAGCTAAAGAATGGACACAATAATAAGTTATGTTTACTATAACAAATGACGTATAAAAGAATAAAGTGGTGTATACAAGAATAGAGTGGTGTATACAAGAATAGAGTGGTGTATACAAGAATAAAGTGGTGTTAACAACAACAAGTGACGTATACAAGAATAAAGTGGTGTAAACAAGTACAAGTGATGTATACAAGAATAAAGTGGTGTATACAAGAATAAAGTGGTGTTTACAAGAAGAAGTGACGTATACAAGAATAAAGTGGTGTAAGCAAGAACAAGATATGTATACAAGAATAGAGTGGTGTCAACAAGAACAAGAGATGTACACAAGAATAGAGTGGTGTATAAAAGAACAAGAGATGTATACATGAATAGAGATGTGTATACAAGAACAAGAGATGAATACAAGAATAGAGTGGTGTTTACAAGAAGAAGTGACGTATACAAGAATAGAGTGGTGTATAAAAGAACAAGAGATGTATACATGAATAGAGATGTGTATACAAGAACAAGAGATGTATACAAGAATAGAGTGGTGTATAAAAGAACAAGAGATGTATACATGAATAGAGATGTGTATACAAGAACAAGATATGTATACAAGAATAGAGTGGTGTCAACAAGAACAAGAGATTTACACAAGAATAGAGTGGTGTATAAAAGAACAAGAGATGTATACAAGAATAGAGTGGTGTATAAAAGAACAAGAGATGTATACAAGAATAGAGTGGTGTCAACAAGAACAAGAGATGTACACAAGAATAGAGTGGTGTATAAAAGAACAAGAGATGTATACATGAATAGAGATGTGTATACAAGAACAAGAGATGAATACAAGAATAGAGTGGTGTTTACAAGAAGAAGTGACGTATACAAGAATAGAGTGGTGTATAAAAGAACAAGAGATGTATACATGAATAGAGATGTGTATAAAAGAACAAGAGATGTATACAAGAATAGAGTGGTGTATAAAAGAACAAGAGATGTATACAAGAATAGAGTGGTGTATAAAAGAACAAGAGATGTATACATGAATAGAGTGGTGTCAACAAGAACAAGAGATGTATACAAGAATAGAGTGCTGTATAAAAGAACAAGAGATGTATACATGAATAGAGATGTGTATACAAGAACAAGATATGTGTACAATAATAGAGTGGTGTCAACAAGAACAAGAGATGTATACAAGAATAGAGTGGTGTATAAAAGAACAAGAGATGTATACAAGAATAGAGTGGTGTCAACAAGCACAAGAGATGTACACAAGAATAGAGTGGTGTATAAAAGAACAAGAGATGTATACATGAAGAGAGTGGTGTATAAAAGAACAAGAGATGTATACAAGAATAGAGTGGTGTATAAAAGAACAAGAGATGTATACATGAATAGAGTGGTGTCAACAAGAACAAGAGATGTACACAAGAATAGAGTGGTGTATAAAAGAACAAGAGATGTATACATGAATAGAGATGTGTATACAAGAACAAGAGATGTATACAAGAATAGAGTGGTGTATAAAAGAACAAGAGATGTATACATGAATAGAGATGTGTATACAAGAACAAGATATGTATACAAGAATAGAGTGGTGTCAACAAGAACAAGAGATTTACACAAGAATAGAGTGGTGTATAAAAGAACAAGAGATGTATACAAGAATAGAGTGGTGTATAAAAGAACAAGAGATGTATACAAGAATAGAGTGGTGTCAACAAGAACAAGAGATGTACACAAGAATAGAGTGGTGTATAAAAGAACAAGAGATGTATACATGAATAGAGATGTGTATACAAGAACAAGAGATGAATACAAGAATAGAGTGGTGTTTACAAGAAGAAGTGACGTATACAAGAATAGAGTGGTGTCAACAAGAACAAGAGATGTATACAAGACTAGAGTGGTGTATAAAAGAACAAGAGATGTATACATGAATAGAGATGTGTATAAAAGAACAAGAGATGTATACAAGAATAGAGTGGTGTATAAAAGAACAAGAGATGTATACATGAATAGAGATGTGTATACAAGAACAAGAGATGTATACAAGAACAGAGTGGTGTAAACAAGAACAAGATATGTATACAAAAATAGAGTGGTGTAAACAAGAACAAGAGATGTATACAAGAATAGAGTGGTGTATATGTCACCGGGTTAGCTCAGGGTAGCTATTAATGACTTAATTCAGTGTTTGAAAAGATAGTAAATGCTTTAATTATTTACGGTAAAATAAGGCAGGCGATTTCATTAAACTGGCGAGTTAAATCTAGACTAAATTAAAAATATCATTATCTTGATAAACAGACAACTGTAAACTAAGCGAGAAGTTGTGAATCAGGATTGATGCAGTATAATTTAACTGAAACATACTACGAATTATTGATAGATAATTCAGCCATATGTTAACCAAAGCGTCGCCACAAATCCGACGTTGATCCTAGTCATTCAGACGCTCATTGACTAGAATGATTGTATCCCAGAAGCAATTAGCAAATATCAATTATTCATATCTGTCCAGTCAGATCGTCGCCATCTTTGAAATAATCTAGATCACTCACACGGTTGTTGAGGTAGAATGCAAACGTCTGCTTCCGCCTAGCGCTATCTGTTACTGGACAGAAACACGTTTTATGTCAATGTTAATTCTCCGACAATCATCCCAAAGGTACCTCAGATAATTTGACATAAAAGCGCGTATATTATTGCGAAACGGAGTCCAATTAATATAGTTTAAAATTGTTTAAAACGAAATAAAAATCTAAAATTTCAGTAATACATTTACAACTTAATCAAGCGCGAATGCACGTGACCTACGAACTTTATGTTAACGCACAATATGTTCATCACTATAACTTTTTCAACCAATCCTTTTATCAACCGAGCGATTACAACACATATTCCAGTCATGAAAATGACTATAGTCTGTGATACGATACTGAACACTACTCATGTCTCATTGAGTAACTGCTGAGACATTCATATACTGTCAAACCTGTGCTAACGACAACCTCTGAATACAGATCACCCTGTGAATACAGATCACCATGTGAATACAGATCACCCTGTGAATACAGATCACCCTGTGAATACAGATCACCCTGTAAATACAGGTCACCCTGTGAATACAGATCACCCTGTGAATATAGGTCACCCTGTAAATACAGATCACCCTGTGAATACAGGTCACCCTGTGAATACAGATCACCCTGTGAATACAGATCACCCTGTGAATAAAGGCCATTCTTTAAAAAAACTATCATTGCTTATTTAGAACAAACTGACCTCCGAAAAAAGGCTGTTACGCTGTACTATAATGTTCATGTACATTGAAACATTGAATATAATAATTATATTGTGTATAAGTAAAGTCAAACTTCTAAAGAAAGGTCACCCTTTGGGATATACATGATGTGGCCTTTATTCGGAGGTCCTTTGATAGTAAAGTATCACCGACGATTTTTTAAAGAATGTCCTTTATTCACAAGGTAGCCTTTATTTGGAGGTGGTCGCTAACACAGGTTTAACTGTGTATTTTATGGTTTATTTCGTAACAATTTTCTGATGTCAGTCCGAAGGTAGCACATGGTGCATAGTCCATATCTTTGATAGACTATATTTGAGTGAAAATACGTGTTCCCTAAGACATAACAATACCAATATATTTACTGCTTTAATGATAACTGCCTCGGAGTATAAAAATTAGTCTTAGAATGCATTCGTGTCATTAGTCGAGTTATCATTAGACGAACCGGTCAGAAAAATATGTAGAACCTTAACAAGTATTTCTGTCTGTACGCTAAAACCTCGGTCCATTGAACGGATCAAAGTTCAAATATACATTGACCAATCATAAGGCTGCATACTAAATTATGACTCTAGAAAATCTTTTGTTAAATATTTCCGGAAAATCGAATATTTGTCAATACTAAGAAAAGTTATTATGTCAAACTATTTGTTCGCAATTTGACAGCGTCATTAAGGGGCATATGAATCTCACAATAACATTATAAAATATGATCGTCATTTATTCCAGATGAAGTTCAAATCTGACTCGGTGCTAATCAAAGCTCATTATATTCGCTGTAATTATTTGGCGCCAATGATCTAGGCAGCCGCTCACAGACGCGATGGTATCTCATTAGGAAACATCGGAGATCTGTGTTCACGATACTCCATTAATGCAATATTAATTATTCCAACATTATGAAATCGTATCCACTATATTGATCCGCGTCAATTTGATTCGCTAAGTTAGTGTTACATGGTGCTAATGGTTTACAGACGAGACACAGTTCCTCATATAACGATGACAGGTATGGTGATGACAGGTATGGTGATGACAGGTATGGTGATGACAGGTATGGTGATGACAGGTATGGTGATGACAGGTATGGTGATGACAGGTATGGTATTTCATAATGTGACATTGTATACATGTACACGTTTTACAGCGAGCCTGTAAAAGGAATTAACAAATGTAGGAGCTAATTATTTGCTTTAATAGACTTATACATTTTAACACTTTGAATAAAATATTTTTTACGAATCACTTTTTGGCTTCAATAATTTAGTATTTCCATCCGACTTTTCTCTGTGGTTTCTCGTCATTTTGGATTTTGATGAAATGTTGGTTTAGTTGAAATGTTGATTAGATGTAATGTTGGTTTGATGTAATGTTGGTTTTGATCAAATGTTGGTTAGATGTAATGTTGGTTAGATGTAATGTTGGGTTTGATGTAATGTTGGGTTTGATGTAATGTTTGGTTTGGTGTAATGTTGGGTTTGATGTAATGTTGGGTTTGATGAAATGTTGGGTTTGATGTAATGTTGGGTTTGGTGTAATGTTAGGTTTGATGTAATGTTTGGTTTGGTGTAATGTTGGGTTTGATGAAATGTTGGGTTTGGTGTAATGTTAGGTTTGATGTAATGTTTGGTTTGGTGTAATGTTAGGTTTGATGTAATGTTTGGTTTGGTGTAATGTTGGGTTTGATGTAATGTTGGGTTTGGTGTAATGTTAGGTTTGATGTAATGTTGGGTTTGATGAAATGTTGGGTTTGGTGTAATGTTAGGTTTGGTGTAATGTTGGGTTTGATGAAATGTTGGGTTTGATGTAATGTTGGGTTTGGTGTAATGTTGGGTTTGATGAAATGTTGGGTTTGGTGTAATGTTAGGTTTGATGTAATGTTTGGTTTGGTGTAATGTTAGGTTTGATGTAATGTTTGGTTTGGTGTAATGTTGGGTTTGATGTAATGTTGGGTTTGGTGTAATGTTAGGTTTGATGTAATGTTGGGTTTGATGAAATGTTGGGTTTGGTGTAATGTTAGGTTTGGTGTAATGTTGGGTTTGATGAAATGTTGGGTTTGATGTAATGTTAGGTTTGGTGTAATGTTAGGTTTGATGTAATGTTGGGTTTGATGTAATGTTGGGTTTGGTGTAATGTTAGGTTTGGTGTAATGTTGGGTTTGATGAAATGTTGGGTTTGGTGTAATGTTAGGTTTGATGAAATGTTGGGTTTGGTGTAATGTTAGGTTTGATGTAATGTTTGGTTTGGTGTAATGTTGGGTTTGATGTAATGTTGGGTTTGGTGTAATGTTAGGTTTGATGTAATGTTGGGTTTGATGTAATGTTTGGTTTGGTGTAATGTTGGGTTTGATGAAATGTTGGGTTTGATGAAATGTTGGGTTTGATGTAATGTTGGGTTTGATGAAATGTTGGGTTTGATGTAATGTTGGGTTTGATGAAATGTTGGGTTTGATGAAATGTTGGGTTTGATGAAATGTTAGGTTTGGTGTAATGTTGGGTTTGATGAAATGTTGGGTTTGATGAAATGTTGGGTTTGATGAAATGTTAGGTTTGGTGTAATGTTGGGTTTGGTGTAATGTTGGGTTTGATGAAATGTTTGGTTTCGTGTAATGTTGGGTTTGATGAAATGTTGGGTTTGATGAAATGTTGGGGTTTCAGAAGAGCTGACGTATTTTTAAATGAATCAAGTTTTCTCGTCTCTACGTTTATGCTCAAGAAGACAACATTGTTCAGAGCTGTAAATGAGAGACGTATTTAAGTTTTTAGACCGGAGATCATTTCGATTCCTTTCAAAGCTAAATCTTTGACATCCAGGAAGCCATCGAAGCACTTGTCGACTATGAATAGAACAGACTATGACACTTTAACGATACCAACGATGTACATATCTGACATTGTCGAACGATTTGTTTGACCCTTAGTGTAACAAGAATACAACAACCAGGGGATATCATTCGGCAGAATTCTCTCGCCAATATCACTCCATTCTAAAGTTGTCTGACAGATATTGGGTTGTGTTTTATAGCTGAGTTTTATAGATGTATCAAAGCTAGCCATTATTTATGATAAATGGAAACTTGACTAGGAAACTTTACACCAAGCAGGGAGACAGAAGTCTCAAGGTTTGCACGATTATCTTATAACCAAACATATTACAATCATTCTAAAACAAGCAGAGTGTCGCCGGTGTAGTTTAGTTAATATAATGGAGACTCGGTTATGGCGCACAGCAGGCGCACACAACGTAATCTACGACCATTGTAAGCCAATACATTTAATGTTCATGAATATTGCTAGGGTTTATTAACCACGGGAAACTTGTAAATAAACAGAAAACACAAATTATTCTGAATGCCATACATCCGTTCATTATTACAGTGATGAATAATTCGTAAATTAATTTGAGAACATTAATTAATAAATTGGCGGGATTTTTTTAGCTTATCGTGTACGTTAAATCATTTCAGTAAATTCATTGACGGAAAAGAAGAATGACCATTTGAAGTTTTATATTTTGGTCAAACTACTGCAGACGGTCTTCTGTTATAACGTGACATCGAATCAAATTTCACCGAGTTAATATGTTTCGCTTTAACTGGTGCTGTTTATTGTTGTTACTGTAACAGCCGTTGACAGTTGTTGTTGCTGCTGATTGTTGTTGTTGTTGTTACTGCTGCTTATTGTTACAGTCATTATTGTTGTTGTCATATTTATTGCTGCTTATTGGCTACGTTGTTGTTGTTGCTAACGCTACTACTGCTTTACCTTTAATTTCAAAGCTTTTCAAAACATTACTTTAACCTTGTAATATTTAGCTAGGACATGATGGACGAACTTACGGAAGGAAAATATGCGATAATTTTGTCATTAAAGATAAACGGAATCAAACTACATTGTAATTCAATTATTCAAGTTATTTAGAGAGATCAGTTGACTTGAAAGTTTTCTCATAAGACGCAATCCTTGTATATGATGCAATTTGATCAGATCTTCGGTCAATTTCTAACCTTGACCTCGAACATTAATAGTCCTGCTTCTATCTGACTGAGTAAAGACGTCGTAACCAAGTCCGTGAGGTTATACTTGAATAGTTTGTTCCTTCAGGGTCTTATTTGAAACTGAACGATAAATTCAGCTTCCCGTGCCGTCACTCACTTGGCGCGCATGAATTTTCATGCTGACCAAAGTACTACGGTTTTCTACGAAAGCCATGCAATTGTTAAAATAGTTTCCGTTCCACGTTGCACTGCAAGTCTCAATTAGTTCAGTTTCCATGAGTACTTTCAGTACTTTGATTTCATTGATGTTGACGTTATTGGCTCCCGGTCTACTCGCGCATTTATCAAATATTTTAAAAGCGAGTAACTGCGCATTTAAATGTTTCCCTACTATACACGTCATATTTCAGAATTATAGAAATAAAATTATACATGTACTTGTTTATGCTGTCATATAATACCAAATTACTGTGAAAGCACATCGATCATTGTAAAGAAAGACAGACTTTGATTAGATTTAAATTCCAATGTGTTGCGAATGAAACACATTTAAACCACAATCTTGACGCACAATGTTCATGTTTTAAGAATAAAAATTCTTGTTTTAAGAATATAAACCTAATTATACGATAACTTGTGATCCATAACATAATGTCAGGAATAATTCAGATTGATATGAACTAGTTACAATGTAACGCATATACATCATAATATCCCCTGACAGACTCCGCCACTGGCCCCACATCTGGACCAACACAGTGTCGCCGTTAGCCCCTAGTACCAGTCAAGCATTGTCAAGCACCAACACTGGTCCCACCACTAGCTCCCCCATTCACTGGCCCACCACTAGCCTCCATTCACTGGTTTTACCACTAGCCCCAATACACGGCTTTCACCACAAGCCCCCAATCACTGGTCCCACAACTAGCCCCTATTCACTGGTTTTACCACTAGCCCCAATGCACGGCTTTCACCACTACCCCTTTCACTGGTCCAACAACTAGCCCCCATTCACTGGTTTTACCACTAGCCCCAATACACGGCTTTCACCACTACCCCTTTCACTGGTCCCACAACTAGTCCCCATTCACTGGTTTTACCACTAGCCCCAATACACGGCTTTCACCACTACCCCTTTCACTGGTCCCACAACTAGTCCCCATTCACTGGTTTTACCACTAGCCCCAATACACGGCTTTCACCACTACCCCTTTCACTGGTCCCACAACTAGCACCCATTCACTGGTTTTACCACTAGCCCCAATACACGGCTTTCACCACTACCCTTTCACTGGTCCCACAACTAGTCCCCATTCACTGGTTTTACCACTAGCCCCAATACACGGCTTTCACCACTACCCCTTCCACTGGTCCCACAACTAGTCCCCATTCACTGGTTTTACCACTAGCCCCAATACACGGCTTTCACCACTACCCCTTTCACTGGTCCCACAACTAGCACCCATTCACTGGTTTTACCACTAGCCCCAATACACGGCTTTCACCACTACCCCTTTCACTGGTCCCACAACTAGTCCCCATTCACTGGTTTTACCACTAGCCCCAATACACGGCTTTCACCACTACCCCTTCCACTGGTCCCACAACTAGTCCCCATTCACTGGTTTTACCACTAGCCCCAATACACGGCTTTCACCACTACCCCTTTCACTGGTCCCACAACTAGTCACCATTCACTGGTTTTACCACTAGCCCTTTCACTGGTCCCCCATCTAGCCCCAATACACGGCTTTCACCACTACCCCTTTCACTGGTCCCACAACTAGCCCCAATACACGGGTTTCACCACTACCCCTTTCACTGGTCCCACAACTAGTCCCCATTCACTGGTTTTACCACTACCCCTTTCACTGGTCCCCCATCTAGCCCCAATACACGGCTTTCACCACTACCCCTTTCACTGGTCCCACAACTAGCCCCAATACACGGCTTTCACCACTACCCCTTTAACAGGTCCCACAACTAGCCCCAATACACGGCTTTCACCACTACCCCTTTCACTGGTCCCACAACTAGCCCCAACTCACTGGTCCCACAACTAGCCACAATTCACGGATTTCATCACAAGCCCCTTTTCTCTGATACCACCACTAGCCGCCATTCACTGGTTTTACCACTAGCCCCAATTCACTGGTTTCGCCACTAGCCCCAATTCACTGGTTTCGCCACTAGCCCCAATTCATTGGGTTCGCCACTAGCCCCAATTCATTGGCGTCACCACTAGCCCCCATTCACTGGCCTCACCACTAGCCCCCATTCACTGGCCCACCACTAGCCTCCATTCACTGGTTTAACCACTAGCCCCCATTCACTGGCCTCACCACTAGCCCCAATTCACTGGTCCCACAACTAACCCCATTCACTAGTTTTACCACTAGGCCCCATTCACTGGTTTTACCACTAGCCCCATTTACGGGTCTCACCACAAGCCCATATTCACTGATCCCGCAACTAGCCCCCATTCACTGGTTCCAAAACTAGCCCCCATTCACTAGTTTTACCACTAGCCCCCATTCACTGGTTTTACCACTAGCCCCATGTACGGGTCTCACCACAAGCCCATATTCACTGATCCCGCAACTAGACCCCATTCACTGGTCCCAAAACTAGCCCCCATTCACTAGTTTTACCACTAGCCCCCATTCACTGGTTTTACCACTAGCCCCATTTACGGGTCTCACCACAAGCCCATATTCACTGATCCCGCAACTAGCCCCCATTCACTGGTTTTACCACAAGCTCCCATTCACTGATCGCACCACAAGCCCACATTCACCTGGTTTCACCACTAGCCCATTTACCGATCTTACCACTAGCCACAATTCACGGCTTTCACCACAAGCCCCCATTCACTGGTCTCACCACAAGCCCCTATTCACTGATCTCTCAACTAGCCCCCATTCACTGGTCCCACAACTAGCCCCCATTAACTGATCTCTCAACTAGCCCCCATTCACTGGTCCCACAACTAGCCCCCATTCACTGATCTCTCAACTAGCCCCCATTCACTGGTCCCACAACTAGCCCCCATTCACTGGTCCCACAACTAGCCCCCATTCACTGATCTCTCAACTAGCCCCCATTCACTGATCTCTCAACTAACCCCCATTCACTGATCTCTCAACTAGCCCCCATTCACTGGTCACACAACTAGCCCCCATTCACTGATCTCTCAACTAGCCCCCATTCACTGGTCCCACATCTAGCCCCCATTCACTGATCTCTCAACTAGCCCCCATTCACTGGTCACACAACTAGCCCCCATTCACTGGTCCCACAACTAGCCCCCATTCACTGATCTCTCAACTAGCCCCCATTCACTGGTCACACAACTAGCCCCCATTCACTGGTCCCACATCTAGCCCCCATTCACTGGTCCCACAACTAGCCCCCATTCACTGGTCACACAACTAGCCCCCATTCACTGGTCACACAACTAGCCCCCATTCACTGGTCACACAACTAGCCCCCATTCACTGGTCACACAACTAGCCCCTATTCATTGGTCACACAACTAGCCCCTATTCATTGGTCACACAACTAGCCCCTATTCATTGGTCACACAACTAGCCCCTATTCATTGGTCACACAACTAGCCCCCATTCACTGGTCACACAACTAGCCCCTATTCATTGGTCACACAACTAGCCCCCATTCACTGGTCTCACCACAAGCCCCTATTCATTGGTCACACAACTAGCCCCCATTCACTGGTCACACAACTAGCCCCCATTCACTGGTCTCACCACAAGCCCCTATTCATTGGTCCCACAACTAGCCCCCATTCACTGGTCACACAACTAGCCCCCATTCACTGGTCACACAACTAGCCCCCATTCACTGGTCACACAACTAGCCCCCATTCATTGGTTTTACCACAAGTCCCATTCTCGGGTCTCACCAGAAACCCATATTCACTGGATTTACCACAAGCCCCCATTCACTGATCGCACCACTTACCCTCATTCACATGGTTTCACCACTAGCCCATTTACCAATCTCACCACTAGCACCAATTCACCTTATTTCACCACTAGCCCCCATTCACAGGTTTCACCACTAACCCCCGTTCACTCGTCCCACCACTAACCCTTATCACTGGTCCCACCATTCGCCCTAAATCTCTGGTCCCACCACTGGCCCCAAATCACTGGTCCCCCACTAGCCGCAAACTGGTCCATTCGCTTGTCCTTACCACTGGTCCCGCCACTATCCCCCATCACTGGACTTTATTTTGATATTAACGTGTGTTTTATTGACTTCAAATCCAGTATTGTAATGTTATTACAGTAGAGCATCTCCGGAGCGACCCTCTCTTGAGCAACAACTTACCTTGAACAACAGAATGTTTTTGCCCACTGCACTATTGCTCATTAATGTAACCTCTATAGAGCAACAACCTCTCAACAACATAATGTCGCTTCTCCAAAAAGGATGTTGCTTTGGAGAGGTTGTACTGTACTTCCTCCAACAATGGACATTTCATTGTAAAAAGAATCGTGTCTATAAATTCTTTTGGACGCACCGCCTTTGAAAGTAGTGCTGTTCTATCTAAAACACCATGATTTACATGGTCTTATTGACAGGATAGGTCCTGTAAAGAACGATTCCAGAAGACTCAAATATTCGCAAAATCAGTATTTATGTTCTAGTGTTTCTTGTTCGATTTCTCAGGAATTGATTGAGCTGGAAGCTATTAAGTTTAAGTTTCATTTTATGCATACAATGTTTACCTGACACCAGTGCATAGTTTGCTTTAAAACCATTTGTCCGTATTGTTTTATGATTATGAGTTTTGTGAAGGTGCGTGGTGCCCATTCACCGGAACAGAGTTATACGCCTTCCTATAGTATGAAATACATTTTGTACTACATGTATATCGGTTAAATGGGGTCGAATTCTGTGACATTTGTTTCATTTAAGATGTTAAATAGTTAAATAATGGTGTTTTAGATAAAATTTATTACAGTTTTACCATCACCGTCCGTTACTGCACGTACTTTACATTTCATTAAAGGATAATTACTCTTACTTACTTTTATATTTGTACACACACAGTTGTTTCCCTTGTATATTATCTGACTCAGTTTGGAATGACGTAAATATTGATTATTAGTTGATTGTTTATCTGTTATTTAAGCGCACATTTCACAGATTTGGTCATTTCACAGCCCGCAAGAGAGGAGGGATAGAACATACAGGAAAACAGGACATTTATAATTGTTCTCTTACTTCGAATAGTTGTTCCTGTCTGTTTATATCGTGTTCAATGTAAAACACGCCTCATCCGTTTTCTGGGATTTTCTTAATACAATACTTGGCTCGGATATTGGGATGGGCACATCAAAAGAGCGTCGTTGAAGTTTCGGAAGATGGAGCCGAGATTGGATACCTCGACCTGTAGGACAGCTGTAACGTACAAATAATGTCACTAACGTATATAACATCCGCTGATAATCTGGTATTGTACCATTAGTGTCAACATCATAAGCTGATGTTTATTCTGTACTAATTTTGTTTCACTTGAGATATTTACAGTAAATCTATTATATACCGACGGGCAGTCAACCTAACCAGATTTCCTGGATTCTATTCCAGTACTGACTTAGTTCTTCCCAAGTAAATGCCAAATGTTTCACATAGATCATTCGTTGGTGTTGACAACAAATGGTATTAGAAGCAACGACCTCAAACTTTAAACAGTGAACATGTGCTGCTTCCAGGATTCTAATTCTGTAGTATGTAGTCCATTCACTTAATGTTTTGTAAGTAACATTACACTGTCCACATATTCAATAATTTGGACCTATCTACCGGTTCCAACTTTTATTGAATAGTTTAAATTTTGTACATTTTTTTATTAGAACGTTTATCAAAACTGATTTTCAAATATTTAGCTGAGGTATTGGAACATCCCCTATACTGGCCATATCATATCTTACACCATGTGACTTTCTACTATTATCTTTACTTACGGATAGTTCAAAAGGATTAGATAAAAAATAAAGACCATTGAGTGGTATCCTTTGAGTAATTAGTTAGAAACTTTTAGAAACTTAATTCCTGTGATTTTATAGGCACATACATGTACATTAACTAGAAATGAAAAGCGTTATAAGACTGAGTATAATAAAAAAAACTGTAAAATGCTGGAACTAATCAATGTCAATCATTACAACGGGCAAGCCTTACATTAGAAACACATGAAGTATATTGAATTGTTAAGTATTCTTGGCGTTATCATATAGTAACCCAAGAGAAGTCACCCTTGGACCATCTCCTGCTGATGTTTTTAGTATCACGATTGTTTCCCTTCTCCCACGTTCTGCTAGTAAAAAAGGTAGCAATGGAGAGAATTACTATAAGCTGTAGTAACTTCCAATTCGATCCACTTGTTAGGATGCTAATATTTTATGGATGTATATATGTATGAATTTCCCACGTACAGTCACGACAAATAAATATGTTTAAACTAAATAAGGTATTACTTGTTCCTGGAAGCAAAGACTTTTTACTTCGTGTATTTGACTTTGACATTTCTCGATTCCTTACTGATTAATGAACACACTGTACATAGTATTAGTTCGTACATCTGGATTTTGATTATCAATGATAAATCAACAAACAGACACTTTTCATTTTTGATATAAGTGATATTTAATTGTAGGATCTTCTCACATATACAGGTGTAACGTTTTTAAGCCCCCCCCCCCCTTTTTCCAGGTTAACCCCCGGTTATTTAAAAACGTTTTCGAAGTACTGGCCCCGATAACATTAAAACGTTTTCAAACTCCCTTCCCCGTTTTAACATTCCCTCCCCGGTAACCTGATTCTTCGTGGCGAAAACGTTTAGTTTTCAGGTTATAATTCATAATAAATTATTCACAGTCAACATGGTTTATTGGCATATATGTTCCTATATTTCTAAATTGAATTTACGCAATAATTTATGAAACTATGGAATTCTATTAGGGTCATGGAGCAACTTTATTCAACTAGTAACAAAAAAGACCTGACCTAAATCAATCCCGCACTTACATGTGTTCAGAAAACCAACTTCTGTAATTAATCGTTTTTATCTATTTTTTGTCAAAATGATTCAAGATTATTTGCGCAGTATATGACGCCATTTGATTTCGTCATCTGATTCCGTCATTAGGATCACGTGTATTTTCTAATATAAAGTACATACTGTACATGCATGTATGTATTTGTAATCTCCTTTTCCGTGTACAAGCTGTCTCTTATTATAAAGTTTCAAATCATTACCCGGGTTTAATCTGAAAACGTTTCCCAAGCGCCTCCGGGTAACTTGAAAACGTTTTTAGATTGCCGGGTAGAGCATTTTAAAACTGATGGGGAAATCTAAAAACGTTTCAATTGTACCCCTCCCGGTAACTTAAAAACGTTTTCAAATTCCGGGGGGGGGGGGGGGTAACCCGAAGCGGGGGGAGGTTGAAAACGTTACACCGGTGTAATTTAAAAACGTTTTCAGTGTACAACATACGTTTATCTTATTTGCCTATAGTTTAAAGTGTACCCTCTTATGAAATTGTTTTACAGGGTATTTTCATTTTTTCTCTCTATATAACCGAAATGTTGGATTTCTTGGCTCGCCGCCAGAATTTCAAATGCCTGCCGGGCTTTGGTAAAACTTCAAACCTTCCCGAACATTTTGATATATGACACGCCTTGTTACTTGTTCTTGGTTGGTGTCGTTGTTCTTGGTTGGTGTCGTAATTCTTGGTTGGTGTCGTTGTTCTTGTTTGTTCTCGTTTTTTCTTGGTTGGTGTCGTTGTTCTTGGTTGGTGTCGTTGTTCTTGTTTGTTCATGTTGTTCTTGGTTGGTGTCGTTGTTCTTGTTTGTTCTTGTTGTTCTTGGTTGGTGTCGTTGTTCTTGGTTGGTGTCGTTGTTCTTGGTTGGTGTCGTTGTTCTTGGTTGGTGTAGTTGTTCTTGTTTGTTCTTGTTGTTCTTGGTTGGTGTCGTTGTTCTTGGTTGGTGTCGTTGTTCTTGGTTGGTGTCGTTGATCTTGGTTGGTGTCGTTGTTCTTGTTTGTTCTTGTTGTTCTTGGTTGGTGTCGTTGTTCTTGGTTGGTGTCGTTGTTCTTGTTTGGTGTCGTTGTTCTTGTTTAGTGTCGTTGTTCTTGGTTGGTGTCGTTGTTCTTGGTTGTTCTTGTTGTTCTTGGTTGGTGTCGTTGTTCTTGTTTGTTCTCGTTGTTCTTGTTTGTTCTCGTTGTTCTTGTTTGTTCTCGTTGTTCTTGTTTGTTCTCGTTGTTCTTGGTTGGTGTCGTTGTTCTTGGTTGGTGTCGTTGTTCTTGGTTGGTGTCGTTGTTCTTGGTTATTCTTGTTGTTCTTGGTTGGTGTCGTTGTTCTTGGTTGTTCTTGTTGTTCTTGGTTGGTGTCGTTGTTCTTGGTTGGTGTCGTTGTTCTTGGTTGGTGTCGTTGTTCTTGGTTGGTGTCGTTGTTCTTGGTTGTTCTTGTTGTTCTTGGTTGGTGTCGTTGTTCTTGTTTGTTCTTGTTGTTCTTGGTTGGTGTCGTTGTTCTTGTTTGTTCTCGTTGTTCTTGTTTGTTCTCGTTGTTCTTGGTTGGTGTCGTTGTTCTTGGTTGGTGTCGTTGTTCTTGGTTGGTGCCGTTGTTCTTGTTTGTTCTCGTTGTTCTTGGTTGTTCTCGTTGTTCTTGTTTGTTCTCGTTGTTCTTGTTTGTTCTCGTTGTTCTTGTTTGTTCTCGTTGTTCTTGTTTGTTCTCGTTGTTCTTGTTTGTTCTCGTTGTTCTTGGTTGTTCTCGTTTTTCTTGTTTGTTCTCGTTGTTCTTGTTTGTTCTCGTTGTTCTTGTTTGTTCTCGTTGTTTTTGTTTGTTCTCGTTGTTCTTGGTTGGTGTCGTTGTTATTGTTGTTCTTGGTTGGTGTCGTTGTTATTGTTGTTCTTGGTTGGTGTCGTTGTTCTTGGTTGGTGTCATTGTTCTTTTTTGTTCTTGTTGTTCTTGGTTGGTGTCGTTGTTCTTGTTTGGTGTCGTTGTTCTTGGTTGGTGTCATTGTTCTTTTTTGTTCTTGTTGTTCTTGGTTGGTGTCGTTGTTCTTGTTTGGTGTCGTTGTTCTTGGTTGGTGTCGTTGTTCTTGTTTGTTCTTGTTGTTCTTGGTTGGTGTCGTTGTTCTTGTTTGTTCTCGTTGTTCTTGTTTGTTCTCGTTGTTCTTGGTTGGTGTCGTTGTTCTTGGTTGGTGTCGTTGTTCTTGGTTGGTGCCGTTGTTCTTGTTTGTTCTCGTTGTTCTTGGTTGTTCTCGTTGTTCTTGTTTGTTCTCGTTGTTCTTGTTTGTTCTCGTTGTTCTTGTTTGTTCTCGTTGTTCTTGTTTGTTCTCGTTGTTCTTGTTTGTTCTCGTTGTTCTTGGTTGTTCTCGTTGTTCTTGTTTGTTCTCGTTGTTCTTGTTTGTTCTCGTTGTTCTTGTTTGTTCTCGTTGTTCTTGTTTGTTCTCGTTGTTCTTGGTTGGTGTCGTTGTTATTGTTGTTCTTGGTTGGTGTCGTTGTTATTGTTGTTCTTGGTTGGTGTCGTTGTTCTTGGTTGGTGTCATTGTTCTTTTTTGTTCTTGTTGTTCTTGGTTGGTGTCGTTGTTCTTGTTTGGTGTCGTTGTTCTTGGTTGGTGTCATTGTTCTTTTTTGTTCTTGTTGTTCTTGGTTGGTGTCGTTGTTCTTGTTTGGTGTCGTTGTTCTTGGTTGGTGTCGTTGTTCTTGTTTGTTCTTGTTGTTCTAGGTTGGTGTCGTTGTTCTTGGTTGGTGTCGTACGTGCCCATTGCTGTTGGTTGTAGACTGGTAGATGAATGGTTGTAAGTCAGTTTAAAAAAAGTTTAAAAAAAACGTGAATATCATTTCATGGGCAAATCTTTGCTGCAATATTTTTAGATATAAATAAATACCACACCCTTGCTTGCTTGCTTAGAAAGAATTTAAATGTTCTACCAGGCCAGCAACCATGGTGTTAATGTTGAATAACTGAAATGTGTTGTACATGTACTATCAAATATTTGACTTTGAAAAAAACAACACATCTTGTGATGAACTTAAACGCTACTTTGTTATCGTAGGACAATCGAATCTCAGAGATACTCTTTTAAAACCATCATTTATCGGCAGATTTTCTTCAGGATTATATGGCTTACTTTCAATGCACTAACTTTTGAGTTTTGACCAATCTGAATAAATTCCTAGCTATTGTACACACAACCCGCGCCACTGCTAACATGTTAATCACACGACAGGAAATTACAACATTTCCAGACATTTGACAGAACATTTTCTTACTAAATCAGCTAGACTGACCAACCAATTATGGATTGTCTAATGTCTAATTTTCTGATACACTCACTTTGTGTGTTTCTCCCAACATTGACCAATAAGTGCTAGACCAGAGAATTTTAGTTAATAAAGTACGTTTTTCTTGTGTTTTGTTTGTTTGTTTTTATTCAAAGTATAACACATGATCAATGAGTAGTCAAAATTGTAAATCCATCGATTTGAAAAATGTGTTGTGTTGTTCAGTTTTATTTCTTCAAATGATAATACTAACATGTATTTGAACTAAGATTTTTCCAAAATTAATTACCCTTCTTTTTTCTCTACGTTTAACGTCGAACTCCTCACAGCCATTTGACGACTTTTCCATCTTTAGTAGAAGAGGATAGAATCACCTACCTTCTACAATGATAGAATCACCAACCTTCTACAATGATAGAATCACCAACCTTCTACAATGATAGAATCACCAACCTTCTACAATGATAGAATCACCAACCTTCTACAATGATAGAATCACCAACCTTCTACAATGATAGAATCACCAACCTTCTACAATGATAGAATCACCAACCTTCTACAATGATAGAATCACCAACCTTCTACAATGATAGAATCACCAACCTTCTACAATGATAGAATCACCGACCTTCTACAATGATAGAATCACCAACCTTCTACAATGATAGAATCACCAACCTTCTACAATGAAAGAATCACCAACCTTCTACAATGATAGAATCACCAACCTTCTACAATGATAGAATCACCTACCTTCTACAATGACAGAATCACCAACCTTCTACAATAATAGAATCACCGACATTCTACAATGATAGAATCACCGACATTCTACAATGATAGAATCACCAACCTTCTACAATGATAGAATCACCAACCTTCTACAATGATAGAATCACCAACCTTCTACAATGATAGAATCACCAACCTTCTACAATGATAGAATCACCAACCTTCTACAATGATAGAATCACCAACCTTCTACAATGATAGAATCACCAACCTTCTACAATGATAGAATCACCAACCTTCTACAATGATAGAATCACCAACCTTCTACAATGATAGAATCACCTACCTTCTACAATGATAGAATAATCGACCTTCTACAATGATAGAATCACCAACCTTCTACAATGATAGAATCACCAACCTTCTACAATGATAGAATCACCAACCTTCTACAATGATAGAATCACCAACCTTCTACAATGAAAGAATCACCAACCTTCTACAATGATAGAATCACCAACCTTCTACAATGATAGAATCACCAACCTTCTACAATGATAGAATCACCAACCTTCTACAATGATAGAATCACCAACCTTCTACAATGATAGAATCACCTACCTTCTACAATGATAGAATCACCAACCTTCTACAATGATAGAATCACCAACCTTCTACAATGATAGAATCACCAACCTTCTACAATGATAGAATCACCGACCTTCTACAATGATAGAATCACCGACCTTCTACAATGATAGAATCACCAACCTTCTACAATGATAGAATCACCAACCTTCTACAATGATAGAATCACCAACCTTCTACAATGATAGAATCACCAACCTTCTACAATGATAGAATCACCAACCTTCTACAATGAAAGAATCACCAACCTTCTACAATGATAGAATCACCAACCTTCTACAATGATAGAATCACCAACCTTCTACAATGATAGAATCACCAACCTTCTACAATGATAGAATCACCGACATTCTACAATGATAGAATCACCAACCTTCTACAATGATAGAATCACCAACCTTCTACAATGATAGAATCACCAACCTTCTACAATGATAGAATCACCGACATTCTACAATGATAGAATCACCGACCTTCTACAATGATAGAATCACCAACCTTCTACAATGATAGAATCACCAACCTTCTACAATGATAGAATCACCGACATTCTACAATGATAGAATCACCGACATTCTACAATGATAGAATCACCAACCTTCTACAATGATAGAATCACCGACATTCTACAATGATAGAATCACCGACCTTCTACAATGATAGAATCACCAACCTTCTACAATGATAGAATCACCAACCTTATACAATGATAGAATCATCGACCTTCTACAATGATAGAATCATCGACCTTCTACAATGATAGAATCACCGACATTCTACAATGATAGAATCACCAACCTTCTACAATGATAGAATCACCGACATTCTACAATGATAGAATCACCGACATTCTACAATGATAGAATCACCAACCTTCTACAATGATAGAATCACCAACCTTCTACAATGATAGAATCACCAACCTTCTACAATGATAGAATCACCAACCTTCTACAATAATAGAATCACCGACATTCTACAATGATAGAATCACCGACATTCTACAATGATAGAATCACCAACCTTCTACAATGATAGAATCACCAACCTTCTACAATGATAGAATCACCAACCTTCTACAATGATAGAATCACCAACCTTCTACAATGATAGAATCACCAACCTTCTACAATGATAGAATCACCAACCTTCTACAATGATAGAATCACCAACCTTCTACAATGATAGAATCACCAACCTTCTACAATGATAGAATCACCTACCTTCTACAATGATAGAATAATCGACCTTCTACAATGATAGAATCGCCAACCTTCTACAATGATAGAATCACCAACCTTCTACAATGAAAGAATCACCAACCTTCTACAATGATAGAATCACCAACCTTCTACAATGATAGAATCACCAACCTTCTACAATGATAGAATCACCAACCTTCTACAATAATAGAATCACCGACATTCTA
The DNA here is from genome assembly GCA_964023205.1 of Lutraria lutraria. Taxonomy (NCBI): domain Eukaryota; kingdom Metazoa; phylum Mollusca; class Bivalvia; order Venerida; family Mactridae; genus Lutraria; species Lutraria lutraria. The sequence goes on along the minus strand of OZ026848.1, from coordinate 33,692,359 downwards.
CAATGATAGAATCACCAACATTCTACAATGATAGAATCACCAACCTTCTACAATGATAGAATCACCAACCTTCTACAATGATAGAATCACCAACCTTCTACAATGATAGAATCACCAACCTTCTACAATGATAGAATCACCAACCTTCTACAATGATAGAATCACCAACCTTCTACAATGATAGAATCACCAACCTTCTACAATGATAGAATCACCAACCTTCTACAATGATAGAATCACCTACCTTCTACAATGATAGAATAATCGACCTTCTACAATGATAGAATCACCAACCTTCTACAATGATAGAATCACCAACCTTCTACAATGATAGAATCACCAACCTTCTACAATGATAGAATCACCAACCTTCTACAATGAAAGAATCACCAACCTTCTACAATGATAGAATCACCAACCTTCTACAATGATAGAATCACCAACCTTCTACAATGATAGAATCACCAACCTTCTACAATGATAGAATCACCAACCTTCTACAATGATAGAATCACCTACCTTCTACAATGATAGAATCACCAACCTTCTACAATGATAGAATCACCGACCTTCTACAATGATAGAATCACCAACCTTCTACAATGAAAGAATCACCAACCTTCTACAATGATAGAATCACCAACATTCTACAATGATAGAATCACCAACCTTCTACAATGATAGAATCACCAACCTTCTACAATGATAGAATCACCGACATTCTACAATGATAGAATCACCAACCTTCTACAATGATAGAATCACCAACCTTCTACAATGATAGAATCACCAACCTTCTACAATGATAGAATCACCAACCTTCTACAATGATAGAATCACCAACCTTCTACAATGATAGAATCACCGACATTCTACAATGATAGAATCACCGACATTCTACAATGATAGAATCACCAACCTTCTACAATGATAGAATCACCGACATTCTACAATGATAGAATCACCGACCTTCTACAATGATAGAATCACCAACCTTCTACAATGATAGAATCACCAACCTTATACAATGATAGAATCATCGACCTTCTACAATGATAGAATCATCGACCTTCTACAATGATAGAATCACCGACATTCTACAATGATAGAATCACCGACATTCTACAATGATAGAATCACCAACCTTCTACAATGATAGAATCACCAACCTTCTACAATGATAGAATCACCAACCTTCTACAATGATAGAATCACCAACCTTCTACAATGATAGAATCACCAACCTTCTACAATGATAGAATCACCAACCTTCTACAATGATAGAATCATCGACCTTCTACAATGATAGAATCACCAACCTTCTACAATGATAGAATCACCTACCTTCTACAATGATAGAATAATCGACCTTCTACAATGATAGAATCACCAACCTTCTACAATGATAGAATCACCAACCTTCTACAATGAAAGAATCACCAACCTTCTACAATGATAGAATCACCAACCTTCTACAATGATAGAATCACCAACCTTCTACAATGAAGGAATCACCAACCTTCTACAATAATAGAATCACCGACATTCTACAATGATAGAATCACCAACATTCTACAATGATAGAATCACCAACCTTCTACAATGATAGAATCACCAACCTTCTACAATGATAGAATCACCAACCTTCTACAATGATAGAATCACCAACCTTCTACAATGATAGAATCACCAACCTTCTACAATGATAGAATCACCAACCTTCTACAATGATAGAATCACCAACCTTCTACAATGATAGAATCACCAACCTTCTACAATGATAGAATCACCTACCTTCTACAATGATAGAATAATCGACCTTCTACAATGATAGAATCACCAACCTTCTACAATGATAGAATCACCAACCTTCTACAATGATAGAATCACCAACCTTCTACAATGATAGAATCACCAACCTTCTACAATGAAAGAATCACCAACCTTCTACAATGATAGAATCACCAACCTTCTACAATGATAGAATCACCAACCTTCTACAATGATAGAATCACCAACCTTCTACAATGATAGAATCACCAACCTTCTACAATGATAGAATCACCTACCTTCTACAATGATAGAATCACCAACCTTCTACAATGATAGAATCACCAACCTTCTACAATGATAGAATCACCAACCTTCTACAATGATAGAATCACCAACCTTCTACAATGATAGAATCACCGACATTCTACAATGATAGAATCACCGACCTTCTACAATGATAGAATCACCAACCTTCTACAATGATAGAATCACCAACCTTCTACAATGATAGAATCACCGACATTCTACAATGATAGAATCACCGACATTCTACAATGATAGAATCACCAACCTTCTACAATGATAGAATCACCAACCTTCTACAATGATAGAATCACCGACATTCTACAATGATAGAATCACCGACCTTCTACAATGATAGAATCACCAACCTTCTACAATGATAGAATCACCAACCTTCTACAATGATAGAATCACCGACATTCTACAATGATAGAATCACCGACATTCTACAATGATAGAATCACCAACCTTCTACAATGATAGAATCACCGACATTCTACAATGATAGAATCATCGACCTTCTACAATGATAGAATCACCAACCTTCTACAATGATAGAATCACCAACCTTATACAATGATAGAATCATCGACCTTCTACAATGATAGAATCATCGACCTTCTACAATGATAGAATCACCGACATTCTACAATGATAGAATCACCAACCTTCTACAATGATAGAATCACCGACATTCTACAATGATAGAATCACCGACATTCTACAATGATAGAATCACCAACCTTCTACAATGATAGAATCACCAACCTTCTACAATGATAGAATCACCAACCTTCTACAATGATAGAATCACCAACCTTCTACAATAATAGAATCACCGACATTCTACAATGATAGAATCACCGACATTCTACAATGATAGAATCACCAACCTTCTACAATGATAGAATCACCAACCTTCTACAATGATAGAATCACCAACCTTCTACAATGATAGAATCACCAACCTTCTACAATGATAGAATCACCAACCTTCTACAATGATAGAATCACCAACCTTCTACAATGATAGAATCACCAACCTTCTACAATGATAGAATCACCAACCTTCTACAATGATAGAATCACCTACCTTCTACAATGATAGAATAATCGACCTTCTACAATGATAGAATCACCAACCTTCTACAATGATAGAATCACCAACCTTCTACAATGAAAGAATCACCAACCTTCTACAATGATAGAATCACCAACCTTCTACAATGATAGAATCACCAACCTTCTACAATGATAGAATCACCAACCTTCTACAATAATAGAATCACCGACATTCTACAATGATAGAATCACCAACATTCTACAATGATAGAATCACCAACCTTCTACAATGATAGAATCACCAACCTTCTACAATGATAGAATCACCAACCTTCTACAATGATAGAATCACCAACCTTCTACAATGATAGAATCACCAACCTTCTACAATGATAGAATCACCAACCTTCTACAATGATAGAATCACCAATCTTCTACAATGATAGAATCACCAACCTTCTACAATGATAGAATCACCTACCTTCTACAATGATAGAATAATCGACCTTCTACAATGATAGAATCACCAACCTTCTACAATGATAGAATCACCAACCTTCTACAATGATAGAATCACCAACCTTCTACAATGATAGAATCACCGACATTCTACAATGATAGAATCACCGACATTCTACAATGATAGAATCACCAACCTTCTACAATGATAGAATCACCGACATTCTACAATGATAGAATCACCGACCTTCTACAATGATAGAATCACCAACCTTCTACAATGATAGAATCACCAACCTTATACAATGATAGAATCATCGACCTTCTACAATGATAGAATCATCGACCTTCTACAATGATAGAATCACCGACATTCTACAATGATAGAATCACCGACATTCTACAATGATAGAATCACCAACCTTCTACAATGATAGAATCACCAACCTTCTACAATGATAGAATCACCAACCTTCTACAATGATAGAATCACCAACCTTCTACAATGATAGAATCACCAACCTTCTACAATGATAGAATCATCGACCTTCTACAATGATAGAATCACCAACCTTCTACAATGATAGAATCACCTACCTTCTACAATGATAGAATAATCGACCTTCTACAATGATAGAATCACCAACCTTCTACAATGATAGAATCACCAACCTTCTACAATGAAAGAATCACCAACCTTCTACAATGATAGAATCACCAACCTTCTACAATGATAGAATCACCAACCTTCTACAATGAAGGAATCACCAACCTTCTACAATAATAGAATCACCGACATTCTACAATGATAGAATCACCAACATTCTACAATGATAGAATCACCAACCTTCTACAATGATAGAATCACCAACCTTCTACAATGATAGAATCACCAACCTTCTACAATGATAGAATCACCAACCTTCTACAATGATAGAATCACCTACCTTCTACAATGATAGAATAATCGACCTTCTACAATGATAGAATCACCAACCTTCTACAATGATAGAATCACCAACCTTCTACAATGATAGAATCACCAACCTTCTACAATGATAGAATCACCAACCTTCTACAATGAAAGAATCACCAACCTTCTACAATGATAGAATCACCAACATTCTACAATGATAGAATCACCAACCTTCTACAATGATAGAATCACCAACCTTCTACAATGATAGAATCACCAACCTTCTACAATGATAGAATCACCAACCTTCTACAATGATAGAATCACCTACCTTCTACAATGATAGAATAATCGACCTTCTACAATGATAGAATCACCAACCTTCTACAATGATAGAATCACCAACCTTCTACAATGATAGAATCACCAACCTTCTACAATGATAGAATCACCAACCTTCTACAATGAAAGAATCACCAACCTTCTACAATGATAGAATCACCAACCTTCTACAATGATAGAATCACCAACCTTCTACAATGATAGAATCACCAACCTTCTACAATGATAGAATCACCAACCTTCTACAATGATAGAATCACCTACCTTCTACAATGATAGAATCACCAACCTTCTACAATGATAGAATCACCGACCTTCTACAATGATAGAATCACCAACCTTCTACAATGAAAGAATCACCAACCTTCTACAATGATAGAATCACCAACATTCTACAATGATAGAATCACCAACCTTCTACAATGATAGAATCACCAACCTTCTACAATGAT